>JARHVA010005570.1:0-572500 GCA_037957365.1 Torreya grandis | reverse complement strand
TCAATTAATATACATTGAGATTCAAATGACCAGACGATCATGTAGACATCATGTAAAAACACACAAACAAGCTTGTTTTAACATTTTTTATCTCCACTTAAAAAGATCCCAAAGCTAACAGATCAAGTACACACAATGTTTTTAGTCTTAGGAACATCTTCAGCAAATTTGGTCCCTCCATGATTTTTGTGCTTCAAGATATAAATCTTCATTTTTGGTCAAATAATGGGATACTTTCACACAAGCATCAAATTTAAGACACTACAAAAATATATAGGAGATTAAATTTGATGATCTACAGGACATCAAATACATCCATCTAGACATCAAATTTAAGACCTAATAAATAGCCATTTGTTTTTAAACCCAAGTAGATCTAATGGCACATGTTTAATCACACATTTAGATCTAACAATGAGTGGAGGATAAAGGACTCAATGAATTTCAAAATCAAAGGTGTGTGTGAAAGTGTCAATAGTGATTTCAACTAGTAGAAGATCAATGATCAACATTCATCTAGATAAATAGGATCTAATAGAGTGAGATGGGTCAACATGTTAATGGTCTAAATTGGCAATTGATAACCAATAAAAAAATTCAAATGTAGGACATTTCAATGGAATTCGATAGGGAATTATTCAACTTAGGCAAGGTAAAGATGAAGGAAGAAGATCTCGAGCAAGATCAAGGTAGAACCAGTGGGACCAAGTATTACCAACAGAGATTCATATAGATAAAATAGGTCTTTTAGGCCTAATATAGATATCTAAGATAGACTAATAAAGATCGAGTAGAATCAAATAGTTTGCAAGTTTCCATAGATATCGTGACTATTGGAAAACTAATAATTGGATTGGTTTTCATATATAATGGGCATGTGTTTAATATTGGAGTAGATACAGATGTAAATGTGACCATGGAGAGGTGTCTTACCTATCATTATGGTCACATTTCCAATAAGTAGGTATTGATGCCCACCCAAAATACATCTATCACAATTATATCAATTATAAGACATGGTCCTCATCACTAAAGAAATAGATAATGACATGGAGTTCCAATAAGGAGACCTAGTGGCTGGATAAGGGCAATGTACATTTAATTCTTTTACAATTTTTTTCCTTAATGATAAGGTCATGAGTCAACATCCTTGAATTGGTGCTAATACATCAAAATTTCCTCTCTCTCTTCCTTTTTCTATATATGTTCCAATTTACACCACATTATGACTCTCTAAAAGTTTTTAGAAAGAAATCTCTGGTAATTTTTAGAGAAATAGACTCTTATGCTTTGGCTTGCTTAGGTTATGCCAAAATTTATATTGTGACACCTTTTGATGCAATAAAGTCTGAATTCCATCATTTTTGAAAGCTAAATTGAATTATGTTATATGAATTAATGTACTATAGTTAGGTGAATGTATGTTCCTTATCTATGTCTGAGTTTTCCTTAACTTCATGAAGTGCTTGATATTTCTCAATAGTCATTATAAGTGTAATTTATAGTTTGTTGTTTAGCTTAAAAGTGGATATATGCACTCTCATGCTAGTTTAATAAATGATTCAAGCCTTATTGTGAAATATTTATGTGAGATTGATATTATTTGGTCTTTAATGTGTCTCATATTGTGTTTTATGAAAAGTATAAGTGTTCTAGTTATTGGTGCATCACCCTATTTTACATGTTTTCATACATTATTGTGTCTCTCTATCTCTTTTTCAAGTAAGTGTTATATTAGATCTAGTTTAGGTGATAGATCCAAAAGGAATTTGACCTTCTTTGAAGGTATAATCCATTATTATGATACCCACAACCTAGGATCAGCCCCATGTTAGACTAGATTTGAGTAAAAAGATCTGAATAATACCTTCACTTAGCTAGGGTGTAAATCTTAAACACTAATAGTTTTAGAACACTTGGTGGGACCATGTTTACTTGGCATAATTGAATTTTTAATATTGAGAATAAGAAATTCTAGAAAGAAGAGACATCTAACATCTTCAAAAGTTGAAGATCCTTCAAGTTGTAGAGTTCATAACATCTTTCAAATAGTATTCTCATGTAAAATGTTACAACAAGATCATCAAGTAAAGGTATTCCTTTTGAACATATTGAATTGCCTTCTACTTATTATAAAATATTAAGATTTAGTAAGACAACCCCTTATCCTGAAAAGAAACATTTATTTTCTAGTTATCCTATTATTTTAGTAAAATCTATTATCCCCATAAGACAAATCCCTTTTACCTAAATGGTTATTAAGAATCAAGTTTTTTTTCCCTTCAATAGGGGTAGTCCCTTTAATTTATCCCAATATGATGACATCCCTATGTTTTCCATTAAAAGTATCCCTTTCTTCTTAGGAGAATGGGATAAAACTACCACTATTGGCAATATCCAAGATGTTGTCAATCGATGTTCTATTCATAATGTTACTCAAGATAATGTGGCTATCAGACTGCTTGTTACCTCCTTTAAAGGAAAAGCATTATAATGGTATAGGAACCTCCTTTTGACTTTGATTACTACTTGGGATGATTTAGGTGTAGCCTTAGTTAGGAAATTTAAATACAAGTCGAATCCTATATCTTTGGTTGAATAACTATTATATAAAGGTAACCCCATGAGTTCATGTCTAATTTCAACCTCAAATTCTAAAATACATGGACTAGGTTCCCTATATTGGTTATACCATCTCTAGAGTATGCATTTTTTTACTATCTTAAGGACATTTATTTTGATATATAAGTGTCATGATACAGTCAATGGGTGGTAATACCTTGACAAATGCCTATAAAATTTAAATAAGAGTAGAAAATAGCCTAATACAACCTAGTAAACTTGCTTTAAGGCCTATAATTCCCATACTCCTAGAATTGCAACCTATTCCTCCTCCTCCTGAAGTTTCATAGATTTCATATATATCCCCTATTCCATTTTCAAAATCTAAGTTGTAGCCCCTCCTAATCAAGATAATGAGATTGGTGATTTGAAAAGCATGTTACAAGCTTTTGGAAATGAGACTGTTCAACTCAAAAGATATAAGTACTAGGGTATATCTTATCATTGGTAAAACTAGAACACTTATTTAGTATTTTAATAACCAATGACCCACTTATCAAGGTTTCAAGGGCAATAGGCAAACTTATCAAAATCAAGGAGCCATAAACCAAACTAAGCCATATGCATCCTTTAATCTTAATGTACCTTCCAATTCAAAATCTACTATTCTTCAAAATAACTTGATGTAATATTCAGGTTGTTAGCCTTCCAATCTAGAGGACATCTAAGATCAAGCCTTGATATTTGTTGTCAATTAGACTTGCACCCTTGTGAAGGTTGTTTTAAGCCCTCACATTCTATTGAAACATGGAAACAATCCTAGGTTGTGGGTGGCTTAATTAGTGGATTGAATCTCTAGATTCTAAATGCTAGCTCCATTTGGTGTATCAATTAGGATCCCTACTCTATGCTACAAACTGTCAGGGAAAAAGGAAGAGGGAAAAGGTAGGAAAGAAAATTGAAGGGAAATCATATTTAATGATGGTGAAACACCTATATTTTGGTTCATCCACTCAATTTGATCTTCTAAAATAATGATTAGATAAGAAAAGACTGGATCTTCAACTCTAATTAACTCCTATGCATAAGTATTTCATGAAAATGTTTTTATCTAGTGATCAAAGTTTGAGGGAAATGGTGGAATAGGCCTAATTCAAGGCACTAACCAACCACTTACATCCACTATAAATTCATCCAAAATACATCAAACACATAACATGACCTACATACTCTGATTTACTAGTAACTAGGTAAGAATTAGGACTTGACAAGGAAGAAAATTATATCACATATGCAAATCATTGACATAAATACACTATACGAGCACCTTGGAATCTAACATTAGTCCTTTTTCTCTAAAACAGTTACAAAACTCAATCTTGATAGATTCTATATTTTTTTAAGAGAGGGATCCTTCAAAATGGCTAAAAATCCAACTTATATAGTAAAAGCATACAAAATTCAAGAGATTGACATTGAAAATTGGGTGGTATATCAACTCCCACATCACACAAGTCCAAATTGAGCTATCAAAAGATAACAAAACCTTCAAAATTATACTAGTGGGCCCATCCTGGACTAATCTCTTTGGCATTGGAAAATGATGGTGGGCCCATCTTGGACTAATCTCCTTCATGCATGGAAAGCTATGCCAAATCTTCAAAGAGAAACTCCACTTGATATGTTTAGAAGTTGAGTTGAAACAAAAGAAATTATTTATTTGCATGGAAAATAAGGAAGATGCATGATAAGCCTTGTCTAGTCAACTCCAAATAGCTCCATCCTATATGACATGATGTTATGTCAATCCTTAAGTGAACAACTTCAGTTTGAATAAGTTGGAAGTGTTGAAAGCCTTCAATTAATAAGATAAATCAGAATAGATGTGACACTTTGACAAAAATTCAACTAAAACTCAAGACCAATCAACTCCAAATGGCCTCCACTTACATGAAAAGGGGATTTGAAAATTGAAGCATGCATGAAATTCCATGTTAAGATCAGATATGCAACATTTAAAACTCTATGTTATATCCTTGAAGTTCATTGGCCTTTTTCTTTCAACCTCTTCATTTATACATGTATTCGTTTAGGCTATTATCCAGTCTATAATTCTTTTGTGCTATTTGGTAGGCTACTTTTCCATGGAAAAAGGTCTTCAAAAATTTTCTTCAAATATTTTGCTTTTGTCTATTTCTTTCATAGTTTTGTTTCTTCAAGATTTTTTCTTGGTCCTTTCCCATGGATAATTTGTCTACAAATTTTCTCTTTAGACTTTTCTTTCAATATTTTTTTCAAACCTTCTACCTTGAACAATTTCCATGGATAAAATGTCTGAAGGAAATCATGTCTTTGGGAGCTCTATTTTGGGTGACTTTGCCAAAAAAATAGCCTTCAACCTTCCTAAAAATGCCCTTCAGATTTCTTAAAAATTCCCTCTTTGAAAGGAAATTACCCTTTGGCTTTCTTAAATGGACTGTTTCCTCATGAAAATTACCCTTTGAAGTTTTAGAAAAGAGCATTTTGACTTTGGAATTTCTCCCACAAAAATCATTTTGGTAATCTTTCTGAAAGAATTCCTTTAGGATTTTTGTAAAGTCCTCTTGGCTTGTTTGAAATTTCCTTTAGAAAAATTTTAAATGGTCCCTTAGCTTCTTGAAAATGACCTTCAGGAACCTTGAAATGACTCTTTTTTGAAAGGAAATTACCCTCAGCTTTTGTAAACGAACCCTTCAGAACTTTTGAAATGGTCTTAAAAATTTATGAAAATGACCTTTTTCAAAGAGAAAGTGACCATTTGGGTTCCTGAAAGTGACCTTTTTATTGAGAAAAGTGCCCTTTGTCTTGTTGGAAAGGACCATTTCTTTAGGAAAAATACCTTTGAAAATTTTGGAAAGACCAATTCCTTCAAAATTTTCTAACTAGACCATTCAGAAAAATTGAAGTGCCCTTCAAAAAAGTTGTTTTGAAAAAATGTCTAAAATAATCCCTTAATAAATATATCATTTAGGAAAATTACTTTGAATAATATGTCTTAAACAATGCTTGACACTTAGATAAAAACCCCAAAAACAAAAACTATGAAAGAATGAACACTTGGTGAAAAAGAGTCTTGAAAGAAAATAAACTTGTACTTTTGATCACTCAAGTTATCCACTTATTATTAATTTTGGATTTGGACTTAAAAAAACATAACTAACAAGTTATAAGGGTAAATTTTACCATTCCAAGGAAAGTTATAGATAATAGGGGTAGCAATTTGGCCTTGACAGGCCAAAATTACTAACAGTATCATAATATATTAATATGCCATAAATGACACAAGAATATGTCTCTCTTCAAGGTGGTCAATATAAATACATGAATATGGCATTCCAAAGAGAATCTCAAAAATTTATAGGGTATCTTTATGCCATCAATGTTAATTAGAAATTGGATGATCATATTGCATTTAACCAAGTTAGTTAAACTAGCAACATAAATGGTCAAGTTACAGCGCTAACTAGAGCTAAAAGAAAAGTAATTGAAGAATCTCGAAATGTGAAAAATACTTCTAATGTTCCTAATTTTATTTCTAAGTGTATCAAAGATAAATTTTAAATTCCTATGGCACAGAATATTCATAATGCAGAGATAGTAAAGGTTCCCCAAATGCCCCTAGCTACAGAACAACCAATGGCTCAAAAATTATAGCCAAAGGTTAGTGGAATATCATTCAACATAATAGATCAAATGAATAAATATAATTTTAACATTATAATTTAGTATTCCATTTCCATTCTGTGAAAAAAATACATTCTTATTCAAGAGCTTTCAGATCTTTAGGTATCTAAAAAGACAATTGAGAAATAAGGAGTTGTCTTGGCCAATTCAGACTAGTAAATCAAGTAACATGATAAATAGGTACATATCATGACAAAGGTGGACAAAAATAATGTCAAATAAAACAAAACCCCACTTTTATCTTTCTTTTATAGTTGGTGACAACTTAGTCCATTAATGTATGGTAGACAGTAGGGATAGCAACACTATCATACCCAAACAAATTAAAGATAAGCTTGGTATTGTCAATGAGCCAAATACCAAAAGAGTATTATAATTAGATGGATCACCAATAAATATATAAGGCATAATCAAAGATATAGAACTTACATTATGTGTTTGGCCCAATGTTATTATTCAGTAAGATGTGGGTTTAGTGGACTTGCATCCCTATTTTGCCATGTGTTTTTCAAGAGATTTTACTTCAAAGATTGGAGGATATTTGTCATATGATTGGACCTATTTAATTTTCAATAATAGGTATCATCCTAAGGTGACAATACATTTTTAACCTATTACAATATTTCATTTAGAGTGATATTCGTTAAGTATGGTAAACACTAATTGTGTTATCTCAGACAAGGTATTATAAAGTAGTGAGGTGGAGTCTAGATCACCTCTAGATAGAGTCCAAGATCTTTTCCTTAATGAATGGGCATATTATTTTCATGATAATTATCCTTAAAATATAATTTAATAAGGACTTGGTGTCTATTGTCTTCATTAAAATGATGCACCAATTTCAACATTGATGAAAGATGCTCATCCTAGTGATGGCCTATGCCAACTATATTTTGATGGATCTAGGAAAAAGCATGGCATTGGAGCTAGAATTATGTTAATTTCTCCAACCAATCAAATTTATTTCTCTTCTCTCAAGTTTAAATTTGGTTGTTCCAATAATGTTACTAAATATGAATCACTAGTGCATGGTTTGTAATGGGCAAGAAAGATGAAAGTTGATTCTTTACATGTTTTTGGAGATAGTGAGCTAGTACACCAAATAAGGGACATAATATATGCAAGAACCCTTTACCTAGGTCCTATAATAATAGAGTATGGGACATATTTTAATACTTACAAGCTTTCAATATTTAGGCCATATCAAGAAAAAAGAATAAGTATGTAGAAAAGCTAGCTATCATTGGGTCACAATTCAATATCCTAGATGACATAAACAATGAAAAAGTTCAATCACACATCAAGGTAGTTTCAAGGCCTTCTATCCAAAATAACCATGAAAATTGAAACTTATTTAAAGATTATAGTTAAATTGTCATATTATTACAATAGTAAGATAAATTATCCTCAAGAAGCCAAGACAAACATTTACAGTAGTATGGTGACCAAATTGTGAAATTAAAGACAAATAAGTTACCTTAAGGGTTTGTCACCATTGAAAACATATTCAACAGAGATGATGAATTAAGAAAATAAAAGTTTTCTTTATCAACCAAGGTAGAACATTATAAAAATGTGGAGATTTCCATTGGCAAGAATTTAAAGTTGGTCAAAGTTTTCACATCTTCAAATAAAGAAACTTGTATTGAGTTATCTTCAAGTTTTGTAGATGTCTTTACATGAAATTATAGTGACCTTAAAGGATTTAATCCATGTATAGCTCAACATACCATGGATTTAGAAGATGATACTAGGCTAGTCAAATAAATATAAAGGCTTATTAACCCAAAGATTTAACCTTTTATGATAGTTGAACTAGATAAGCTCATTGAGTCATCTATAATATTTCTAATTAAACACTAAACTTGGGTGGCAAACCTTGTTTCAGTATGGAAAAAAATGGTGAAATAAGGCTCCATTTTGGCTTTTATGACTTGAACAAGGCCTCTCTTAAAGACCACTATCCATTTCCATCACTGGAACAAATCCTATAGTTAGTGTAAGGTTCATAAATATTCTCTTTATTAGATGGATATTGTGGATATAACCATATTTTGGTAAAATAAAAAGACCAATTCAAAAAACCCTTCACTACAAAGTAGGGGACATTTGCATACAAAAATATGCCTTTTGGTTTATATAATGCTAGAGAAACTTTTTAGAAAGCTATGGACATGGAATTTCAAGGTCTCCTTAACAAGTTTATTCTTTTTTATTTGTATGACAACATTATTCTCTAACAGTGTTGATGAGCATATGATTCACCTCAAATAAGTGTTTGAAAGGTGAAAGGAATTTAGAGTGTCTTTGAATCCAAAAAAGTTTGTTCTCTCTATTCATGAAGGTAGGCTTATTTCACATTTAATTTCAAAATATGGTACAATAATAGATCCTAATAAGATAGACTTAATTCCTGCACTTTCCTTGCCTAAACACAAGAAAGCCTTATAAAGCATTTTAGGTAAGATCAATTTCATAAGGAGATAAATTTTAAATTTTGCTACTTTAGCTAGGCCACTCATATCCATGCTAAAGAAGAGTCAGAGTTTTAGTTGGTTCAAAGGAGTAATAATCTAAGATAAAGAAAGATATACCCAGTGCTCCTAAACTCCTGAACCCTGATTTAACCAAAGATTTCTTCTTATACACCTGTGATAACATTGACACAATTTTAGGTATTCTCATGAAGTATAATACAGAGACTTTGGAACAATTAATAGCCTTATTTAGTTAGTCTTAGAAGAATATGAAATAAATGTCAAGGATTTCCTATTAAACAAGAATATAAATGAAAATAAAGCCGATTGGATAACTAAAGTCATGGAAAATGATGTTGAGATCAATATCACAAAGCTAGTTAGAGGCAAAGGACTTTGTGAACATCTATCCCAGGACTTGCAAGAGACTAATAAACTAGTTATGGTTTGAAATGATGAAAAATGTGTAAATCATAAAGCCTCATCTTCCATCTGGTTCTAAGATTTGGTAAGATATCTATAGGATGGTGTTTATCCTTCTCATCTGACCCCTTCAAAGAGGAAATATTTTAGATTATAGTCAATTCCTTTTCTTCTTGTTGATAATGTGTTGTTAATAAAGGATATCAATGAAATATTTCTAAAGTGCATAAAACCAAGTCAAATAAAAAGGTTACTTGAGAAATTCCATGATGGACATGGTGGAGGACATTATGTAGCAAGGATCATAGCCTAAAAGATCATGAAAGGGGGGTATTATTAGTCAAGTTTATTTGGTGACTATCATCAATGGATTATGAAATGTATACAATGTGCCATGTTTGTTGGGAAAGTTAAGCTTGCATCCTTACCTTTATAACTAATTTTAATTATTAAGCCATTTGTCTAATGGGGATTGGACTCTATTGGTCTCATTAACCCCCCTTCAACTTTAGGACACAAGTGGATCTGAAGTATCATATATTATTTTACTAGATGGATAGAGGTAGTAAAATTGAAAGCCAATGAAGCCAGTGTTCTAAACTTCTATTAAGATTTGCTTACCATATTTGGGGTCACTTCAACCATAATTTTTGATAATGTTATGGCTTTTTTAGGATCTAATATTATCCAGTGGGCAGTTCAACATAGTATTTTTCTTAGCACCTCATCAAACTATTATCCACAAGCTAATGGCCTCGTTGAGTCGATCCAAAACTCAAAAGCTTTGGTTGAAAGATAATTTAGAAATAAGAACAACATAATTCAAATAATGCTATCTCTGAAAAGAGATGTTTTATTTATCAAAATTATAGACCCAAACATATGCTTATCTCTGAGAAGAGATGTCTAATTTCCATTTCAGGTTACATCTTCATTTATACATGTTTTGAAGGTGTGAGGTGGATTTGGAAGGTCACCAATATTGAGGGAGATGAATTGGTTTGACTTCCATGATTTACAACAATATAGAATTTGAGGAATTACTATTTTTAGAAACATACTATTTTTAGACTGCACTATTAAAAATGAAATTTGGGACACTTCCATTGGTTTTTATGGGGTCAAACTTCATCAAAAAAATATATATATCATCTAATGATTTTCCCCTAAGTTTTATCTTTCCAACGGTTCAAACGATGAGTCAATTGGAGCTATAATGCAAAAGTTATGGCTCCCAGAAGTTCCGCCATCAATTGGGATAGACCCATCACCCAAATTGTCATCTAAATTGTTGTCTAGATCATTCCTCCCTCCTTGAGAAGCAATGGTCCCAATTGCATCAATATTTTTCATCAAGGGTGGTAGTTATACTTTGATTTTATTCCTGATGCATACTTGGAAGGGACTGTGATTTATGGAACTGTGTAGGGCCTGATTGTTCACCATTTCTATCTGACCATCAGTCTATGGATGGAAGGCTGTGAACTTCTTTAGCTTGGTATCTATTTGATTTTGTTGTTGTTTTTTTGTGTATTTATGGATGTAACATCAACCCTTTTGGATTCATGTGGCTTGACCACCATGAGAAAAAATTTCTTGGCACTAATTAGAGAGATAGATGTAGAAGGTGGTACTTCTGGTACCCTGTAGCACCATGTACAAAGAGTGAGAGTGATCATTCTAGTTCTTGATTCATATATACCATGTTGATCATACATTAATGGTTAACTAAGGAGTACATCAAAAACATCTAGATTGACCACATCACATAGGACCTCATCTTGGAAAGGTTGTATTGCATATGAGAGAAGACATTGATGGGTGACACGGAGGTTTCTCCCTGGATTCAACCATCCAATGTTGTATGGTTTTGGGTGAGGCTTCGTGGATATATTTAGGATTTTCACAACATTAGTAAAGATTAAATTTTTTTAACTTCCACTATCAAGAATGAAATGTAGAGGCTTACCTTTCACCCATAACTTAGAGTGAAACAACCTTTCCTTGTCATCTAGCATCTTGTTGTGTGTCTGTGATGAAGCAACAATGGCTTCAGGATCAGCATCTATAATTTTTTCTTCAACCTCTTTGACTACATGGTCTATATGAGGTAGAGCAAAGGATTATGGTGCAAAAAGTAGTGAATTGATAGCTCGACATTCTTCTTTGGAGTGAGTTCTAGATTTGTGATAATCACACCACTTCCCAGTCTTTCCTTTCTTTTGCTTCCAATTTTGGCCTCATGTTTGACCTTCTTTGTCACTTTTCCATTTTGAAGACTGATTTTTTATATTCATTCTTCCATGATTCTGCTCAATCTTCACTATGAACTTGTATGCCTCACTAATGGTTTCCAAATTGAAGAGTTCCATTTCTCCCCATATGTAACATTGTATTCCACCATGATATTTGAGAACCTTGTGTTTCTCACTTTCTTGGATGCCCAATCTCACAGATAGAGAATGAAAAATGTCAGTGTAATCTTGAACAGATTGTTCCTTACCTTGGCAAAGTTGTTGCCACTCTATATACAAATCATCATATGCTCCAATGGGGTAGTATTCTTCTTTTACAGCATCTATGAAATCATCCTATGTAGGTTTTGTCTCAAGGTCAATATCATCTACATTGAATCTCTTTTTGTACACTTCCCACCAATTTTTGATAGGCAATGATGCTTTCAAAAGAGCAAAAGTAATCTTCTCTTTATCGGTGAATTTATTTACAAAAAAATAAGATGACAATTGATCCAACCAATTTTCTACTGCATCAGTATTGATTTTTCCTTCAAATTTAGGGATATCAAAATTCACGTGATCCTTGAAGGGTGTTGGGGCACTAAAAGGATGTGCAGGTGCAGATGAGGAGCCAGAATTTCCCATCAAGATTTGTTGGAGAATTTGAGTGAATTGTTGTAGCATCTATGATTTTTGTTGTTGGAGGGCTTCATTCACCATTTCCTTGAAAGGATCGGATGCCTCGGTGTTGTCCACCATTTGAAGTTGTTTGGAGCAAATAGGTGGATATTTTGCTAGTTCTATTTTCCACCCAAGCTTCCTGTAATCTAACCTTGTCCTCAAGATCATACACTCTAAAGATAAACTACTCTAATACCATTGATCCAAAACTTGAAAACTTTGGTTGAAATACAATTCAAAAATAAGAAAAACACAATTCAAATAATGCTATTTTTGAAAAGAGATATTTTATTTATCAAAATTGCAGACCCAAACATATGCTTATCTTTGAGAAGAGATGTCTGATTTCCATTTTGAGTTACATCTTAATTTATACATGCTTTGATGGTGTGGGGAGGATATGGAAGGTCACCAATCTCGAGGGAGATGAATTGGTTCAACTTCCATGATTTACAACAATACAAAATTCGAGGAATTACTATTTTTAGAAACTTACTATTTTTATACTACACTACTAAAAATGAAATTTGGGACACTTCCATTGGGTTTTATGGGGTCAAACTTCATTAATTGGAGCTCATGTCATTTCACAATGTTCCCCTCATTGTTAGCTTTCCAACGGTTCAAACGGTGAGTCAATTGGAGCTACGATGCAAAAGTTATGGCTGCTGAAAGTTCTACCATCAATTGGGGTAGACCCATCACCCGAATTGTCATCTAAATTGTTGTCCGGATCATGAGTCCACTAACAAGAATTTATTTAATATCATTATGAGGATGATTAAAGATAATCAGAGATCATGACATCCAAAATTGAAGTCATCTCTATGGGCCGATAGGATTACCTATAATAGTTCAATTTCCAATTCTCCATATAATTTAGTAAATGGTAAGGAAATAAAAATGCATATTTCTCTTGAATTCCCTACTTTAGAATTAATGCATCAATTTGAGATTTTGGAGAATGAGCCAATGGAAATAAGATATGTTAAGCTCATGGAGATATAAGAGACAAGGCATAATTCAATGTTGGCTATGGAATCCCATCAAGCAATGGTGAAGAAATATTTTGATAAAGGAGCTTCTTCAAAAAACTTCCAAGAAGGAGATTTAGTTCTCAAGTGGGATGATGATAGAGCTAAGCTAGGAAGGCACATAAAATTTGATTATCTCTGGAGTGGTCCATACAGATTTTCCAATTGTAAATCCCACAATGCTTTCTAAATCACAAGCATGAATGGCAAAGAGCATCCTATCTCAATCAATAGGATACATATAAAGCATTTTTATTAAGGAAGCTAAGTCCCCTGTACATAGTTATTTGTTTTGGATTTTCTCTAAGTGTTTTTTATAATGTTAATTTCCTTTCTATTTTATCCCTAATAAGTGCTCTATTGCATAGTTGTTTGATAGGTTAGTTACCTTTGATTTATCAGGTTAGTTTCCCTTTCAAGTTTCTTTCTTTCCATGTTAATTGGAATTTTTTTTTTCAAGTCAAGAGGATGTTTTGAAATCATGTAAATGGTTCATATATCATGTATTTGGTCTAACTTATTGATCATAACAAGCATTCTACCCAGCTAAGTCACCAAAGATGTTGACCAAATTTGGTCTACATACCAAAAAAGTGCCTAGTCTAAGAGTCCAGTGGAAGGATAAAGATCTAGATTGAATGGTGACCCACTGTCAAAAGTATTAGATAGAACTCAAGTTGAGATCATATAGCTTTTGAAAATCTTTTGAAACACTTTAATCAACCTTAAAGGGTGATCTAATTGATCTTCAAGGGAGATTTCTATAGTTATAGGTGAAGGGTCCAAATAGTTTTTCATAGTGTTTAGGAACGTAAACCAAGTTACATGAGCTTTAGTAAATCATTAGAGCCTTGAAATATTGAGAAAAAGATGGACTGTGAAAATTTGAGGAACCAGACATTTGTTACAGTGTAATACAGGAAATAAATGAACTAGTTTACTTACACATTTTGTAAATAAGCTTAAAAAGCCTCATGAGTAATAGAATTGTAGCACCATAAAGTCCCTTATGCTAAGAACATATCCTACAAGTTTTAAGTTTGTGTAAGCTTCTTAGCTTAAGTTATGGAGTTTTAAAGTTAGTCACATAGAGCAGGATGGTTGCACCAATGTCAAATTTAGGCCTCAGTGAATAGCTATTAAGATTCAAATGACTAGATGGTCATATAGATGTCATGCAAAAACACATAGACAAGCTTGTTTGATCATTTTTATCTCCACTTAAAAATCTACTTGAGCTAGAAAATCAAGTGGACATAATGTTTTTGGTATGAGGAACATCTCCAACAAATTTGTTCACTCCATGATTTTTGTACTTCAAGATATAAATCTACAAAATTGGTCAAATAATGGGATACATTTACATAGATGTTGAATTTAAGTCACTATAAAAATCTATTGGAGATTAAATTTGATAGTCTACAAGACATCAAATATGTTCACATGGATGTTAAATGATGGTCATGTAGACATAAAATTTAAGATCTAGTAAATATTAATTTGTTTTCAAACCTAGGTAGATCTAATAACATGTGTTCAATTATACATTTAAATCTAACAGAAAGCATAGGTAAAAATGGGAAATGAATCTCAAAATTAAAGGCATGCATGATAAGCATCAACATTACATTTAACTCGTAAAAGATCAAGGATTAACATTCATTCAGACAAGCAGGATCAAACAAAGTGGCATGGGTCAACATGTCAATGGTTTGAGTTGGTAATCGATAGCCAATAAACAAAGTTTGAACCAAGGAAATTTTTATGGAAGTTAATAGGGCATTCTTCAAACTAGCTAAGGTAAAGATGAAGGAACAAGAGCTTGAGAAAGATATAGGTAGAACTAACATGACCAATCATTGCCAATAGAGCTCCATATAGATAAAACAGGAATTTTGGGCCTAATATAAAGATCAAAGATAGACTAGCATATCTCTAGTAGGATCAAATAGTTTTAGGTTTCTATAAATATAGTGACTATGTGAAAACCAATAATTGGATTGGTTTTCATCTAAAATGGACCTGTGTTCGATATTAGAACAGATATAAATGTAAATGTGACCATGTAAAGGTGTCTCTCCTATCATTAGGGTCACATTTCCAATAAGCAGGTATCGATGGCCACCCAAAGTAGATGTGTCACAATTATTTCAATTTTGAGACATGGTCTTCATCATTAAATTAGATAGATAATGACATGGAGTTATAAGAAGGAGACCTAGTAGTTGAATAATGGAAATGGGCATTTAAATATTTTACAAAATGTATTCCTTCTTGATAAGGTCATGAGTTAGCATCCTCGAACTAGTGATAATACATCACAGTTCTCTCTCTCTCTCTCTCTTGCTTTTTCAATATATGTTCCATTTTCTATCACATTTTGACTCTGTAAAAGTTTTTAGAAAGAAATCTCTAGAAATTTTTAGACAAATAGAATCTTATGCTTTGACTTTCTTAGGCTATGCCAAAATTTGTATTGTGACACCTTTTGATCCAATAAAGACTAAATTCTATCACTTTTTCAACCTAGATTGAAGTGTGTTCTATGAATTCATATACTATATTTAAGTGAATGTATGTTCCCTATCTATGTTTGAGTTTTCCTTACCTGCATGAAGTGATTGATAGTTATCACAAGTCTTATAGCTTGTTTTTTAGCTTCAAAGTGGATATATGCCCTCTCATGATAGTTTAATAATTGATTCATGCCTTATTGTCAACTATTTATGTGAGATTGATATTCTTTGCTCTTGAATATGTCTCATAGTGTGTTTTTTTCAAAGTATAAGTGTTCCAATTACTGGTGCATCACACCATTTTACATTATTTTTTATTTATATCTCTTTTCCAAGAAAGTGTTAGATTAGCTCCAGTTTAGGTGATAGATCTAGAAGGAAGTCATCCTTCTTTGAAGGTCTAATCCATTATTAGGATACCCATTGCCTAAGATCAGTCCCTAGATTTGAGTAAGAAGATATGAACAATACCATTACTCAATTAGGGTGCAATTATAGAACACCAATAGGTTTTTGTGGAAAATCACTCTGATGATGCCCTCTCTCCTCTAGCAGTCAACCAATATAGACTTTTACTCATGATTTTAGTTTTTATACATATGACAAGTTTTGTGGATACTTGTTAGTTTCATGTAACATTGTATTTATTTATATTCACCTTGATGTAAAAACATCATATTAATATACTTGATAAACATCATATTGGCTCCTCTTATTATGTAATTTTTAGTAGTTGGTTGAGTTATTATTTAGCAGATATACATTATGTGATGGATAAAATTGTAATTCTATTAAATGTGTTAAATTGATCATTATATAAATGAATAATAATTAGTTATTATTCAAGTTGCATTTAGTTAAATATCAATTAACTTATCTTAATTGGGAGCAATCTAGTTTTATTATTAAAGTAATATTTAAAAAAAATAACCAATTTTCAAGTTAAACCTAGTGGGGTTCTAACAGTACAAAACCTACATTTCTAACTTCACAAATTGATTCAAAATGATTCAAATTCATAGGTTAATATTATGCATATGTAGGTACTTATATTATTTTATTTCAATTTTACTACATTTTTTATTTTTTAAACTATTTTACCTTCTTTAATTGTTAAGTTTACTTTTAGTTGGAAGATTAGTTTACCATTTTTAGTTGTATTTCTTGAATAATTTATTTACGAAAATATTTTATTTGATTAAATAAAATTATTCCAAAATCATTATTCAATTTTATATGCCAAAAATTTGGTTGTCCTAAGTTGGCAATACTGATAAACATTCTATATTTGGAAAATTGGGTGAACTCTGAATTCATATCAATTATTGTTTCTAAAAATTTCATGTTTTATTATAACTAAAAAATAATTATAATGAGTTACTATTTGATACTAAAATAGTTCTTACATTATAAAATACCATTACATTTTAAAAAAAAATTAAAATTACTTGGGTGAAATTTTCTAATAAGAGAAAGATTATTTCAACGAAGTTTTCTAACAAATTCCTAAACTTGGCTATATTACTTCCCAACCTTTGAGAGGAAATTAAAGCATAATTATAAAAAGGAATAAATTTAAAATATATATTTAAAATTTTAAAAAAAATAAAAAATCCTTATAAGGAGACTCAAGTAATCTCCATAAGGCTATGGATGTATGGTTAGTGGTGGTCCAAGGGCTACAATGGATCCAAATGTAATATATGTTTGGGATATGGACGTTTAGATGGTAGTAGAGAAATGCCCATGCCTCCCCCCAGCCCTCTTCCTCCCTTAAAAAAAAGGATTTTTTTTTTATAGTCAATATTAATTTATATTACTAAAACCCATGATAACAATACACTAATCATTTCACACACATATATGGTTCTTTCTCTAATGTTTAAACTTGCTTGATCAATAGATAAATATTTACAGTGAGGTTCTAGTTTTAATATTAACACAAAGTTATTTGATATTATGTTGATTTATTTTATTATATTAATCATAAATTATAAGTTATAACAATTTATAGTGTTTACCCATAGAGGTCACCAATTTTTATCACTAACACACCCATTTTTAAAAATGGATACCCCTTTGATTTTAATGAAATTTCTCTTAGAAAATATAGTTTTATTAGTATTGGATTTTGTATGGTTGATATTTAATGTATAATTGGTTCTAATTCAATATATGGATCAAAAAATTTGTTCTTTATTTTTGACTTCTAATTTCTTGTCTAAGTACCTTGATTTACTACTCATAGGTGTATATCTCTATACATCATAGTTAATTCATAATTTTGAGATCAAGGACAAAAGAAACCTTATTGAGATTGAGTTATAGTAATTTTAGTATTTTAATGTCCTTTTGATTATTTAATTTAGTTTTATAATTTTTATATAGTCAAAATCACACTCTTTTGTATCTATTCTCATGTAATTTTAATGGACTTTGTTTATCATATAGTTGGATTTAATCCATATGTCACATATTTGTATTGTCACATTCATTTGGAATATTTATAACATTTTCACATCACACATAGTAATATCCTGGCCCTTAAATGTAAGTGGTTTCTACATATCAACCTCTTATTCAGTTTCATAATGTAAAAATATATTTCAAAACTTATAAGTTTAGTCCACGTGTTGATCTTGCATCTAGTTGCAACATATGAATCCATGGGTTATCACATTCACATTAAAAAAAAATACTTATAGGGAAGTTACAAGTTTTTGATTCTATAATCACAATAACTAAGAGGAAGGGGATGAATTAGTTACTTAAAACATTCTTTCGATTACTCCTTAGCATTAATGAACAATCACATCAACATATAGATCAAGCAATGCATAAATAATCACCCATACAAGGATGAAATAAGATTACACAAGAAAAGACATAATGTATGTGGGAATCATTCAAGGGGAATAAAACCCACTAATACCTATAAATTTAATATATTCCTATAAGATAAAATATCATAATTTAGTGAAGCACCAACTCTACATGGAGCACCAACCCCAACTAGCTAAGCACCAACCCAACTAGGCTTTAGGAAGCCCCAATTTCAAGGAGGCACCAACCCCATAGATGAATCAATAAAAAATAAGACACATTAAAACTTTTTCCACCTTTATAACACCTTATTTCTCATACAACATATGATGATCACCTTCTTCATCTCTTCTCTCTTCTTCACTCAATTATCCCTCTTTTTGACTTCCTTAGGTCATATGACCTTGGTTTTCATACACATAACCTATATAAAATATTCATAAAAATTTATATACACTCTTCATATGGTTTAAAATACCTCCTTATGATTACTAATGTGTTATATCATTCAATTGCACTCTACATCCCTAAATAGGCCTAAAATTGCCTTGTATATATACAAGCCTCTTGTTCATATACATCTTGGTCAGCCATATAAATTTTCACAATTGTATTATAATTTTAATATGTATTAAAACAAATTTCATACATGTATCAATAATTATAATAGTTCATTCAAAACTCAAAAGACCAAAACCTCTTTTAGGCCTTAAGGAGACCTAATTCAATTAGGCCTTCATTAGCACACATTACCCTCTGATATTATTGGATAACTTTAAAACAAAAAGGATAGAATAATAAATTTATATACCATCCAAATATACCTTTAATAATATCATATAATATCCATAACACTTTTTTATATCCAACCACCACTTGAACCACACCATTTGTATTATTCACAATTAGGCCTTCTCATACATAGAAAGTATGTCTTGAACTATTAAATATTAAACACAAATTATCAAAACAAAAATGGAAATAAATAACATAAAAATAAACTATATTACATCATGGTCATAACCATATGATTTATACCTCACAACTCATGTCAAAAGGACTCAGACACTTATCTATAAATATCTCACATAGAATTGCCAAAACTTAGTCATGAACAACTTGATATTACACACCTAAAATAGAAATTAAAATGACCAAATATAATTTAAAAATACAAACTTCCATATATAAACCACTTTAAATTATAAAAATTACAAGGTCTAATGTCAAATATTGGTTTTGTAGGCCAATGTTTTGACCTCACTATACACAGTTGATCTAGAACTAGACAAGTCATTTTAGATTCAACATTTAAATCACTTTCACTAACTATAAAACCTTATAAAAATAATTTATAGGACATAAATTTCTGAAAAATCAACACTATATACATTATATATTCAATTCAAGGTGTAGATTCTCAAACTAATCATTGCAACTTACTTACCTAGAACTGTAGTTATACCTTAAAGTATAGTCATGGTGACAATGAAATTTAACGCCTACATGACCATTTCCAAATACTTATTATGCATGTAGATGATCCTGCGAGATAAATATACAATTCCTATATCTATATATATATATATATATATATATATATATATATATATATATATATATATATATATATATATATATATATATATATATATATATATATATATATATATATATATATATATATGTTTAAATGGAAATATTATTTTTATAGACCAATCTCATAACCTTATATCTCAATATCTCATCTAAACCTAATAGGTCAACTTGTGAGCAACTTTATCACTTTAATCAATACCTCCAAAACTTACACAAAACATAATCCTATATTAAAATTCCTAAAAAACATATACATGCACTTTTTTTCATTACTATTTCATTATAACATGTTCCTAATCATCTTTTCACTATTTCTTAGGTTTTTTACTATTTCCACCATTAAACCTATTAGCAAATAACTAACTTAGATGACCAATTTATCACACTTGATGACTTTAGCCTATCCATAAACATTAATGGGCATGGAAAATGGGTATAAATCTTCGTCTACCATCCATTTTCATACTTTTACTTGGTCATATCTGACTGCTATAGCAAATCTCTGAGAAATGTGTACTTTATTATAGGGTTGACTCACACACCTAACAACTCAATCATACTTGGAGGTGTCTGGGAGAGTTTAATAAAAACTACAATATACTTTCTCTTCATTTTAGACAATTTTGGTCTATTTTGAACAAGATATTTCACATCAAGTTTTTGTAAGGGTTTTAGAGAGGTTTAACATAGGTTGTAGTGTTAAAAATTATTCATAAATAATTTACCCTTAATTATAAAACCAATTCCATTAGTTATTAGATATAATACTTCTCCATCTCTCCTTAATGGCTCAGGTTCTCATGTAAATTTTACATTTGCCAATGAACACCTAAAATTCCTTCTCACATTTGTATGCCTTTATTCTATGTATTTGAGAGACCTAAAAACCACTTTTCATGCCTTTTATTGTAAAACATGACCTCAAACTACATGAAAACACTTTTAAAAACATACCTAGCCTTTGGAAATTCTTATATAAGCTCAAAAATTTTGAAATATGATCATGACCCCTCATTATGCACACTATATCTCTTTGCTCCCTAGATCTTGACATCCAAATGACATTAGGCCTTGAAAATAACCTTCATTCCCCTTTCCATGTTCTCTCCACCTCACTAAAATACTAAAGTAACCTCTCTCATGCTTAAACAGTGCCTTACATCCTTTATATGCCTTGAAAATATATCTTGATGCCTAATTAAACTAGGCAGGGTCTAGAAATGGTATAGTTTTAGAATTTATCTATAGGTTTTAACCATGTAGGCTCACCCTAAGACTCTGATGAGTGATCAAATGATTGACATTCATGTTTAATAAACCTCATACAACAACTCATGACTATGTGAATGTTGGATTTATAACTATGACCAGCCTATAAGGAGTCTACAAACCCATAGGAACCAAGTACAAAATCAGATACCTTGAATATTTTATCACCCTTGGACACCTATTTATTAATAAAATAGAGATGAACTCCTCTATTTTCTCTTCTCATACTTCTTTCTCTCTCAAATAACATATTAGGCCTTATCGCTCAATTAGCCCTTTCCTTGGTAGAATTAGGTCAAATGGTCTTGATAAACACCTATAAAACATAGTTATATACTCATGGAATATTCACCCTAGATCTCTAATTATCTTCAAACCCTTAACATATTCACCAAAACTTTGTCCTTCGCTCAATATTTTAGTATTCTAACTAGTCAAAATTGGCTTATTAGGACTTGACTTTATACTTGATTATTTCTCACACCCATATTGGTTGGATAAGGACTTCACCATACTTGTATTATTATTTAAATATATCACTACAAATTTTTTATAATTTAAACAAACATTATATATGTTGATCATTACCATTAAGGGCTAAAACCACCATTTGGCCTAATAGAGATCTAATGCAATTAGGCCTTCCTTAAGCACATGTTTCACTTAGACCTCCTTTGAAAACTTTGAGACTTCAAAACTAAATTATAAAATTCATATGTCACTTTGAAATACCCCTCATAATATATCTGTATGTCTGCAATACCATTTGGCTCTTCTCACTCCTTGAACCATCCAATTAGGTTTACTCACCAATAGGCCTTCTCACTACCATAAAGTCTAAATTACAAATTTGAATCATATACACAAATTTTACACATAAACCACACCTTAAATAATACTAATAGTATATTTATGACTTAAAATACTTCCATAAATTCTTTAGTCTTCACCAGATAGGACAAAAGGCCTCAAGAACACTTGTACAAATGGCTTACTCAGAACCACCAAACACTATCAACAAATAATTAAAAAATTGAATTTATATACTTGAATAGGTACTTAAAATGATAAAACATACATTAAAATGATCCTATTATACATTTATAACACCTTAAATATCATTTTATCCTCCAACTTATTACAAAATGGCTAAGAAACATCATTTTCAAACATACACATATGGTTTCCTATAGCACCAAAAACACAATGAAGAAAATAAAGTCATATAAAATCTATGAAAAAACTTATGTGATATTCAAATGGGTTGTTTTGAAAATTTATCATCCTTATATCATCTCTAAAAATATATATTTCATGGTCATATATCAGTATTGGTCTTACATACCAATCTCATGAAAAGTTTTCACATGAAAATGAGTACAATAAATCTCTTCATGGGTCTACAACACCCCATTTTATGCACATAAGGAACCTTATCATAGTTTTGCATGCTTTATCATTTTGGTATTGACTTAAAAAAATTTCCACACACTAAACATGATATATAACACTTATTTAAATTATCTAAAGATATATTACATCCTTATAAATTATATTTACCCCTCATTATCCCACTATAGGTCACTTTGCATACTAGGCCTTATACTGTTAGTCATACTTAGACTATGATCATGCCTTGAAACATCTTAAAATATGTTCAAAACTCCATCCAAATGTAATTTTATTCCATATACTACTTATTTAATACCACCCCTTCTCACATATGTCTCAAATGGCTCAACTCTTCATGCTATTATACCTATGTCAATTCACTAGGTCTTTCAAGTAAAGATTAAGCCTCAAAACTAGACCTTAAAACTCATCATTAATATTATTTATCTCTTGGTCATTGTTAAAAAAGGATAGGAAAATTTATCATTCCTATAGTGACAAAAATCATAAATATTTACCATGCATCATGCATACATAATCTTCATAAAGCTAGACTAGGCTACTCAAGATACCTAGTACTCAGAGTTTGGAAACAAAAAAGCTAGCTCTCAATGATATCATTATTAAAAAATGATTCTCTAAAGATATATATACTCTCAATATAACTATGAGCTTTGTCACATCAAAACCTTATAGCAAGACCTCATATATAATACAAGGACTTGTTGACCCATGTGCTTAATGTATGCAATCAAAAATGAAACATGTCTATAAATCAATCCTAGATCGTAGAAGATAGCTTGCACTTCTAATTGGGAATACATTTATGAAGCAGGAGCATGATCAATATGGGGATACACTAAACCCAATTATGGGATCAATTATCATAATACACTATGATAAGGAGGGTTCTAAAGCCTCTAGTCTAACAAAATCATGCAATAATCCTAAGGAGGTCCTAGGTTTTAATATTTTACCTATGCTAATAAAAAGAAATTAAATCTAATCTAGTGTTCACCAAATATTGTGGCATAAAGTGGGGGTTAGAAATAAAATAAAAACTAAACATGCATATAAGACATATATTGATGTCAATGTATATGCAATCCTAAAGCATGGAAGAGAAACACAATTGCATTATTTATCTACTCTTACAAAGGAAAAATATAGTTAGGAATACTTAACTTGAAGACAAACCCACTGAGACTCAATCTCTCCCTTGGCCAAGATACTTTAAAATATATTATTTTGGTATATAAGGATAACAAAGATAAATAATATCTAGGATACAAAACCTACATATGCATCCAAAAGACTTCTCCACAAGACAAGATCCATATCTCCAAAGAAATTATGGAACCCTAAGATTTACTTCTCAAGTAGAATGGTCAATAAGTAGATGTTTTTTTGCACTTAATTCTTATTCACTTATCTTATCAAATGGTGGGAAATGAACTTGTATATAGATGTATCTTACCCTAAATCCTTCCAAAAATGTCAGTCGATAGGGTCGATGTAGTCAACCTAGTAAAATTATGGACAATAATTCACTAAGTCACGAGCTAGGTTAGCAAAGGTAAAAATAACTCCTAAGTGAAAATAACCTAAAAATGTGCAGGGTCATCCTAGTCAAACCTGTGTAGATGACTGACAAAATGGGATTTAGGTAAGGAAAAGGAGGATAAAATGTATAAAATGACTAGAATGGGTTAAACTGAGAAGAGAAATCTGAGGGAAAATGGTTTTAGGATAAAAGTGTGTAGATAATATGTGTAAAAAGGACAACAATATTATGAAACACCAATGGTATACCCACCCCTTTCCTTATACACCCCTTAAGGCATGCACTTAGAGAGATTGAGACTTGATGGGTTCCTACAAGATAAAATGTGTCTATAATCAATAAAATTTTGAGAATATTATGTGTATACACTTACCTTGTAGGTTCCTCATTACTTAGAGATCAATCAAGATGCTTCTCTTATATCTTGAACATCATCTTGACATGTCATAAAACCTCAAAAAGAATACCATGTTTCCTTTAAATTTTATCTAAATAGAGAGACCAAGATTATTTTTCACACATCACTTTACAAATAATGACATTAATTCTAACTTGTGACACAAAGTAAATTCAACTTAACTTTGACATCAATGACAACATTAATTCCTTAATACCAACACTAGGAAAATACCTCAATAATCTCCCCCTTTTTTGTTGATGGAAAACACTCTTAATCATAGCAGATCATTCTCTTTCCTTTAAATTGGATCTTATTTAATACTTGACTTTGAAATAAGAATTTTCTCCCCCTTTGACATTATTGAAAAATGCTCATCTTCTTAGAAACTATTTTATCTTTGGACCTAGGGAAACATACCTTTTCTCTCAAACAACCTCATCAATTATTTCTATAATAAATTTTAGTATAGACTAGGCTCACATACTTACTCATGAGACATGATTGGATCCATTTATCTCCATGAAAATTTAAGGCATTTTCAAAACAATGACTTGGTTTTATCAAGTGATCATATAAAATTTTTGTGACTTGTTTTTTATGATCACACTTCTAGCAGACTTCTTGATTGAACTTTGAATCTAAAGGTTACCCAAGACTACAAAACTCCACCTATGATAGAGTATCCTTCATACTTCTTGCTTACTGGATAATTACCTCCATGAAGCCTAATGGAGTCACTTTTGCTCTAGAGATGTAAAATAACATAAATTTAGGAGATTCATAGATTTCCATGTCCTTTTAGGACTGAACTTCCTCCATGATCTTCTTATGCTTGATTTTTCCTTCTAGATTGACACCCTTAATCTTTATTTGAGAAACATTTTGGCTTGATCTATTGGTCTTGACTCCATCAACAGTTTGAGATAACAGGGAAAATTCTTAGCATTTTTTTGTACCTTGAATATGATCCACCATGGAAAATAGTCCACTCAAACTTGCAGACTAATAATCAACCTTAGATATATTAGGTTTCCACTTACTGTCTTATCTTTTTTTTTAATTCTAGAAGCCTCAAATTCATTTTTTTGTCTTGCAAAATCATACTTATAATATTTTGCATTATTTCCAACCTTATGACAATTGAAACATATTATCCCTCTAGATGGAAACAAACCATGTCCCATACCTCTTAGCTAATGGTTCTCCTCATAGTTTCATGAAAATTCATTCTTCAAGGGCCTTCTATAATGCCTTGTTCTATGACCAACTTGGTTACATGAATACCAATAGCCATTGAAAGGATTATCATACATTATGTTACTACATTTATTGATAGTATTAACCTTTATTCTATTAGCATCCTCATTATTTTTTTGATGTTTGACCTTTTTGATTATATTAGTGTCCTCATAATCTCGAATGAAGCTAAGGCATATTCTATCATTAGCAGTCTCTTAACCACTAAAAAGATTGTATAGATAATTAGTACTCTTTTCGAACCTCACAAAGGACTTGAACTTATTTTATTCTTATTTCAATTCATCTCTTGAATTCACTTTAGATACATACCTTTCACATTCTTCTTCTTTTGCTTCTAGGCCTACAATCACAATTTCAAGTTGACTATCCACTTGTTTGACTATTTAGCCTTATTTTTTGGAGTTGTTGCTTATTCTAGCTTCAAATAAGTTTATTTTATCTTCATAATATTTTATAAGAGATATCATCACCCTAATATTCACCTATATCATATTTATTTCTTCTAGAGTATTCATCAACTTAGTCTCAAGATCCACTTCATATCCTTCTTCATCTGAATCACCAACACCACCTCCAATCTATATGGATTTATTTGGATTTGAGTGGCTTGATTCTTAAGCCATGAATATAACATCATTGACATTAATACCATTACCTTTATGATTAATATTTGAATCACTTATCTCACTCTCATTAGATGAGCTGCAATCTTACTTAGTGTAAAGACTTTTTTTTTGAAAAACTATTTCTTGTTATCATAGCTTCTAAATTTATATTGTTTATATCAGATTTAAAATAATTTTTATCATCATAATGATATTTATCATGAACTCCATCATCATTTTTATTATGATTATGAGGACATCGGTTGACAAAGTGCTCAACCTTTCCATAATTGAAGCATTTATAGGGCATTTTTTATTTGTATTTACTTGAAATTGTCTTTAAATTGCTTGAAAACATAGCTATCAACTCATCATCATCAATATAAAATTCATCATTATCATTGAATTTATTATCTTGTGACTTCTTCTCTTTTAGATTATTTTTTACCTTGAATGCAAATTTATTATTTGTAGGTCTTCCTTCACTTGTCCTCATCTCATAGGCTATTAGGGTTCCATGAATTCCATCCATCTCTAGCTTCTCTAGATATTACATTTCTTCAATAACACATACCTTAGAATCAAATTTGGGAGTTATAGACCTTAGAACCTTTTGAAAAATAATAGTCTCTTTCAATTCTTATCCTAAACCACTTATGATGTTGACCACTTCATTAACTCTCAACAAGTAGGTCATAATGGTCTCATATTCATTCATCTTTAGACTTTCAAATTATCTTTAATGGGTTTAAAATGTGGAAAATTTGACCTTGAAATCTCCCTCATGAATATTTTTTCACCTATCCAACATTTATTTGGAAAATATACAGTGTGTTACCTTCACAAGTTCTACCTTTGATAGGCCACACATAATACCATTCATTTCTTTTGAGTTATTTTCACTAGCCTTCTTCCCTGTTACATCTATAGGAGGAATAGGGGATCTAATGTACCCATATAAAACTGATTGGTAGACATCATGACCTTGATACATTAAATATGTTGGATCTTAAGACTTTAAAAGGTAGAATTAGATCCATTAAATAATGGAGCTTTGATTGTAGAAAAATAACCTTATGCTTGACTAGCCATCTTAGCTTGTTTAGAATATCCTTTAAGTTATAAGACCTCCTTTAAATGACATAATCTAATACCAAATTTTGTAAATATAACTACTAAGAGTGGGGTGAATAAGTTGTATTAAGACATTCCTCCAAATTCGCTTAAGATTCATGAAGCATTAATTCACTTACATACATCAATTACTGAATATACAAGCATCTATGAAAGAAAAAAATTAAGGACATGCGATATATGTGGGAAAACCTCTAGGGTAAGAAACTCCACTGATGCACAACTTTGACTACTATCCTATAAGTAATGAATCAACCTTTTAGTGAGGAATCAACCCCAAAATGAGCATCAACCCCTCACTAGTTAAGAACCAACTCAACTAGTGATTTTAGAAAGCTTCAACCTATAAGAAAGATCTAATGCCCTAGACAACCAAACACCATCTCAGCTACCTTGAATCTATGGTCACCCTTGGACACATGTTGCTTACTCAACTGAAGATGACCTACTCAAGGGTTTAAATTTGTATATGGTTTAAATTTTGAAGACATACTTGTAAATATATCACTACACATTTTTCAAAAGTGAAATAAAAAATTATATATGTTGGTCGTTACCCTTAAGGTCTAAAACCACCATTAATCCTAATAGAGACCTGATGCAATTAGGCCTTCCTTAAGCACACATTCCACTTATACCTCCTTTGAACAATTTGAGATTTTACCAATAAATTAAAAAAATAATATTTCACTTTAATAAAACCATCATAATATATAATTATGTATCCAACACCATTTGTTTCATTTCACTCCTTGAACCATCCACTTAGGTCTACTCACCAATAGGCCTTCTCACTGCTAGAAAGTGTGTCTTGAAAATTTGAACCATATACACAGATTTTACACATAATCCACATAGTAAATAATATTAATAGTATATTTATGACTTAAAATAATTCACAATATTCTTTTTTATTCACCACACAAACCAAAAGGCCTTAAGAACACTCCTAAATATGGCTTCCTCAAAACCACCAAACACTGTCAACAAACAATCAAAAACATTTGAATCTCTATACTTGAAAAAGGACTTAAAATGAGAAAAAATAAATTAAAATTATAGTATTATACATTTATAAAATATTAATATAATTTTGTCCTCAAAATTATTTCAAAATGACTAACAAACATCATTTTCACACATACACAAAAAGTTATTTGTAGCATTAAAAACACAGTCAAGAAAATCAAGTCATAGAATGTCTATGGGAACACTTATATGATCTTATAATGGGGATTTTTTAAAATTTAACACCATTATTTCATATTTTAAAATATATATTTTATGTTTATATATCAATATTGGTCTTACATATCAATCTCACTAGTTCACTCTACTGGTTGAATATTTTGTCGATCAGCATACTGATAAACAAAATAGGTCTAATCAGCCAAAGTAGAAAGATTAGCCATCCAAATGTGTAGGTTTACCACATCAAAAGGAGACTAATCTCTCCTCTCATCAAAGGGAGGTTCCCTGTAGGTATATATATATATATATATATATATATATATATATATATATATATATATATATATATATATATATATATATATATATATATATATATATAAACAGAAAATAATACTCAAGGGTAGGGCAAACCATCCATCTCTCTTTTTTTTAGAGATGATGTGTGAAAATCAAAGGAAAAACTCAATGGAAATAATAGACAACACTCCTCTTATTTTTTAAGTACTATTCAACAAACCACAAGAATAATCCTGGTAGTAAATGCAAAATGTATCAAAGGACGTAGTAACTAGCAAATCAAGATGCAACACAAAGTCTCCACTTGAATCGCTTAAGAGTAAGATACGAAGGACAATGAGGCCATAAAGTCTTCCCAAAGTCATTTACACAAAAATAAAAGTAAAACACACTGAAAGGTAATTATGGGGGCACAAAGTCTCTCCATAGTTGACTCTTCAGGGCACCTTCTTGACTAATTTCACTAATCATGCTTTTTGAATTAAAGGAACAGAAGATATATTGAGGAAAAAGACATAAGGATAGTTTCCTCAGAAACAAAGATATTAAAACACAAAGTCTAAAAAACCACTTGCTTTCTTATTCAAATAACAAAATATGATAAACAAACTGAGCTCAAAGTCTCATAAGTGTCTTTCAATTTGGGCAGAGTTTCGTTCTGATTGTTAAAAAAGAGAAGATCCATTTACAATAGAAGAGAGTATTATATAGCCTCTTCAAGAAGGACTCAAGAATAGTAAAACATCATGTTGCATTGAAATTTGTTAAGAAGATAGGCTATAACTTAGGTGTGTTCACCCATTTGATTTTATCAACGTAGAGAAACAAGTCACGCTATTAAAAGTTTTCAACTTTTAATGTCTACCTCCAATCTGATCCTATCTTCATCATTCCTTTTTTTTTGATTAATTGAATTAGGTCCTAGTTTCAATTTTCTATTTTATCCTTAAGCTGCTTTCTACTGGCCTTGGTCTTAAAGCCTGTGAATGCATTCGGGTCTGTATATTCAAAGGATCAATGACTAGTTCGTTGTCTATAATTTGACGTCTTTGGGCGTGTCACTCCTTGGTCCTTCTTTAGCTTTTCTATTTGGCACTTTCCTAGATTGAAATTTCCCTATTATGCCTTAAGAAATGACCTTCTTGGGTCAGGAAGAGCCCCCCATAAGGGTATCTACCCTTCGGGTTAGGATTCTGGGTCACTAGAGTTCTTCTTTCAGATTTCTTATTTCATGTCTTCCCAAAGGGAAGGTGACCATCAGCTTCAGGGAAGTATTCTTTAATTTGGTAGCCAAGAGTTCCCCACAAGGGCACCTACCCTTTGAGGTCCTTCGGTATCCTTTTCTTTAGTGGACTATTCATCAGGCTTTCCTATAAACAATTCTCGTGAGTATTTTCCCTAGGCTTTCTCCATGGGAAAATTCTCATAGACAAAAAGTCTGCAGAATGTTCAATCACTTTGCCTTTATTTCTTTGTAAATTTCTTTGGGCTTTCTAGCTACAGTTGCTTTCCCAAATTCCTTTGGGATTTTTTTTGAAGGAACTCCTTCAGACAAAAGTCTGAAAGAATTATGATTGTCTGCCTTAAACAAAATTTTTGAAGAAATTTACCTTTGTAGCCTTCTTCAAAAATGACCCTTCTAAAGGGTGTTTTTGTCAACCAAGTGCCCTCCACAAGGGCACTTATCCTTCATGAGGAACTTTGAACTTTTACATTGGATCACTTCTTTGAATCGCTCCTTTGAACGAAGGTGATGAACCAACTGTTGAACTGTTTGATTGAACCACTTAGTTGAACTAAACATTGAACTGTTTGGTTGAATCACTTGGTTGAACCAAACATTGAATTATTTGGTTGAACCAAAATGGTTCAAGCTGATGAACCCACTATTGAACATCTTCATTGAACCAATCAGTTGAACCAAGCTTTGAACCAAAATGGTTTAAGCTAATGGTTCAATTGAATGAACGAAAGTGATGAACTAACCATTGAACCAACCGTTGAACCATGTTTTGGTTCAACGGTTCAAACAAAGCCTTGAAATGACTGAAAAACCATTTGACATTGAACCAACCATTGAACCAAATGCATTGAACCTACTGATGATGCTTGTTGATGGAGATTTTTGTTTAAACCAAGGCACTGAACCAATCCCAAAAATGACCAAGTGTTAGAAACTGATTCTTTTGATTAAACCCGCTTGTAGAGTCGTGAAGCTCGTTGAACTTGTAGAAATGAACCTACCTACAAAGTTCATAGAAACCAATTCTATAGAAATCAACCTGTAAAGCCCATTGAACTTGGTCTACAAAGTTCATAGATTTTCTCTACTTGTTGAGTCTGTAGATTTTCTCTTCTTGCAGAGTCCATAGATTCAAGCCTGTAGAGTCCATAGATTCAAGCCTGCAGAGTCCATAGATTTCTAAGAAGCTTGAAAAATGAGGAATTTGAATTCCCAAGACAAATTTTGAAAAGGGAAGAGACAATTTTGGTTTGTAGGACCAAAATAGTTCAAATGTTGTCTTAAAAATGAGTGATATTTTTGGGGAACAACATCTGGCTCTAGTTGGGGAACTTCTATCAATTGTAAATAAGAATTGAAAGGAGTAGAATCTATAATTTCTAGTGTCTTCATGTGTACCATTGGGTTATAGAGTCATGCTACCCAAAAAATGGAAGGCATAAAAAAAAACAAAAAAAAAAAAAAAAACTATACAAATATACATATATACAAATGCAATGATCTAATACTTTAAGAGTTGAAGTGTTTCAGATGCTGCCCATTGTGAGGTAGAGAAAAGAGTGTGCCATCTTGACATTTTAGTAGAAAGTTATTTTCACCAATGTTCTGATAAATTATAAATGGGCCTCTCTAAAGGGAGTCAAACATTCCATGCATCCCCTTTGGTTTTCTCCTTTTGTCCCACAACAGGACTTGATCCCCAATCCGGAAATCATGATTTTTGGCCTTTTGGTCAAAGAGTTTCTTTACCACACTTTGATGAGCAGAAATTCTATCCACCACCATGGTTCTCTGTTCCCCTAGCTTAGTCAGGCACATGACTCTTTTATCAAGAGAACTTTCATATGTTTGATCTTCAATTGCCTTTGCCAATTTCAAGGTGATTGGTATCTCAGCATTGATACCATAAAGAAGTTGAAAAGGAGACATACCAATTACCCTCTTTGGTGTGATTCTATCTACCCATAGAGCATCAATCAATGCTTTATGCCATGTCCTTTGATTGTCATTTGCTAGCTTCTTGATAATAGTTACCAAGTTCTTATTGTTAGATTCAACTTGTCCATTCCCTTGTGGAAATTAATTAGAAGAGTGAGAGAGTGTAATTCCATAATCGAAAAAAAATTGTGTAATATCCTAAGAGGTAAAATGAGCTACATTATTAGTAATAATTTTGATTGAAACTCCAAACCTAAAAATGATATTCTCTTTGAGATAGTTGCATACAACTTCTAAAGTATCATGCTTAGTTGGGATTGCTTCTACCCACTTGGTGAAATAGTCAGTTGCTATAAGGACATAATCATGTCCAGCACTTGAAGATGGGTTTATAGTCCCAATAAAATCAAGTCCCCATTGCTATCAAGGTTCTTCTATGATCACTAGCTTGAGAGGCATAGTAGATAACTTGGGTCTTCTAACAAATTGCTGACAAAGTTCACATTTTCTCACCCCCTTATGTGCATCTTAAAAAAGAGTTAGCCAATAATACCTAGCTCGTAGAATCTTGCGAGCAGTCCTTCGTAGGCTAGATTGTAGAAAGATTTCAAAAGTTGGATTTGTTGCTCTTTGTCTACACAGTGAAGGAATGCTCCATCTATGCTTCTCTTGTACAAGCCATTGTCCCAAAGGACAAAATTGGCAGCTTTCAACTTGATAGTCATCCTTTCTTTGTAAGACAAATGAGCAGGACATTCACCATAAGTAAGGAAATGAGTGATACCTAAATACCATTCATTGGTAATAGAGACAAAAAAACTATTGGTGTCTCTTCCACTTTAGTTTCTTCATGATGTGTGTCTTCTAGCTTATTGTCAGCAATTAATTGGCATAGGCTTTTACCCCTGACTAGCTTTGTCAACTTGATGTCTAGATCAAACTCTTAGATCTTTGCAATCTAATTACCTCTTTTCATGCCAAAATCTTGTTGAGTTAATATAGACTTGACTGTAGTGTCAGGAACTAAGGCAGTAGTGTGTGAATTCAAAATATAGAAGCTAAAATGTTTGACTACTTTCACCAATGCATAAGCATTTTTCTCTATATTTGAATACTTCATCTCATGGGTTTTGAGAGGGAAACTCATGAAAGAGATAGGAGATTCCACACATTCCTTGTCCTATTGAACAAGAATTGCTAAAAGAGTGTGTTCAGACACATAGCTATATATGATGAAATCTTTGTTGTAATCTAGGCAAACCAAGGTAGGGGCATGAGCAACGACGATCTTGATATCCATAAACGCTAACTTGACTTCTTTAGTCTAGCTAAAGATGGTCTTCCCTTTCATCATGTTCATAATGTGTCTAGTCTTCTCAACAAATTCAGGGATGAAACTCTATAATAAATTCACCTTTTCAAAGAAAGAATGAATAACATTCTTACTTGTAGGCAAATTAAGTTCTTGAAGAGACTTGACTCTATCTGAGTCAATATTTATACCTTCTTTGGACATAATGTGTCCAAGGAGTTTCCTCTCTGTTACTCCAAAAACAAATTTCTTGGGATTCAACAAAATACCATTCTAGCGATAGCGCTCCAGCACTTGTTGTAAGTGGTGTATATGATCAAATCAACACTTTGAAAAGATAGTCAAGTCATCAAGATATACTAGTATGAATTTACCAATCTCATCTTTGAAAGCTAGATCCATTGCTCTCTGAAAGGTAGCACCAACATTTATCAAGTCAAAAGGCATTCTCTTATATGTAAATGTACCCGAAGGTGTGGTGAATGCAGTCTTGTGTTAGTCTACTTTACCAACTTCAACTTGGTTATATCCTAAGAAGCCATCCAGCATTGATAACATCTCTGAACCTATCACTATTTAAAGCACTTGATCCATAATTGGCAAAGGATAATTATCCTTCAAAGATGCTTGATTCAAATTTTTGAAATTTACATAAATGCAAATTTTGCCATTTTTTTTCCTTACAGGCACTATGTTTGCAATCCATGTGGAATGATGGATTGGGAAGATGATTCTAGCATTTAACATTTTTTTTATCTTAGATAAAATAGTACCTAATATTTTTAGATTATACTGTCTAGATTTTTGCTTGTATGGCATTGACTCAGCCTTGAGAGGAATGTCATGGTGGATTTCATCTGGTCTGAGAGACTTCAAGTCTTCATAAGAATATGCTAAGACATCCATGTATTGATGGAGTAAAGAGGTGAACTTGAATCTTTCTTCAATGGTGCAACACTTACCAATGTTAACCATCTTGGGATTTTCTTTAGTGGCCAGATTCACTTGATCAAATCCCTAAGAGAAACTCAAGTCTATTTGTTGTTGTTTGATGAATCTATATGCTTGTGAAATAGCTTTTCAAGAGAAACCACGCCTTTGGGAATTTTTTTTTTTTTCAGTTGTAAGAATTCTTCATTAATATTTGAACTAGATTTAGAGACTGATTCATACTTCTGAGGTTCACTACCTTTAAAACATAGTTGTTTAAAATTGTCTTTTCATTCTAAGAAAGCAATGATTTGATGATCATAATTAAATACTTGCCAACAATCAACATTGCCAAGAACACTTGGTCTATAGATCAGCTCAATAATATACTTATCTTCTTTGAAATCTGAATGAGGAACTAAGAGAGTTCTTGAAATAGCAAGTGCATTAGTTCTATCTTAGACTCTCTGGGTATGGCAAAAATGTTGAAAGCATCAAAGATTTCAATTTGGTCCTAAACCAAGTTATGGTAGTGGCATAATCTTTCATTCTTGGTTTGTTATAAGTTCCTCACCTGACAAACCACTAATTCAGCATCTACTTTGGCATGAAGAAACTTGATGCCTTTGTCTTGAGCAGCCTTCATGTCAAGCAACAGAGATTTATATTCAGCTATATTGTTATTGTTGCTAAATTGTAATTTGTAAGATGAAGGGAATGTATCTCCTTGAGGAGATATCAAAACAATCCCATCTCTTGAACCGATAGAGGAACAACTACCATCAAATTCCAAAGTCCATATCTCATCTGATACTAATTTTTATTTAGACTTTCTTTCATCAGAGATGGAGGATCCTTCTTCATCTATGTTACAGCCTACTTGTTCTTTTGATGTTCTAGTTGAACTAATTTCTAAGTTGATATTTTCAAGAATTATATTAGATGTTTCATGTACTTCATCTATAGATAGGAAATAGTTACCCATACCTACCGATTCAAAAATGATTTGAGCTTCAGGGGCTAATGTCTGGGTGACCACATATTTTGCTTCCTTTTTAGGGAACAACCTCTTCATTATGCCTTGTATAGGGATCCTTACCTCAAAAAGATCCATGCTTAGTTCTCCTCCCACGTCCTTGTAGAAATTTTGTCCAAGCAAAATGCCATAGGATGCTGGGATGTCAGCCACCAAGATAGTTATCTCGATTGTTTTGTCTGGAAAGGCTGTAAATACAAATTAGGCATCTTTGATTTGCCACAACAATGGTACTTGCTTGTTCTCCATGAAGAAACATCTCCCAAAGGTTTTGGTTAATGCGAGACCAAGAGACTCAGCTACTTTAGTAGGCATGACATTATCAGATGTGCCTGAGTCTATAATATATTTACTTAGCTTGTGGCCATTAATTAACAGGGAAACATAGAAAGGTTCTATTTTTATGGGACCAGCTAGAGAAGTAATGACTAGATTATTTGGGATAAGTGTGTTCTTTGGAGAATCAAGAGTTACCTTTTTAGCTTTTTGTCCTATAGGGATAGTTTAGTTTTTGACATATTAGACCAACTTATTCAATTGATCAAAATTAGACTATAAATATTCAAATTCAGAAATTTGTATTTTTGTCTTTTTGACATGATCGATTAGGTCAAATGGCTAAATTAATCTAGGTATAAAGAAAGGTGCTTCAACCTTCTGAGTTTTAACAGGGATGGGAGGTGAGCTGGTTTACAAATTTGAATTAGAAAGGGAAGGCAAAATTGATTTATTTGCTTTTTGAGTGATTACTAGATCCTTTGACTGAAAAGGCAGAATGGTTCTACATTTAGCAATCATGATTACTGGCTGTAGTTGCTCTTCTATCTTCTCTTTATTAGCCTACTAGACTGATTGGTTCTTAGATCTGGTAAACACTACATATGATCCATCAAAAGCTTCTCCTTTGCTTCTGACTTCATCCTGATAATTCAAGAAACCAATGTGGGAGTCACCAGCTAATTCTTATTGATTATTTTCAAGAAGATCAACATCATTTTCTTGATTCAATTCAAGCTGGAAAGAGAACTCTAATTCTACTTCAAGATATCCCATTGCTGAATTGGTTGGAGGAGCTTCCAAGGCAAGTTTCCCTTGTGGGGGAGGAAGGTGATTCTTTTGCCCTTGATTCTTGGTAGCATTGCCCTAATATGACTGATTTGGGAATGTCCTTATGTATGAAGGAGTAGAAGACATTCCTTGATCCATTTGCTTTTTGAGATCAAGCAACTCATTTTCCAATTTTTGTATAATTGGATCTATGGTGCCTGTAGATGCATATTCAAAAGATGATGAAGCTCTATTTCTATTTAGATCTCTTCTTATCTTCCTTGCTAACATGAGATCATCTTCTACCCCAATTGCCAAATGTTGAGCAGCAACAAGATCTATTTGACCATCACGTCTCAAGAGAAAACTTACTTCAGGTAACTGAGAATTAATGAAAAAGCATTTGAAATTCTTAGTTGTAGGTTGAGAAATTATACGAATTTTGTTTCTCAATTTTTCAAATTTGTCTATGAAGTCTCTCATAGGCTCATAAGGCTATTTTTTTATTTATGTAAGTTGAGCCAAAAGTGCATGTGCATCTTCTACAATTTTGAATCTGGCTTCAAACTTATCTTTGAGAGTATTCCAATTGGTTATTGACCAAGCCTGTAGATGATAAAACTAATCTACAATAATACCTTGTAGTGTCTCCACAAAAAGCCTAACTGCTACATCTTCAAATTCTACTCTGATTACTCCACAATCTATGTTAAAGGCTGCAATGTGTTCATCAAGATGACATTTCCCATCACCATATAATTTGGTGAAATTCTTCCTTGAACTACATGGAAGCTCATGTAGAGGTGGAGTAAGATTGAGAGGACCAAAATCATTACCCCAGGGGCCTTGAACTGCCATTATAAGATTATGAAAAGGAGGAATAACAAATCCTAGAGGGGTAATTATTGGCAAAGCTTTATCAACAATAAAAGTAGATACTTCATCTGGCAATGGAGATCTGACTTTAGTGGAAGGAAAGCACTTGGTTCATTGGAGATGAGATGGTAAAGGAAACAAATCAAAATCACTTTGTTATACCAACTTGAATACAGGGTCAATGATACCTTTAGCCCTTTGGCTTCGTGTATACCTTGAATCTACCAAATTATAAAACAAAAATGGAAAAGAATTGACCTTGCTTTGATTAAAGCTTGAGGCTTTAAACTATGCATTATTTCCTAATTAGTGTGGAGGTAAATGGATAGATTATAAATGGATAATGGGTATATCTGATATCCCCAGCAGAGTCACCAAAAATTGTTCATTGAATATTCTGTCGATCAACATACTGATAGACAAAATAGGTCTAATCAGCTAAAGTAGGAAGATTAGTCATCCAAATGTGTAGGTTTACCACATCAGAAGGAGACTGATCTCTCCTCTCATCAAGGGGAGGTTCTTTGTAGGTATACTATATATATATATATATATAAATAGAAAATAATACTCAAGGGTATGGCAAACCATCCATCTCTCTTTTTTTAGAGATGATGCTTGCAAATCAAAGGAAAAACTCAATGGAAATAATAGATAGTGCTCCTCTTATTTTAGAAGTACTACTCAGTAAACCACAAGAATACTCCTAGTAGTAAATGCAAAATGTAGCAAAGGACATAGTAACTAGCAAATCAAGATGCAGCACAAAGTCTCCACCTAAATTGCTCAAGAGTAAGATACGAAGGACAATGAGGGCATAATGTCTTCCCAAATTCCTTTACACAGAAATAAAAAGAAAACACACTGAAAGGTAATTATGGGGGCACAAATTCTCTCCACAGTTGACTCTTCTCGACACCTTCCTGACTAATTTCACTAATCTTACTTGTTGAATTAAAGGAACAGAAGATATATTGAGGAAAAAGACATAAAAACAGTTTCCTCAACAATAAAGATATTACAACACAAAGTCTAGAAAACCACTTGCTTTCTTATTCCAATAACAAAATATGATAAATAAACTAAGCTAAAAGTCTCAAAAGTGTCTTTCAATTTGGGCAGAGTTTCATTCTGATTGTCAAAGAAAAGAAGATCCATTTACAATATAAGAGTCCTTATATAGCCTCTTCAAGAAGGACTCGATAATAGTAACACATCATGTTGCATTGAAATTTGTTAAGAAGATAGCTAGAACTTAGGGGCATTTACCCATTTGATTTTATCAATGTAGAGAAACAAGTCATGCTATTAAAAGTTTGCAACTTTCAATGTCTACCTGGCGATCTAATCCTATCTTCATTATTTCTTATTTTCTGGTTGATTAAATTAGATCCTAGTTTCAATTTGTTATTTTGTCCTTTAGCCATTTTCTACTAGCCTTGGCCTTAAATCCTGTGAATGCATTCAGGTCTATAGATTCAAAGGATCAATAGCTAGTTTATTGTCTTGAATTTGACATCTTCGGGTGCGTCACCCTTTGGTCCTTCTTCAAATTTTCTATTTGGCACTTTCTTGGATTGAACATGCCCTTTAGAGCCTTAAGAAATGACTTGCTTGGGTTGAGAAGAGTCCCCCACAATGGTATCTACCCTTTGGGTTGGTCTTCAAATGGCCTTCAAGCTTCTGGGTCACTAGATTTCTTCCTTCCGATTTCTTATTTCATGTCTTCCCAAAGGGAAGGTGACCCTTCAACTTCAGGGAAGTATTCTTTAATTTGGTAGCCAAGAGTCCCCCATAAGGTCACCTGCCCATTGAGGTCCTTTGGTGGCCTTTTATTTAGTGGAGTATTCATCGGGCTTTCCTACGGACAATTCATGCAGGTATTTTCCCCAGGCTTTCTATGCGGGCAAATTCCCATAGACAAAAAGTCCATGAAATGTTCAATCACTTTTCCTTTGTTTCTTTGTAAATTTCTTCAAGATTTTTGCCTATAGCTTCTTTCTCTAATTCTTTCGAGCTTTTTGTCTAAAGGAATTCCTTCAGACAAAAGTTTGAAAGAGTTATAACTATCTGCCTTAAACAAAAATTTTAAAAGAATTTACCTTTACAGCCTTCTTTGAAAATGACCCTTCTAAAGGGTGTTTTTGTCAACCAAGTGCCCTCCATAAGGGCACTTGTCCTTCTAGAGGCTCTTTGAACTTTTACATTGGATCACTCCTTGGAACTGCTCTTTTAAACCAAGGCGATGAACTAACTGTTGAACCATTTGATTGGACCGCTTGGTTGAACCAAATGTTGAACCGTTTGGTTGAACCAAAAATTGAACCATTTGGTTGAACCAAAATGGTTCAAGTTGATGGTTCAATTGAATGAACCAAAGTGATGAACTAACCATTGAAGTAAAAGATGTTGAACAAACTTTTGAACCAAGTTTTGGTTCAACGGTTCAAACAAAGCCTTGAACCAACTGATGAACCATTTAATGTTGAACCAACCATTAAACCAAATGCATTGATATTGCTACTGATGCTTGCCAATTGATATTTTTTTTTGAACCAAGGCACTGAACCAATCTTGAAAATGACCAAGTGTTAGAAATTGATTCTTTTGATTGAACCCGCCTGCAGAGTCGTGAAGCTTGTTGAACTTGTATAAATGAACCTCCCTGTAGAGTTCATAGAAACCAAGTCTATAAAAATCAACCAATAAATTCCATTTAACTTGGTCTACAAAGTTCATAGATTTTCTCTTCTTGCTAAGTCTAGATTTTCTCTTCTTGCAGAGTCCATAGATTGAAGCCTACAAAGTCCGTGGATTCAAGCCTGCAGAGTCCGTAGATTTATGAAAAGCTTGAAAAATGAGGAATTTGAATGCCCAGGAAAAATTTTGAAAATGGAAGAGACAATTTTTTTCTGTAAGACCAAAATAGTTTAAATGTTGTCTTAAAAATGAGTGATATTTTTGGGGGACAACACACTCTACATAGACTTCACTGTGTTAGATAGACTAGTTTGATGGAAATATTTTGCTTGAGTATAGGCATCATAAAAACTTATAAATAAAGGGGATGTTAGTAATATTTATTAAATAATTACACCATACATTAGGATCCATCCATATTCCTCTACAACTAATCCCTAATCTCATTCTCATTCTTGCCTAGTTTTCTCATTATTTTGTTCATTAGGCTTGATTAGTGATAGGCTAACTTCCATGACCATTTTAGAATTTTTTTTGGTCTTAAACCTACTCAAAAAATTTAATTGTAATAAAATATAAGTCTTATACATCATCCTCCATCCATTATCATTCTTTTACCTAGTTAACCCTGCTTGTTACATCAAAATTCCTAATCATAAGGGTTTTCCTATATCTTCTACTCATTGTTAAGACAAACCAAAAACATTTGAGGAAACCTTGAAGAGTAATTTGCATGTTATAAACATAAAAATAGTTAAATATTACCATTATAATCTATAATAAATTATATATTTCTTATTAAGTCATTATAAGGGTTTTGATCAGTTTCAATTCTTAACAATCATTCATAAAAGATTGCCCCTCATATTCAAAACCAATGCTATGGAAATCAAGATAAGGACCAAAATAAATTTTAATAAAGTGACTAGTATCTCATGAAAATATTTCATGTGCCAAAAATGACAATAAATCTCTTCTCGGGTTTACAAAACCCCATTTTATTCACATAGGAAACCTTATCATAAGTTTTTATGCTTTTTTCCTTTAGCTATTGACTTCAAACTTTATACCCACACTTAAAATGACATATCATACCTATTTAAATGATATCAAGAGCTATGAAATCCTTGGAAATGATCTTGAACCCTCATTAGTCCACTATAGATCACCTTGTATACTAGGCCTTATACTTCAAGTCATACATAGACTATGATCATGCGTTGAAACATATTAAACTATCTTCAACACTCAATTAACATGTCATGTGATCTCATATCATACTTATAGACTACCACCCTTGTGAACACAAGTTTAAATGGATCAAATCATCATGTTACTAGACTTATGCCAATTCAATAGGTCTTTCAAGTAAAGATTAAGACTCAACACTAGACCTTGAAACTAATAATTAATATTATTTATCTCTTAATAATTTTTAACATATATTAGGACACTTTATCATGCCTAAACTAATCCAAATCAGAAATCTTTACCATGTATCATGCATACATCTTCTTTGCAAAGCTAGACCAAACTACTTAAGATACCTAGTACTCAGAGTTTGGACATAAATAAGCTAGCTCTTCGTCACATCATTATTCAAACATGATTCTATAAAGATATAGATACTCTCAATAAACTTATGATATTTTTCACATCACAACCTTGTACCAAGAAATCATATAGAATACAAGGACCTGTTGAACTATGTGCTTACCTTGTATGCTTCTTAGTACTTAGAGCTCAATCAAGATGATTCCTTTTTATCTTGAAATTTATCTTGACATGTTATCAAACTTAAAAAGCAATACTAGGTTTCCTTCAAATTTTCTCTCAATAGAGAGACTAAATTTCTTTGTCACACATCACTTTACCAAGAATGACATCAATTATAACTTTTGATATGAAGGATCTTCGAATTAATTTTGACATAAATTACACCATTAATGCTTTAATACCAACACTAGGAACATACCTCAATAGTGCACTCATCTTACCAAGAAATCATACTCATACCTTCTCATAAGGTCTCTTCATGCTATGACTAATGCCATGAATAGGATTCTTAAGTACTTAAAACATTATAGATAATATTGAAACACTTCTAATAATATCTAGGCTTTAATTACATGATCATATAATTCCAAATAACGTCTCAAAATCTTATGCTTACTTACTTCACCAAAATTTACTATACACACCTTCTCATAGGGTCTAGAATAGGATTCTCAAGACACCTTGTACTCAAGAACTAGTACTCAAACATGATTACCTCAATTTTATCAAACAAGAAAACTCATTAGACAACACTCTCACACCACTATAATAATATTAACATCAACTAACAAAAAAATCATTAGGTTTCCTTCATATTTTCTCTTTGATCCAAACCTTGACATCAACCTTGACACTCATCAATAAAAGAGAGATTAGGTTGCCTTCAAAACCTCTCTCTAACCTAAACCTTGACATAAATGACATAAATCTTGACATCAATGATAACACTTCTAAACAAACTCCCCCTTTGTCATTGATGGAAAACAAATTGTAACCTGATCATTCTCATCTCATATTTCCTATTCAAGTCTTTCTCCCCTTTTAACATTAATGACAAAAGGTCATACACACTACAACTTATGGATCCACTCATTCTTTGTCATTGGAAACAATTCTTAAAAACACTTATATGCTTATTAATTTAACAATTTTTGAAATATTGGAGTTTTATACCTAATTTAGTTAAAGTTATAAGTTGACTAAATCAATAAAATATATTACAATAAATGGAGTACTAATTTGTATAACTTATTTGACCTTCATAGCTTTTCAAAAGTAGTAATGAAATAAGAGAAATATAACTTAGCTTAAATAGGACTAAGATAGTTAAGATAGAAGTCAATACTATTTTTATAGGACTGGGATAATATCATGAACCAGGATCTAGCTTTCATTTAATGAAAGGATAGAAGCACTAAAAATAAGACACTTTAGGGTCTGGTGATATAGTCCAGGTCCTATCACATTTGTATAAAATGGTTATAGAGATATTTATTTTCTAGGTTTTATCTATTGTCTCTTTATTAGTCTACTTATGAAATTTCAAGTCTTGACTATCGATGAAGCTCTTTGTAGATCTAATTTAATCTTCAACCCTGGATCTTCCTTATGCTAACTTTAATGAAAACTTTGAGAAAGAGAGGGGGTTAGTATGTGTGAGATGCACTAAAAATGTATCCACACCCCTTATGTGGACATAATACCTACATACCAATAATATGAAGAGGGATAAATCCATATATAGTTCTCCCACTTGATGTGCTTTGTGCAATAGTCTAATTAAGATTTTAAAATGCTAAACTAGGTTTTCTTGAGGTGGCTAGGGATTGGTGTAAGGGTTTGAATATGCTAGTGGCTATATTGGATGGATGTGTGTAGAGAATAAGGAAATTTCCATTAGTGGGTTTTATTATATTTTATTCTTTACTTTTTGATAATTACCAACCCCCTTCTAAATGAAATTTGAATGGGCTTTTATAGAGATCTCTTGGTCATGGGTCAAATGCATTCATGCTAGGTCAACATAATGAGGAAGAAGAATTGAGAGAAAATAGTCACCTAGGCTTGAAATTTGAATGGACAGGAGTACTAAAAATGGGACACCCTAGGGTATAACATTATAATCCAACTTGGGTGCTATTATCCTACAGGTATAAGACCTAAGGGGATGGAATAAGCATGAAAAATAGAGCCTGGTTGAGATAGAATGAGGTTCTAAAAGTCTACAAATGATTGGGAATAAAAAAGGTGGATATAGGTGTCATGAGAGCATGCAAGAGGGACCAATGGGTTGGGTGTCACAATCCACACTCAAGCTATTAATTTTGACATTTTATATGACTACACTTGTCAACAACTATACTTGGATATTTTGAACAACCTAAATAGATCCCTCTCAAACCAAGCATCCACTAGACTTCTTCTAATTAAAGAGTGTATCCATGAAGCCTAATGGAGTCAACCCTATCCATATGAAGCTAAAATAACACAAACTTAGGAGATTCTTATATCTCTATGTTCTCATTAGATTTAATATCGTTTAAAATCTTTTTAAGCTTGATTAATCCTTTTGGTTTAGCCTCTTCAACATATGTGTAGTCAATAATATGAGCTGATAATGAACATTCCTAACTTGATTTCACATTTAAAGTATGTTATATCATAGCAAACAATCCAATTGGGCTTGTAGACTAATCATGACTTACCTTTATTTTCTTTGGTATCCACACATTAATTTTCTTTCTCTCTTGCACTATAGGAGCTTCAAACCACTTGTTTTTATTTGATGACTTTCTAACCTTATTAAGATAAAATATTGTAATGTGTCCCAAATTATGACAATTATATTAAAAACCCTCATTGATACCTCTAAATAATTATTCCTTTCATAATCCCATGCATATTAATTTTTAGAGGGTCTTTTACACCCTCTTTCTCTATGACCAAACTAATTGCATGCAAAATAGTAACCATTGAATGAATTAACATGCCTCATAGAATTGGGATATTTGATTGGTTTCTTTATGTTGACCTCTTTATCCTCATTATCCCTCTATTTGACTTGAGTTTGCTCCTTTTGGTCTTCTTTGAAACCAAGATCTATCTTATCAATTGCAAACTTCTAATTACTCAAGATGTTATCTAGAGCATTAGTACTCTTTTCAAACTTCACAAACTATTCAAATATTCTTGATTCAACTTAGCTTTCAAGGATTCCATGTCATTTCCATACCTAATAGATTATTCCTCTTTATATTTTAAGCTAGTAGTGACTATCTCCATATGTGCTTCAATCTAATTGATGATCTCATCATACTCCTTGGATCTGTTGTTTAGTCTCTTCTCAAATAAACCAATTTGATATTCATTGTCCTTGAATAATAATCTTAGTTTGTTATCATTCCTTATTTGAAACTTTAATTATTTTAAATCACTCAACAATTCCTCCTCAAGGCTCACTCTATCCTCTTCTTCATCTAGTTCTTCATAATCTATACAACATTTCCCTTTTGAGAAACACTCATTGTCTATTTCTATAACCATGAATAAGGTTTCACTATTAGCATGTTCATGTTCATTACTATCATCATCACTATCATATGTGCTTGTGTCATTTATATCAGATGAGTTATTATCTTCTTTTGTATAAAACGTTTCTTGTTCATGAAATACCGTTTCTTACCTTCATAATTATTGAAATATTTGTTTTTTTTTTTAGGATTAAAGACCTTCTTATCATCTCCATGATTATCATCATATTCTTCATCATGTTAAATCTTATCCTTTCTAGGACACTTAGATGAAACTTGACCAATCTTACCATAGTTGAAACATTTTAAAGGCAACTTACCCTTCTACTTACTAGATCTAAACCTCAATTTTCTAGAAAACATGGCTATCAGTTCATCATTATAAACATCTAAACATACCTCACCCTTGACCTTGGATTTTTACTTCTTCTTAGCTTTAAAAGTTGATTCCTTCTTGGGAGGTTTTCCTTCATTTATTCTCATCTCATAGATATTCAAGATGCCATGAAACCCATCCATCTCTAACTTGTCCAAATCTTACATCTCTTCTATTGTAAACACCTTAGAATAAAACTTAGGAGTTTATGATCTAAATACCTTTTGAACAACTATAGACATTCTAACTTCTTCTCCTAATCATCTAATGACATTGACAACTTCATCATCCTTCAACAAATTAGATGCAATGGTTTCATCTTCATGCATATTTAGACTTTCAAACTATATTCAGTGGGTCTAAAACTTGGCCATCTTCACCTTGGTGTCTCCTTCGTAGATAGTATTTAGTTTGTACCATATCACCTTGGCTAACTCATAATGCATAATTTCACAAAATCTATCTTTGATAGGCCATATAGAATGGAATTCATTTCCATGGAATTCTTCTCACTTTCCTTCTTGCCTATTGCATCATTTCATGGTATAAGAAGTGGAGTGTATCAATCCATAACTAAATACCATATGTCTTGGATCATTGACTTTAGATATGTCCTCATTATTATGAACCAAAAATCATAGTTATTCCCATTGAATAATAAATCCTTACTAGTAGAGAAACCACCTTGAAATTGTTGACTAGTCATCCTTGCTTTTATGATCTCCTTTAGACTATTAGGCCTACCTTATAGGACCTGGTCTGATACCAAATATTAAAATCAAAATAAAATATGGGTGGTGAATCATTTTCTTAAAAACTTATTTTAATTCTTCCTTATCATTCATGAACCATCACATCAATATATAGATCAAACAATGCATAAACAATCACCCATACAAGCATGAAATAAGATTACACAAGATAACCCATAATGCATGTGGGAAACCTCAAGGGAAGAAAACCCACTATTACCTAAAAATGGACTATATTATTATAAGATAAGATATCACTATTTATTGAAGTAACAACTCTACATTGAGAACCAACCCCAACTAGTTAATCACCAACTAAGCTAGGCTTTAGTAACCACCAACTTGCAATGAGACACCAAACCCTTAGATGAATTAAAACTATCTAATCCACATAAAATATTTGATAAAATTTAAAACATCATTTATATCTTACAATATATTATGATCACCTTCTTTATCTCTTCTCTCTCTCTTACCCCTCTCAAACTATCTTCTAGGCTTCTTCACTCAACTAGCCCTCTTCTTGACTTGATTAGGTGATATGACCTTGATTTTTATAATTATAAACTATATAAAATATTCATAAAAGTTTATATAAACTATTAATATGTTTTAAAATACGTCCTTCTACTTAATAATGTGTTATATCATTCATTTGCTCTCTGCATCCCTAAATAGGCCTAAAACTGGTTTGTATATATATAATCCTCTTGCTCATATACCTCTTGGTTGGACATATAAATTTTCACACTTGGATTATAATTTTAATAAATATTATAACACATTTAATCAATTTATTAATCATTAAAATAGGTCATCCACAAGTCAAAATACTAAAACTTCTTTTAGTCCTTAAGGAAACCTAATTCAATTCGGCCTTCATTAGCACACGTTACCCTATGATCTTCTTGGAACAATTTTAAAAAATGAAAATGATAAAATAATTAATATAAACTCCATATATACCTATAATAATCTAATATAGTCTCCATAACACATTTTAGATCCAATTACCACTTGAAGTACACCATTAGTATTATTCACAATTAGGCCTTCTCATACACATAAAGTTTATCTTGAACTATTGAAGATTAAACACAAATTAGATAAATAACCATGTAAATAAATAAAATAAATAAAATATATATGATATTATTCTAATAAACATATTATTTATACTTTAAAACATAGGGCAAAAGGACTCAAATACTTCTCTGCAAATAGCCCACTCAGAACTGCTAGAACACTCCAAAACCAAGTCATGAAAAACTTGATCTTCAACACCTAAAATAAAAATTACCATGAGCAATTATGATTTTAAAATATCCTTTTATATCTATATAAAACTATAAAATATATAAATTATAATTTCTAATTTCAAATATTGGTCGTTCAGACCAATGTTTTGATCTCACTATACACAATCAAACTAGAACTAGACAAGTCATTTTGACTTCAACATTTCAATAAATTTCAATAACTATAAAACCTTATAAAAATCATGGATAGGACATAAAATTCCCAATAAATAACACTATATACATTATATACTTCAACTCAGGGTGTAGAGTCTCAATCTCATCACTGCAACTTGCTTACCTAAAACTACTAGTTTACCTTAGAGCACAATCATGGTGATAATGACCTTTAACACCTATATGACCATTCTAAAATATTTATGATACATTTATATGATCCTATTATATAATTATAAAATTATTATTTAGAATTATAATATGGTCAAATGGCAATATTGGTCTTGTAGACCAATCTCATAACCTTATATCTCACTATCTCATCTGAACCTGATAGGTCAAATTGTAATTAAGATTTTCACTATAATCACTAACATCCAAAAATTATAAGAAACATTATCATTTATTAAAATTCATAATAAAATATCCATATATTTGGTTTCATCACTATTTCATGATAACACGTTCATAATCATCTTCTCATTCATGCCTTAGCTTTTCATTATATTCACTATTAGGCTTATTAGAGACTGGCTAACTTATATTACCTGTTTAGAAAACTTTAAGAATTAAACCTATCAAAAAAATTCATGGACATGAAAAATGAGTCTTAAAATTCATCCTCCATCCATTTTCATACTTTGACTTGGCCAACTCTGACTAATACAACAAATCTATGAGAAATGTGCACTTTCTTATAGGGTCAACTCACACACTTGACAACTCAATCATAACGCAACGATCTTGGGAGAGTTTAATACAACATATAATATCTTTTATGATTATTTTAGAACATTTTTGGCTATTTTAAATGATATATTTCACATTAGGTTCTTTTTATGGTTTTAGAGAGGTTTTACATAGGTTCTAGTGTTAAGAATTGTTCATAAAGAATTTCCAATTAAATACAGAACCAATGAATATAGTTATTATATAACACCCTTCCTCATATCTCCTTAACATATTATATTTCCATGTAAATGTTACATGTGCCAATGAATACTTGAAAGTCCTTTTTAGGTTTGCATGCCTTCATTCTGGGTACTCGAGAGACCTCAAAACCAATTTGCATGCCTTTTCTTTAAAACCATGACCTAAAATTTTATAACACATTTTAAATATCATAAATAACCATTTTAAATGATTATATAATATTAATCACTATGAAATGTGATCATGACACCTCATTAGGCCATACTCTTTCTTTTTGTTCTTTAGACCTTGACCTATGAATAACATTAGGCCTTGAAACTAATTATCATTCCTCTTTCCATGTGCTCCACACCTCACTCACATAATTAATGAAACTCTCTCATTATTAAATATTTCCATACATCCTTGATATGCCTTGACAATAGATCATGATGCCTCATAATGCTTGCCAGGGTTTAGAAATGGTCTAGTTACAAACTTAATTTGTATTTCATAGCCATGTAGGCTCCCTCTTAGACTATTATAAGTGTTCTAATGATTAAAATACAATATAAATAAAAGTTATAAAATAACTCAATCCTATTTTCATTCATCTTACCAAGTTATCATACACATACCTTCTCATAAGGTTTTTTCATCATATGATTAGTGGCATGTCTAGGATTATTAAGTACTTGAAACATGACAACTGACCTTGAAACAATTATGAAAGTATATACACTTTACCTACATAATCATATAATTCCAAAAAACCTATCATAATATTTTTCTTACTTACTTCACCAAACTTTACTATGCATACCTTCTCATAGGGTCTAGACTAGGCTTCTCAGGATACCTTGTACTCAAGAAGTAGTACTCAAACATGCTTAACTCAATGATATAAAGAAAGAACACTCATAAAATATGACTCTCACAAAATTTCAATAATGTTGACATCAGCCAACATAATAATCATTAGGTTGCCTTCAAATTCTCTCTTTGATCTGAACCTTGACATCAACTAACAAAAGAGACAATAGGTTGTCTTCAAATTCTCTCTCTAACCTACACCTTAACATCAATGAAATTAAACTTGAAATCAATGATAACACTTATCAACAATTCATTCTATGATAATTATATACTTCACATCTCCTCATGATTATGTAACTTAGCAATTAAATAATTTTAACAAATTTGAATCGTGGAATTATGACTCAATCGGAGTGGGCCACTTATCAACATTTTATTCACTTGAATCCCATATTATATTGATCAAATAATTTTCACTATAGATTTACAGCCTATGAATCATGATCCTTTCATATTTTTCCATGTGTCATATTATCAAGGCTTCACATTACAAATCCTTAGTCTAAAATAATGCAACCCCCTTCATATCAAGCCACATGTAATAATTTTGTAGTAGCATCACAACATTAAATTTTTCAAAATGAAATACACATTTTTATTTAATATTCATGCCATCTAAATTTTTTTATACAATTATATCATGTGATTTTCATCATTTAAATTATTCACTGAAAAGGGGACTTAATATTCAAACATTCAAATAAAGGACATGACTATGTGACATGATGCCACATGGAACCTCCATTAGGAAAAAGACACAACAACACCCAAATGTCAAAAGTGTGGCTATCCAAAAAAGTTTCTATGTGTAAAAAAATAAGTTTAAATGATTACATAGGTTGTAAAAATATGACTAAAAAATTCAATATCCCATTGAAGTGCAGATTTAAGAGATGTTTATGGATCAAATTTACCCATGAAAGAAATGAATTTAGAAGGAAAAATTGAATAGAAAAATTTTCAAAAAAGGTCCCTTAATGAAATTAGGGCACACAAACAAATCACATTTTCAAAACTTCTAGATCCACTAAGACATAATTAGAAACACACAAATCTTTTAGTTACCTTTTTTGATGCATACAACTTTAGAGAAAATCTAGATGTGCACTCAAATAATAACAACTATAATTATTCAAAAGAAGTTAATATAACCTGATCATGTAGGCTAACATCAATTATATTTTATCATTTGGTATAGATCACATTTTTATAGACATGACATTTGAGTTTGAAGAATTGAATATGGGATTGAAGCATTACAATGCCATTTTTTTATGAAACTAGCAATCAAAAGGATGAAAATGGTAATGAAAAACTTCATCTAACTAGTCTAGAGTATTAATCAAATATTAAGAACATCAAAGTAGCTAGTATACACTATGTGTAAAATAGACTAGAGGTATACTCTAGTCTATACCTAATGTATAATCTTTTATGTGTCATTGCATATAATAATGATATAGTGTAAACATTAACAATGAAGATCCCTATGGCATACATATATGGGTTTGATTATGTAGGTTACTATAGATTTCCTCAACCAATTTTTTAAATCAGGAGTTAATCTAGAATGGATGGAGAAAAATGGCATTAAGGAAGTACTTAGATATTGGGCTGAAGCTTCTAAAATGTTTCTATGCAATAAAAATTAAGTCAATTCCTATTAGATAGTTTATGGAAGGGGTTAGACTAGGTATTTATTTCATGAATAGATTATTTGAAGCTATATATATGTAGATTAAAAAACTCTACATATTTATTTTTGGAAATTGTGCGCTTCATGTTTTGTACCTGCACGTTTTAGTTTCGAGGCAGTGAAGTTTTTTTAACACATAGCGTGGGCATGAGTTTCTTCTTGCCTAAATTTTGTCTAAGTATCAAAGTCACATGGAAGTTGCCAAGTGTCATCAACTGAGACACATTTTATAATTTCTATAAGTTGTGTAGAACATGCCATGTGTCTCATAGTAATTTAGCGGAGCATGACAAGTGTTGGCATCCACGTTTCATGTTTCTTATGTGTTTCAAAAGCTTATTTCAATAAGCTTCTCTTAGGGTCAAGACGAAGGTGCCAAGTGGAAATTATGGAAGGTTTCAATATGTTTTTCTAAAAATAGTGTAAGCTACCATGTGCCCCTAGCTAAAAGTAATGAAATCTGCCAAGTGTCAACATCTGAAGTTTCTTAATTGATTAAGTAAAGACTGTGGTGGGCCCCCAATTTTGTTTCTAAAGTCAGTGGAAGCCACCAAGTGTCACCATCCGTATGAATCTAAAATGAGTCCTGAATGTTTCTATAGTGTAGCTAAAGCTCAGTAGAGACCACCACATGTCACTTTTTATAGGACTCTAAGAAAGTTCTAAAAAGCTTCTATAGACAAGTTGAGGCTGCCACATGTCCTTTGTTAAAGATACGTAGAAAGTGACACCTATTCCCATTCCCATTTTGAAGCTGCTCAAGCAAGAAGTGTTTTGGGTCCTATTTTTTATAAGTTGGTAAAGTTTTAGAGCAGTGGATTGTGACAGATGTCAAAGATGGAGCACTCCTAAGCAAAGACACAATAAAGAGTATAAGTTATGTGGAAAGTGTCGTGCTTCTTTTGTAAGTGTCATGGAAGCTACCAAGTGTCATTTTCTGATGCCTCCTAAATAATGAGATAGTTTTTCAAGAAGAGTAAGTGGAACATGTCAAGTGTCCTCACTTATTTCACAATGGAAAGCATCTGTGTTTATTTCAGCTAATGAACTTGCAGGAAGATTGAACGTTTCAGATCTAAGAAATATCTTTTGCTAGACACTTCCAGTTCAGTTAGATTTCAGTTGGATTTCATTTAGACTTTTGGTTTGGGAATGTGTGGACAATCTAGAACTAAGTAAGATGCTATAAATATGGGTGTAGGGATCATCAAAAATCATCATCAGAAGATAGAGAGAATTTTCTATGAGAGATTGTTATCAAAGAAGTTTTAGACTTTGAAGTTGTGGCCAGGAATATCATTTTCCTTTGTTCTATTTTCTTAAGCTAAAAACTTTGTATAATTATGCATATCTCTATGCCTTTTATGGGACTAGAAGATTAATAAGAAGACTAAATTCTATGCCTTTGTTGATATTTTCTATGTTACTACAAAAATAGTCTAAGTTGTGAGCCTTTGATTCTAATGTTTTCATCTTTTACATTGATCATGCATTGATTGCTCTTTAATGTAATTGAATCCTGAAGATAGCTTCATTGTGCTTATAATTAAGGGTTGAATTAATTTCAAGTGCATTGCCGTAGTTAGATTTTCTTTCATTACATTTGTGTTTTTGCTTAATTTCTATCCTTTTCCCAAACATACTTTTGAGATAAAGAAGAGCCAGCTTCTTTGAAATCTGGAGGTCATTTTAGGTCACAAGTCCCACATTATTGAAACTTCCCATTGTTATTGTTGGAAAAAGTGAAAATTCTAAGCATCAATAATTTTTTGGCATGCTCGGTGGGATAATCTTGAAACTTCTTTCAAGATCATATGAACTAGAGAGCTACAAGGAGTCAAAGTTGTGGACCAGTAACAAGATCTCAATCTATTATAAATCTAGGTATTATTTTACTACCACTGATAACTAGTCCAAGAAGAAGGGTCAATTAGTTTATACCAATACCAAGAGCAAAAATGGGAGCACCTATACCCCCAAGGAACTATGCAAGTTGGAACACTAGCAGTCCTATGATTCTCCCAATACCACTAACCACTTGGGATCCTATTCTAGTAAATGCCTTGAAAGCTCTACCCAAGTTCAGTGGTCAAGATTTCAAAACACCTGAAGAACATCTATAGGATGTATTTGATGTTTGTGTAATACATGTGGTCACACAATAGAATGTGGCTATAAGGTTGTTATCAACTTCTTTTAAAGGGAAGGCTCTAGAATGGTATAGATCTTTAACCACAAATACAATATCTACATGGAATCAACTCGGAGATCTTTTCTTTGAAAGATTTGAAGAAAAGGGTGATAAATCTTCTTTGTTGCAACAATTGATTACTATCAAGAGTGTACCACAAGAAGCAATGACTGATTTCAATTCAAGATTTCAAAAGACTATAGTATTTTATCTTAAATCCTTAAATTCAAATATATCAGTAATGATTTAATCACTTGGAGGTCAGACTCTACTAGAAGCTTATGACTATGCAATTAGAGCTGAAAATAATTTAATAGATGCTGGAAAGATGTCCCCAAGGCCTCCCATGCCCATGTTTCCATAGATTACCTTACCTTTGCCTCAAGAAGCCCCTAATCTCATAGCCCCACCTATGTCTATGTATACATATCCTCAAAAACCTACTAAAGAACTTGTTCCTGCATAGTTATCAGAGATGGATGATATCAATAACATCTTAAAGACATTTTCTAATGAGTTAATTAACATAAAAAGATAGAAAAATCCTTATCCTAAACCCCAATACCAAGGCTACCAAGGAAATATATTTCCACCACAACCAAACTAGTATCAGGGTTCTCAAAGGCAAACTAACCCTCAGCTAGCAAATCAATTACTTATAGTCCCTACACCCTCACAAACTGTTCCCCCTAATCCAAATAAAGAGATTGTTCAATGATAGAATAATTATGTAGATGGCACCAATTCCTAATGTTTCCCTTGTAATAATGCTCATATGCATAGAGATTGTCCCATGGGTAATCTAAAACAAAAGGTAGCAGAGCAAAGAAGAATGGGTGGACAATTTGTAAGTACTTCTGACACTCAATCCTTCTAATCCCCTGGAATGCAATTTTCAGTCCTGATGGCTCAAATGCAAGGGATGTCCCTACAACAACAAGAAGAAATAGCCCTTGAACATGCTTTGTTTTCATGGGTTGAAGATGAAGAGTTAGTGTTCTTAAATGAAGCCTTCACTTCCAAGAAGCCAGTGGTATAATAAGAATACTACACCAGATCAAAGAGAATGACGATGGAATAACCTAAAGTCACAAATAAAGAAGTTATGGGGAATCTTCCATTTCAAGGTCATCAAAACACAACTACTAGACAAGAAGTGCATCAGCCAGTGTAGACTCAAGTAGTTCTTGGACAAGTTTAAGAAAAAGCAAGGTACCCTTATTTTCCAAGAACCTAGACACTAAGAGCAGTGAATGTGGTAGATCAGCTGAAGAGGACCTTAGAAAATGTGTCAATATGGGACATATCAACTATTCCTAAGCAAAAGACACTATTACAAGAAGCTCTGCAAGGCCAAGTAGTGCCTAAACATACTAGCACCAAAGGACCTGTTAATAAAGAAAAGCTCAAAGACATAGTTTCTCTATAAATAATAGCCCTTTTAAACAATGCAACAGAGGTAAGTAAATCCAAACCAGAGCCCTTCTATTTGACTTTGATAGTTGGAAATAAATTGTTGCATAATGCAATGATAGACTCAGGGGCTAGTACTATAGTAATGCCTAAGCAAATAGCAGATTCTTTAAAATTAAAGTATGAGCCACTTACTAGAGGAGTTATGTAGTTGGATGGCAAATCAGTGCAAACAATAAGGAGAATTAAACAACTCCCATTGCAATTATATACTTTTCCTAATATAATTGTCAATCAAGATGTGGTAGTCATAGATATACCCCCTGTATTTGGTTTATGTTTATCTAGAGACTTCACAGCCAAGATAAGAGGATACATGTCACTTGATTGGTCTCACCTCATCCTAAAAACCAAATATGGTTCAAAAATAAAAATACTATCTGAGCCACTATCTAAAGATTACATCACGAATGAACCAACTTCAAAATTAGAGGTAGCTCATGCTATGCTAAATAAGGAAGAAAGGGTCTTTGTTGAAGAGTTAGGTGACTGGATTGAACATGACCAAGAAGAGGAAAATAACCATTTGTTAGCTATGATGCATAGTGACCCATATGGAAATTATGATTCTACTCGTCTAGGCACTTATGTCATATTTGATGGAGAGCATAAAATCCCAAATGTTTTAAGGGAAGAAATTCCAAAAGATACCTCTTCTAGCAATCCTTAGGTCTCTCAACATGAATTCCAAATTTTGAGTAAGAAGAGGGAAAATCATGAACTAGCTCAGGACCTTAAAGAAGATAAAATTGCTACCTCTTCCCAAGGGAAAATTTCTAATTCTTAGGTCATGAGTTGGAAGCAAACAATGGAATCATGGGTAAGAAAGGAGGAGGAGAAAGGTTTTGATCAAAGCCTTGAAAAGGTTGAGGCTGCTCTTACTCATGGTGATAATCAACTAGAAGATCCTAATTTAAACACACCCCATCTACACCCCTCCATGAGAGCTATCAAGTCACATCTGATACAGATAAAGTGTTGGCCAAATGGAAAGAGGAGAATCATTCAATTATAGCTCAAGGATTGCCTTCTTTCCCACACATGTATAACTATTAGCTCTCCACTTCATCCTTTCTCAAAGAGGAACCTCTTTTAGAGGAAGTAAGTGAGGAGGAGTGTGCTCAGTTCATGGCTGGTCAAGGAGATTTCATGAGTGAAGATGAGAAGGAGATCACCATAGGTACACCCTTTGATGAACAAGAGGACAAGTCACAAGCTTTTGCCTTAATCTCTAATGAGGAAGAGATAATTTATGACTTTCTTCTCACTTTTCAAGATGATATGGAGGATCATGGACACTTCCTTGATCATGTTTTAAATGACTTATTTGAAGTAATTAGGGCAGGTTATACTATTTTTCAAAGAGGCTATGAGCTGGTTGTAGATGGAGAAGACAACATTAAGACTCAAATAAATATGCAAAATTGTTGCAAGCTTTCAGGCTTATCCTTTCAAGAGTTTGGTAAATTTGAAGATGATATTTTTAAAGTCATTAAGGAGAATGACCATGCAATGGAACCTAAGTTTGAGGTAGAAGGAAATAAGCTAATCAATGATGTATATCAAAGGGCTTATGGTGATGAGCCAATAGCCATCGATTTCTTAAAGAGACATGCTAGTATGAAGAACCAGCATTCGACAAGCTTTCAAGAATAAGAAGAGTATGTCTATGTTCAAAACATGTTTGACTCTGATCCACTCAGATGTAGGCCAATCAAGGTGGCATGCAAGAAGATCAAGTCACCAAAGCTTCATCCCATTCAGCCACTTGTCTGGCACCATAAGTCTTCTCGCCATGAAGGATATTTCAATTTTTTTTCCTTTGATCTAAGAGGGAGGCAAAGATACCTGGTTAATGTATTATAGTTAGATAGTTTCCCTTCCTTGTTGCTTTGTTTTCCCATCTTTCTTTCCCACTCTTCCTTTTAAATAAGTGTTCTTTGAACATGTGGCCACGGCTCAGAGTTTTTTATCAAAATTTTCAAAACTCTCGACACATTAAATCTCTCCCAAATCCTTAAATTCTCCCAAGGTACCTTGCATAGCCACTTTCATGACGTGTCTATCTCGCTGTCCCATGCAGATTCAATAAAGATTTACTAATAGTTATCTAGTTTTAATGCCATTTACAAAACTTGATGGGTCATTAAATACCCCATAACAAGAGTTAAAGTTTAACAGTTTCTCAAACATTCTTACATCTACTTGCAAATCCCTATTATCTATAAATTTCAATTCATAACAAAGCCTACTTAGTGAAAGTGCCTTCCCTTTTGCAAAGCTCCATTCTTGTTACCACAATTCACTATTTCTATGTATAGATATAGATATGGAGGGAGCACAATCTTTCCAGTAAGGGTCTAGGATTTATGAATCCCTTGATAAGTTTCTCACAAGAAAATCATATGCTTTAGCCCTTGCATAACCCTTAAAGAGCTATCCACGGACTAGAGTCCCTGAAGTTGGTTATGCAAATGACTCAACAAAGGTGAAAGATTTTGTAGATGGAATCATGGACCCAATCCTTCAAAATCCTATCAAAGCTCTAAGAGAAGGGGCACATCAAAGATGTATTGAGAGGGCCAAGGCTAGACAATATGAAACATTCACAATGAGGATATGGACTTCCCAACTGGCATAATTCATTGTCCCAGGTGTACATCCGTGCCCTAACTTAGTTGAAATATGCATTGAATTATTTCATGCTCCCTCAAATACCATACAACAGGGTCCATTCATGGTGCAGATTACACCAAAGGCTATCAGGGACATGTTGGCCCTGTATCATGACAAGGCAACCATGTTTCCCACCATTTCCAAAATGTAGAAAATGTGGGCAAATGTCAATAATCAATTGAGGTTTTTGAAATTAGAATTGCAATTAGGGGAAGATGATACCACTATGCCAGTGCTGCCAATATAAAGAGCACAATTTGCACAAGCCAGTTAAGAGGCACATTCCATGATGGTTCTCATTTTTTGAATGAAAGAGGATATAACTATCAATGAAGAGAAAATGGCCATTCTATTCAGATTGAAAACTATTGACAAGTCTCAAGAATATCGGCTAGATTTCTCTGAGTAGATTGCATATTCAATGGTTGAACAACTCACCCAGTTCAAATCTAAAGGGATTTTTAGGTATTCTTCTTATCTATTTCACCTTATGTTGTATCAAAACTCTAGCATCTTTTCCCGATACATGCATTTAAATATGTATGACCCAAGCTTCGGTCTACATAGGACCATTCCAATTTCTACATGGACACATATCTTGTCGAAAACTAGTGACTCATACAAATTTTGGGAATTTTTTGTTTCCCCTGCTTTTAGTCATCTAAGCCTAGAGCCAGTTGTAAATAGATTGACTCCAAGTGTCTTAGGTGTTATGACCAATTGTACTATTCCTTGTGATTACTTTTTTGGATCCCATCATACTATTATTAGATTCCATGGTTTTAGTGGAGAACCAGTGTTGCTACCTAAGATTTTGACCATTAGGTTAGCATTATTAGAGGTCACCAGGCAAGTGTCTATGGTGGATAATGAATATGGAATTGGGAAGAAAAAGAAGAAATTGTATGATGTTCCATGGGTAACAAACAACATGGCCCTAAAGGTCAGGGATGCTGAGATCGTGTTACTAAGAAAGCTAGCCTTCCTAGCTTTCTTTCTAATTAAAGATAAATGGGCATATGACCCAAATGGTTTCATAAATTCATGGGTCAAGAATAATAAGGTTGATACTATAATTGTGCATGAGGGCCATCCTTTTGGGGAAAACATAAAAATCCTAAGGAAGATATTCTTGATTTTTATGTAGAATTGACAGATTTTCCCCTTCAAGAGGACAGGCCATGGGAAAATTTTTATATTAAGCAAACGGATTTTGATCCTAAAATTAGAATGACTTCTAGTTTAAGAAGAGCACTAAAGAAAAAAGACTACAACTCTAAGAAAATAGAAGCCTATTGGAAATATAGGCAAGAGATTTGTGAGACAACTCACTCTTTTGGAAATGTGGATTCAAATGAGAAATGGGAGGAACTCTAGGATGAATGTCATATGTCTCTTATCTCTAGCCCTGATACAAGCAATTTGTAGACATAGGGTGGAGAGTCAGAAGTTAGAGTAGAATGTAGTCAAACATTGCAGACCATAGGGAAAACCTCAACTATAGTCACTGTGACTATTTGGCCCCAATCTCTAAGTTCCATTAAAAAACAAAAGAGTGTGGTATCCTCACCACCAAAAGCTTCTCCATCAATGTCAGCCTTTGGGATTCCCAATTCTATACATTTACCACTAGTAGTAGTGATAAATGTTAAAGAGAACAAAAAATAGCTAGAAGAAGAAACCCTAAGGAAACATAAGAGGCTGAGGTTTCAGCTTGATTTAGAGGAGGTGGAAGAACCCTCACAACACCAAACATAGAGTACTTTAGTTGCTCCTTAGGTAAGTGTTGTTTCTCCTTCTTCTTCTAAATTTCTCTCTTCTTCTATTGGGGTGACAATCCCATCTAGCCAAATAATATCCCCTGCCACCTCTATTGTGCCCATTTCTCATTTTGCCCCATCTATTCATACTGAGGCCACATCATTGCCTCACCTTTCCCCCTCTATCCCAAAGAAATTACCTCCTCATATTTCCCCTAGCCAACATTTGGCTATTCCATATGGCTTGCCACAAGGTTATCCTTTTGAGGGTGGGCACATTACCTCTCCTTCTACCTTCCAAACTCAAGCAGATGCTGCTAAGAAGGCTAGGAAAGCCTGAATGGAGAAAAAGAGGATCAAAGATAATAAATCCCTGGCTACACCACATATGAGGTCACAATTTGACCCAATCTAATAGCAACTAACAGTGACCCATTTATCACCTAATGTAGACCAACCAAATGAGCAGATGTAGCCCAAAGATTATACAACGAATGTAGTGGCTATAGACATGTCCATTTTCAGACCACAAGATAGGGTTGAGCTGCTAAATGAATCCACTTTTGTAGTAGCTAATGATTATTTGAAAATATCAAAGAAGCTACAGAAGATGGAGGCATATCAAACTCGAGAGAAGGAAAACTTTAGTGGTTTGACTATAGAAATCAATACCAAGAATAAAAAATAGAGAGTCTCAACAAATAGTCGTAAGATATTGTTTCTTTTTAGACTCAACAAGCTATTTAGGCCCAAAATCATTCTTTGAAAGCAGGGCTAATGTAGGTGAAAGATGTAGTGGCAGCCTTAAGGAGAGAAAAGGCAACATTACAAGAAAAATGTGAGGAAAGATAGCTACATGTTGCTCAACTTTAATAGAAGCTGTTGAATGAGCAAAATAATATCATTGCCATATAGGCCCAATTTCAAGCTGAGTGACAAATAACATAACAATTGACACTAGAGTTGGCTAATAAGCCAAAGAATGTAGGGGTTTTGAATCTGGTTAAGGAGCTTTATGTATCAATATGGAAAAGAATATCTAAGGAGATTAATCAGCTTAGACCCTCTCTAACCTTTCTGCTAAATGCACAAAAATTGAGCAAAAAGGTGGAGACTTCAGTTGAAGACACTCTGTCCACTGTCTCTTTGAGAGTGTTTGATTCTCAAGTGCTGCTACAAAAGATATATGATGCAACTGATGGAACATTATCTACAGTAGGGATTAGTGATAGAATGATTGCTATGAAAAAGGTGAATGAAGTTCTCAGTTGCAACTCCATAACAATCAATTGCAAAGATCTTCTAGATGTGGTGAAAGAGGGAATCAAAGACATGAAGCAACATATTGAAGATTTGGTGTAATTGGGTCTTCCCTCCCCTTTTCCTGATAGCAACATTGTATTGATGGTTGATGAGATTAAACCTTTTTTATTAGCCAGGAAAAATGATCAATCAGTTTTCCAAGGTTTAATAGATGATTCATCAATGTCGAAAGTGGAAGCTATCTTAATTCCCATGTCCTAGCTTGAATTTAAATTAAAGGCAGCAGTTCATATTTTGTAAAATTTTCACACAAGGATATCATCAACCTTGATTTAGCCTTCCATGAATTGTAAAATAAGTAGGGATTATCTAATTTTGAGTGGTCTATTTATCAGATAGCATTACTAAAGTTGTGATTTTTGTCACATTTTTTATACATTCTTTGGATTCTTTTTGATCAGGCTCAAAAGTCCTTAGGGTTGCCAAGAACTATAGAGTAAAAAACTCTACATTTTTACTTTTTGATTTTTAGTTGTGCACTCCAAGTTTTGTCCCTATGCATTTTAGTTTTGAGGCAGTGAAGTTTTTTTGACACAGAGCATGGGCACAAGTTTCTTTTTGCCTAAATTTTGTCTAAGTATCAAAGTCACATGAAATCTGCCAATTATCATCGATTGAGACACATTTTATAATTTCTATAAGCCTCTTAGTAATTCAGTAGAGCATGACAAGTGTCAGCATCTACATTTCATGTTTATTATGCATTTCAAAAACTCATTTCAATAAGCTTCTCTTAGGGTCATGTTAATGCAATGGATTGCACCTGGGGGCAGGATGCCTAACTCCTACCCTTCCACACGCAATAATGGAAACTACCCTCTTGCCTATGGGATCAGTGAAGCTAGAGGGGAGAGTCTCTAGATAAGGGCTAGCTCCCTCTGATGTATCATATAGGCCCTAGTTTCTCCTACTGCTTAAAAAATAAAATGTAAAAAGGGGGGATGAAAAGGAGGAGAGAGATGCTGAAAATAGAACCTAAGCCTAAAAATGTAAAAAGGATGATACACTAGAAAATAGTTGATCTACTCCACCCGAACATACACTTTCCACTGAGAACAAGCTCCCATACACTTCATCTGACACGAGAAAACCTTTTGCATCAGTGGGTCAGGGATCCGTGGAGATACATGGAGGAAATAACTATTAGTGGCATTTTGAGACACACTGTAGCAGCCTATCCACTTCACCTATACTCCTTTAGGGATGCTTCTGACAGACGTATAAAAGAAAACTCAAAAAATCACCAGGCATGCTGAAATCATTCTGCAAAAGCATTAAGAAAATGACTTAACATAGAATCAATGCATATATACATACTAAGGATGCAAAACTCTGAATGGAGGTAAAAATGCTAAGTTTTGATTCAAGGTAAAATTTTGGAAAGGCTCTGCCTTACAAGCCTGAGATATTTTTGGGTAGAGTTTTGCCTTAAGGCTGAGAGTAGATCCCTCTTCTCGAATGAGAAGTTTACAATTTATAGAAATAGGAAGAGCAACTTGGCACTTCCTGGGAAAGATTTTGGTGATCTTTTCTAGCAAGTGGCCCATGTGCGTTCTAAACCTTGGGAAGAGGAAACCACTATTACTGATGTCATTCTTCAAAAAAAGCCTACTAGAACCATGTTGTATAATTACCATAATTGACTTTGGCATTCAAGCATTAATTCAAGAACATGGCTATGCCTCTTTCTTGAAAATAGAATGTAGTTTATCCCCTCATCAATGCCAACTAGAGAAAATAGGTTGTGTCATTCATTTGGCAATAATCACCTTCCCTTTGCCCCTTAGATGCTTTGTCTTTTCTACTCCTTGTCTTCTTCCTACTCTTTCAGCCCTCGGGGGTGATCTTCTGGTGGGTCACTGCGTTCTTTGGGTTCTTTTCATGATTTGGTGCTCAAACCGTTCAAACCAAATGGCTACTTCACTATGTTAAATTTGACATTCACTTGGCCATCACCCAATGGCTAGTTCATCTCCTTAAATTTGAAAGTTTTCAAGATGTCACTGTCCTCAACAAAAGTCATCGGGTCTTTCCTGTGGCCTTTTCTAAGCTTTAGGCTTTTTCCTATAGACAAAAGTCTGTGAGAATTGGTTGCTTAATCTTTTCTTTTAGGTGGTAGTCCTTTGCTTTGAACTGGATCTTCCCCCAAATTCCTTTGGGTCTTTTGTCTAAAGGAATTCCTTCAGACAAAAAGTTTGAAAGAATTCAGCCTATCACTTAAGTCTTTTGTCCCTTCTATCTTTGGGCTGCCCTTTTGAATCCCTTCAGCTCTTTTAAAGCTCTCTCTACCCTCTATAAGGGCTTTTAGACCTTTAGATGTACCCTTTGACTATACTTGGAATGTTTCTTGCCCTCTGCAAGGGCATTTGGATTTTGAACTGCCCTCCATAAGGGCTTTTGGACCTTTGGATTTAGGGCACTTTGTTAAACCGACCCATTGAACCAATCTGTTGAACCAAAATTGGTTCAATGATTCAATTAGTTCAAGAGTCCATGCCAAGCCCATTGAACCAACTTGTTGAACCAGTTCAACGGTTCAATGCTACATGCCGATGCCAAGTGAACCAAGCCTTTGAACTTACCGATGAACCAAACAATTGAACCAATTCATTAAACTGGTTCAATGGTTCAACGAAGCATGCTAAGCCCATTAAACTTTGGCATTGAACTATCTGATTGAAATAAAAGCCACTTTGAACTGATGCCACTGATCTTAAACATTAAACTAAGCCATTGAACCAAAGTGATTGAACTGAAGCATTCAACTAATGCATTGAACCAATTGAATTGAACTGAGTGATAAACCCTGTGTTTAAACTAAGCCCAATTGTTCTATATGATTAAACCAATAATTGAACTAGCACATTAAACTTTGACTATTGAACCAAGGCCTTGAACTTTGTTGATGAACTTGTCATTAAACTGGTTTAATGAACTAAGGCTGATTGAACCAAGGCATTAAACTAGGTGATGAACTAAGCAATTGAACTAGGCATTGAACCAAAGCATTGAACTGGTTCAATGGTTCAACCATGCCAAATTTTCTTGATTTTTTTTAGATAAGAGCCTAAAGAAGCCTTGTAAAACCCAAAACTCTCTGAACTAATCCTTCATGTGCCAAAGACTAACCTGTAGAGTCCGTTTAAATCCAAAACCTACAGAGTCCATAGAAATACAAAACCTAAAGAATCTATAGATTTAGACCTACAGAGTTCATAGAAATCCTGTAGAGTCTGTAGAGATGAATAGATTCATGCAAAATTAGAAAATGAAATGGCCTAGAATAGTAGAGATAGAAGGGGACCAATTTTTAGCCTGTTGGGCAAAAAATGGTCAACAAATTAGTGAATCCCAAGGGAAGCATGTCTGCTATGCTTAAAGACCAGTTACCTTGTAGTCCATTGGGCATGAAGTTATATATAGCTTGAACAAAGGTTAGTAATAGCCCCAAAGATCCAAGAATAAAACATGAAGCTTCTTACCCCAGACAAAAGGGAAACACACAAGGCTAAAAACACTACATGTACAAATTGCACTTAGGGAAAGCAGGAAAAGAAAACTGAAAGCAAACTACTATATACAACTAACCAAGAATATTTGCCTCCCTCCTGGATCAAAGGGAAAACTTCTTAAGTCCCTTTATTTACAAAAAGACTTATGGTGGCAGGCAAGTAGTTGAATAAAAAAGAGAGTTGGTGATCTGCTCTTCTTACCTGTCACCTAGATTGGCTTGTATCTGAGTGGATCATAATCAAACATGCTCTCAACATATATGTATTATACTTGTCCTTGGAAGCTTCTTGAATGCTAGTCCCTCATACTGGTGCTCTTCACCAAGAAATTAGTGGCTACTAGTTCATCACCATAATCCCTTTGATATGTATAGCTCCCTTGTAATGCATCATGGTCTAACCTGTTTCCTTCTACTTCATTGCAGACTCTGTCAGACTCATCCTCTACTTCCTCTTGGCCATCTTGAAGAAGGGTGACTGTGATGATGTATGAAATGAAATCACAAACTAATTGCTCATCCCATAGAACATCACCTCTCTGTTCCAAGCTTTCATCCCATAGAACATCACCTCTCTGTTCCAAGCTTTCTTTTTCAAGGCATTCCTCTAGGAAGACAGACCTCTCCTTCTCTTCCTTGATGATCAGGGTCTCTAGATGTTCAAAGGTATTCTCTTAATCCTCCTCCAACTCAGGCTCCTCAGTGTAGTCATCTTCCTCATCAAAGAAATAATGAATTTCATCAAACAAAGGAGGAGAGAGCTTACCATGCTTATGTTCCTCTTCATATTGCTAGAACATCTACATGTATGCAAGATCTACATCTTCTCCATTGTTGATGATGTCTTCACAGGGAACCTCCATGATGATTCCACCTTCATTATCACTCATGATATCCCCTTGGGAAATTGTAGCCTAGATCTTCTGCTCCTCACTCACCTCCTATAGTACAAGTCCTTCCTTTAGAAGGGGTGAAGTGGGAAAACCATGTGGAAGAGGGGGCAGTCCTTGAGCTAGAATCGAATGATTGTCCTCTTTCCACATGGTCAGCACTTCATCAATATTATGTGTGGCCTAATATCTCTCTTGGAAATGTGGAAGTGGGGTGTGTTTAGACATGGAATGAGTTGTTGGGTCTGAACCATCCATCACACACTGGCTAAGGAATCTCTCTTTAGATTCCAACTCTGTAATTCTCCTAGCTAGATCCTCTTAGAAGAGCCTTTCTTGGAAGTCACTAGCATTATCATGAGTAGGAGCAGCCTCATCTTCTTTAAGGTTTTGAGAAAAACCTTTCTTCTCCTCCTTCTTGGCCCATGATTCTACTATTTTCTCCCAGTTTAGGATCTCAGAATTGGAAAGTTGCTCGTGTGAATAGGCAACAACTTTGTTTTCTTTGAGGTCTTAGGGCTCCTCCACAAGGTCTGAAGGTAAGATCTCTCTTTCAAGAAGCAGTCTCATCCTAACCTATAAATCTTCAATTTTATTGGCTAGATTTCCTTGAAAGAGTCTTTCTTGGAGGTCACCAGCATCATCCTCTTCAAGGCCTTAGGCTAGTTCCTGGCATTCCTTCTAGCTTGGAATCTGACATCATGTTGAAAAGCTTGGGGAGGTTAAGGAATGCTAAGAAGAGACTATTGATGCACCAAAAGAGTCTCTAGAAGAGGGATGTGTTGGCTCATGGTAATCCCCCCAATGGAAGATTCACAATATAAAGAATTAAGAAGATTGATCTCCATGGGGGGTTACTCTGATGCCCTTTGATGTTGGAAAGCTAGGCACATGAGATTGAGGGCAGATGCTTCAAATGAGCTGGAGTGAGAAAGTGATATCTGATAGAAAGGATTTGGTGTAAAAGATAGGGCTTTCTTCAAAATAAGAAGGGGCACATAAGGCTGACTACCTTGAATGAATGGATTCCTCCATTTTGCTACCTCCTCCTCCATGCATTGCAAGGCCTGAGATTGCCTAAATAAATACTCCTCTTTATACATTAGCTCTTGTTGATATTCATATTGCTCCTCCAGTCTGTCAATCTCCATCATCTACTTCTCAAACTCTAGGGTTGCTTCCCTTATCATTAAAGGACAACTAGGAGGGTTGCTTGAGATGATTGCATAAATATCTGGAGCTTGATCATAGTCATATGAAGGAATACAAGGTGCATGATTTTGTGTAGAGGGATTATACATATAAAGGTGATTTCTTAATGGCACCAAGCTGCTTAATTAGCTAATTCAACTTAGAGTCACCATTGGTTTTGATGCAAAATCCTCTAAAGGTTGGTTGGTTAAAGAACACACCAAAAATTCTTAAACTCTTTGGACACAACTTGTCCTAGTTGATCCCACCAGGCATGCCAACAACTACTGACATAGTGGATTTCACCTAGGGGTAGGATGCCTAGCTCCCACCCTTCCACACATAATAATGGAAACTCCCCTCTCACCTGTGGGACTAGTGAGGCTAGAGGGGAGAGTCTCTAAATAAGGGCTAGCTCCCTCTGATGTATCATTTAGACCCTAGTTTCTCCTACTGCTTAACAAATAAAATGTAAAAAGGGGGGATGAAAAGGGAGAGAGAGATGCTGAAAATAGAACCTAAGCCTAAAAATGTAAAAAGTGTGATACACCAAAAAATGGTTGATTTACTCCACCCAAACATACACTTTCCACTGAGAACAAGCTCCCATACACTTCATCTGACATGAGAAAACCTTCTGCATCAGTGGATCATGGGTCCATAGAGATATAGAGAGGAAATAACTACTAGAGGCACTTAGAGACACACTAAAACAACTTATCCACTTCACCTATACTCCTCTAGGGATGCTTCTGATAGACCTATAAAAGTAAACTCAAAAATAAACCAGACATGCTGAAATCATTCTGCAAAAGCAATAAGAAAATGACTTAACATAGAATCAAGGCATACACACATACTAAAGATGCAAAACTCAGAATGGAGGTAAAAATGCTAAGTTCTAATTCAAGGTAAAATTATAGCAGAGCTCTGCCTTACAAGCTTGAGAGATTTTTGGGTAGAGTTTTGCCTTAAGGCAGAGAATGGATCCCTCTTCTCGAATGAGAAGTTTACAATTTATAGAAAGAGGAAGAGCAACTTGGTGCTTCCTGGGAAAGATTTTGGTGCTCTTTTCTGTAAGTGGCCCATGTGCATTCTAAACCTTGGGAAGAGGAAACCACTGTTACTAATTTCATTCTTTAGGAAAGGCCTACTAAAACCATGTTGTACAATTGCCAAAGTTGAATTTGGCATTCAAACATTAATGCAAGAACATGGCCTTGCCTCTTTCCTGCAAACAGACTAAAATTTATCCCCTCATCAATGCCAACTAGAGAAAATAGGTTGCATCATTTGTCTAGCAATAACTCACCTTCCCTTTGCCACTTAGATGCTTTGTCTTTTTTGATCCTTGTCTTCTTCCTACTCTTTTATCCCTAAGGGGTGATCTTTTGTTGGGTCACTACGTTCCTTGGGTTCTTTTCATGATTTGGCACTCAGAGAGTTCAAAACAAATGACTACTTCACTGTATTAAATTTGATGTTCAAGTAACTGTCACCCAATGGCTAGTTTTTCTCCTTACATTTGACAGTTTCCAAGATGTCACTATCCTCAGTAAAAGTCATCGGGTCTTTCCTGTGGCCTTTTCTAAGCTTCCATCTTTTTCTTGTAGACAAAATTCCATGAGAATTGGCCACTGTCTTTTCTATTAGGTGGCAGTCCTTTACTTTGAATTGGATCTTCCCCCAAATTCCTTCAGGCCTTTTATTTGAAGGAATTCCTTCAGATAAAAAGTCTAAAAGAATTCAACCTATCGCTTAAGTATTTTGTCCCTTATATCTTTGGGCTACCCTTTTGAATCCCTTAAGCTATTTTAAAGCTCTCTCTGCCCTTTGCAAGGGCTTCTATACCTTTAGCTGTGCCCTTTGGCTATCCTTAGAATGTTTCTTGCCCTCTACAATGGCATTTGGATTTTGAACTACCCTCTGCAAGGGCTTTGGGACCTTTGGCTTTAGGGTGCTTTGTTGAACTAACCCATTAAACCAATTTGTTGAACCAAAATTGGTTTAATGGTTAATTGGTTCAAGACTGCACACCAATCCCGTTGAACCAACCTATTAAACTAACTTGTTGAACCAACTCATTGAACCAGTTCAATGTTGCACACTGATGCCAAGTGAACCAAGCCTTTGAACTTGCTGATGAACCAAACGATTGAACCAATTCATTGAACTAGTTCAATAGTTCAACAAAGCATGCTGATCCTATTAAACTTTGGCATTGAACCGTCTGATCGAATTGGAAACCTCTTTGAACTAATGTCATTGATCTTAAATGTTGAACTAAGCCATTGAACCAAAGTGATTGAACCAAAGCATTGAACTAATGCATTGAACTAACTAAATTAAATCGAGCGATGAACCCTACATTTGAACTAAGCTTGATTGAACTATATGATTGAACCAATGGTTGAACCAATGCATTAAACTTTGACCACTGAACCAAGGCCTTGAACTTTACCGATGAACTTGTCATTGAACTGGTTCAATAAACTAAGGTCGATTGAACCAAGGCATTGAAGTTAGAGATGAACCAAGTGATTGAACCAGGCGTTGAACCAAAGCATTGAATTAGTTCAACGGTTCAACCATTCCAACTTTTCTTGATTTTCTTCAGACAAGGGCCCTAAGAAGCCTTGTAAAACCAAGAACTTTCTAAACTAATCCTTCATGCACCAAAGACTAACCTCCAGAGTCCATAAAAATCCAAAACCTGCAGAGTCCATAGAAATCCAAACCCTATAGAGTCTATAGATTTATACCTAAAAAGTTTGTAGAAATCTTGCAGAGCCTGTAAAAATGAACAGATTCATGAAAAATCAAAAAATGAAATGGCCTAGAATAGCAGGGACAAAAGGGGACATATTTTTGGCATATTGGGCAAAAAATGGTCAACAGGTCAAGTGGAAGGTGCCAAGTGGAAACTATGGAAGGTTTCAATATGTTTTTCTAAAAATAGCATAATCCACCACATGCCCTTAGCTAAAATTAGTGGAAGCTACCAAGTGTCGACAACCAAAGTTTCTTCATTGATTAAGTAAAGACTGTGGTAGGCCCCTGATTTTGTTTCTAAAGTCAGTGGAAGCTGCCAAGTGTCACCATCCATATGGATCTAAAATGAGTCCTGAATGCTTCTATAGTGTAGCTAAAGTTCAATGGATACCACCACGTGTCACTTTCTATAGGAATCTCAAAAATTTCTAAAAAGCTTCTATAGACAAGCGGAGGTTGCCACGCATCCTTTGTTAAAGATACACAGAAAGTGACACCTGTTCCCATTCCCCTTTTGAAGCTGCTCAAGAAAGAAGTGTTGTGGGTCCTATTTTATATAAGTTGGTAAAGTTTTAGAGTGGCGAATTGTGATAGATGTCAAAGAAGGAGCACTCCTGAGCAAAGACACAGTAAAGAGTATAAGTTATGCAAAAAGTGTCATGTGTCTTCTATAAGTGTCATGGAAGCTACCAAGTGTCATTTTTTGATGCCTCCTGAATAATGAGATAGTTTTTCAAGAAGAGTAAGTCGAACATGTCAAGTGTCCTCACCTGTTTCATAGTGGAAAGCATCACATGTATTTATTTCAGCCAATCAACTTGTAAGAAGATTGAACATTTTAGATCCAAGAAATATCTTTTGTTAAACACTTCCAGTTCAGTTAGATTTTAGTTGGATTTTAGTTAGATTTTTGGTTTGGGAACATGTGGGAAATCTAGAGGTAAGTTTGATGCTATAAATATGGGTGAAGGGATCATCAAAAGATAGAGAGAAGTTTTTGTGAGAGATTGTTATCAAAAAAGTCTTAGACTTTCTAGTTTTGGCCAGGAATATCATTTGCCTTTGTTTTATTTTCTTTAGTTAGAAACTTTGTATAATTGTGCATGTCTCTTTGCCTTTTATGGGACTAGAAGATTAATAAAAAGACTGAATTTTGTGCCTTTGTTGATATTTTCTGTGTTACTGCAAAAATAGTCTAAGTTGTAAGATTTTGATTCTAATATTTTCATCTTTTACATTGATCATGCATTGATTGCTCTTTAATGTAATTGAATCTTGAAGATAGCTTCACTATGCTTAGAATTAAGGGTCGAATTAAATTCAGGCACATTGCCACAGTTAGATTTTCTTTCATTACATTTGTGTTTCTGCTTAATTTCTATCCTTTTCCCAAACATACTTTTGAGATAAAGAAGAGTCAGCTTCTTTAAAATCTGGAGGTCATTTCAAGTCACAAGTCCCACATTCTTGAAACTTCCCATTGTTGGTGTTGGAAATAGCACAAATTCTAAGCATCAAAAATATATAGCCAAGGGGGATGATAAATGGATACCTATGTTTTATATGATCATATATGATAGGAAGATCCAGATCCTATGACAAATCATTTATTATAATCTAAATTGATAGGTTTTAAATGTTAATCAAGTTGGATTTTTTTTTACATTTTATCATATTTATTATATTCAATAATATATTCCTAGGCATTCTGACATGGACTCCTAAATCCAAATTAATAATGTGATCATCTTTTTCAAGGTTATAATTAATAAGTACATGCAAAACATGAAGATGATAACTGATTTATTACATCCACCTATCTATGAAACCACCAATGAAAGACATATTCTAATATTTTTAGATAAAATAAGGAATTCATTGGCTAAAATTGGTGCTTACTAGTATAATCCATATTTCATGATAATTAGTGTGTATGGCATATGGGATGTCCCATTGACATTGCCCAATTTTATTCCTAGCAAATTGGCAGAGATAGAAATTGGTCATCAAATCATGAAAGGAGTAGATGGTTCCTATAAGAGGAGTAAATAATATATTGTGAATCCCATACCTCTTCAAATTGTGAAATATAATTTTAATATATGGTCATCATTGATCAATGTTGCATCCTGTTAGTCCTCATTTGCATTACTTTCCAATGAACTCAAACATTAGGACCTTATTTATAGAGTAGAAATTATAATTAAATTAATTTTATTTTTTTCAATAATGGAATGTTATATTTAATAATAATCATATACACAACAACAATTAACAAAAGAGTAGAATACTTGATAGTTATAACAAAGTCACTTCAAAGGGGAAACCACCATAATAATGTAATAATATATAATTCAAAATATGATGATAAAAGAATAACCACTAGCTCCTACATATACTCTACTCAACCATTATTATACCAAAAGATGACCATATTAAGAACATAGAGAAGTGTAATAATATAATATGAAAGTTATGTAAGACATAAGTCAACCACACATATCCCTATATGCACTATTGATTAAGGGCATATCATGCCCCTCTCATTCAAAAAAACATTTTCCTAAATGTTGAATTAACTTTGGATGTTTTTTTATTAGATATTAATCCTTCCATGTTGTATCTTCATAATTCATACTCTTCCACTTTATCAAATACTCATTAAGCTTTCTTGTTCGTATCTTTTTTGTGTGTGTATGTGTGAAGGATATCCTTAATTTATAGAATGACTTTGTTTTCTTCATATAGTTTGGGTAACTTAGTCTAGGTAGAATTTCTCTATCCAATAAACTTATTTAGGCAATATATATGAAACACAAGATGTATGTGAGTGGATTTAGGTAGTTCCAGCTTATATGCTACATTGCCAATTTTCTATATGATCTGATAAGGGCCATAATATTTAGGATAAATTTTGTTATATTTTTTTTAGTTGATTAAAATACATTTTATTATATGAATAAAATCACACAAAGACCTAATCAATGATATAAACAATCCTCTCATTGTGTTTTTAATCAACTTGTTACTTCACTATATTATATGTCATTGTTAAATTATCCCTTAACTAGTTAATACCTCCAATTGATGTTGAATGTGTTCCTAAAAAATAAAACCTTGGGTTTCACCTTAAAATATGAAGTTATGGATGGGGGATGATAGCCATAAATTTATTTAAAGGGTGAAATTTTATAAGAGATATGGAAAGAAGTGTTGTACCACCATTCTACTAGTGGAAAATAATTGATGCAATATATTGAATATACCCTTCCAATAATTTATTTAGAACATATATTTACCATGTATATTGAGGATTATATGATGGTATATGATCCAACTAAGTCCAAACACATGAAAATAATTTAGTCTAAAAGCTACTAGTGAAGATAGGATCACAATCACTTACAATGATTTTAGAAGTACCATAAACCTTGTGAAATATATAGAGAAAAGAAAAAACTATTGTAATAGATAAAAATGGTTGTGATAAGGAAAAAATGATCATATTTTGTGAGCCTATAAAAAATACCATGATTAAATTCTTACCTTCAAACCTTGATAACCCCGTAATGAAATCCATGGAAATATCCTCCCACCTCTTGCTAATAATGGATAATAACTACAAAATACCTAGTGTCTTAATTATTTCTCCTTTGTTTTGTTGAAAAACCATATATTTTCCACAAATTTTTATATATACCTATTTATTATTTCCCAAAATAAAAATTTCTTTATTCTATGATGTCTTCAAAAATACCGACTGCCCCCTATTGGAGATGCATGTAGCTCTCGAATGATCTTGTGTTTGAGGATATAATGCTAACATAAGTATAATCTATATTTATACCATAATGTTTTCCCTTTTCACTCAATTTTTTTAGAAACACTTAAACCATGATAAAGATTATGAATTAAGACCTATGTATTCCTATCATTCCCCCATTCTATTCTTGCTTCTTCTATATAGTCTTCTTATCAAATGGTCATTGAGAATAATAATGCCTTAACTAATTCATCCCTCCTAGAAAGTGCATATGTTATTACATGATCTTTAATTTATTATTTACTATTCAAAGTCATAACTAAAAATTTTAGTCACCCATTTTTATTATTATTTTGATGATAATAGTTATTCCAAATATTATTTTAGACTATCATGATCACTCTTTACTTTAAAGTGTCTACCCATAAGATAAGGTGTCCATTGCTTGACTACATGAATAATAGCCATTGTATATTTCTCATAGATTGGACTGATATTGATTTTTCACTTGACTTGGTGACTCTATAATACAATGGGTCTTACTTATTACAATATTACTTCCACCATGACATATCCTTATACATGGCATTCAACAATAAATGTTTTGGAAAAATCAAGGGTCACTAAAATTGGTGTGGTGCACATAGCCTCTTTTAGCTTCTCAAATTCCTTGATGATTGGTTTAGTCTAATGGAAGAAATAATTATTCAACAAGGATATGTATGGAGTTATTCTATTATCATAATTTTTTACAAATATATAATAGTAACCTATTAGGCTAAAAAATCCATAAAGTTTCTTGAGGTTCTCTGGCGTTTACCACTCCATCATAGCTTTGATATTCTTAGGTTCATATTGTTATCTTTAATATGAAACAATATGGTACTCCACCTCATCGAATTCAAAATAAAATTTGGAAGGTTTTGCATAAAGATGATGTTGTTATAAAATTAATAGTGCTTGTTTCTCATATTCCAAATATTGTTCCCAAGTTTTGTTGTAGACTAGGATGTCATAAAAAACCACACAAAAATACTTAAAAATCCTAAAAAATGGTATTAATCAAACTATAAAATGTAAATGGTGCATTTGTGAGACCAAAAGACATGAACATAAACTCATAATGACCTCCATGAGTTATAAAATTTGTTAGAGGGATATCATCATCTTTAATCTAAATTTGATGATACCCAGAATGAACATCCGGTATGGTAAAAAAAATAAAACCAGGTAATTCATCTAAAAAATCATAAATAACGAGAATAGGGAAATAATATTTGATGGTGTACTTGTGTAGACAATATTTTTGAATCATATAACACCTTAGTCTTGTACACTTGTTATATACATATCATGGATGTATGATCATCTTCTAGACCTTTCCCACTACCAAAAGGCTTGCATACACTATCTATCTATGCCAAATTACTTATATCTTAGTATGAACAATGTGATTATGATGAGTCAAACCTTTTATCTTGGCTAAAATGTTATAAACCTACTTATTTTCCATTTTTTCAAATTTTATACCTACACCTATTTTCAAATTTTATACCTACACCTATTTTCTAAATTTTGCATCAACATAGGTGTAGGTATAAAATTTATGATTACCTGGAAAATTTAGGTATCAAAGAAGGGATTAAATTTTATTACTCTTGTATTCTTCCAAATGATAAAACATCTAATCTCAAATATTTGAATGGTTGTAGTTTCCATCCCTCTATTCAGGTCTATGTTCCTACCATTTCAAGAGATGAGTTGATCCATCTTAAGGAATGTAAATAGCCTTTATTTTTACTCCCTACACCACCATAATATGATTTTGGCCTTGAATATTTTCTAAAGTCTATATACAAAGGACAAGGGTTTGGAAAACATGATTAAGTTATAAACCACCCTATATCTCTTAAACATAAAGATAATCAATAAATATTGGGATTTTTATAAAAATATAGGTGTCACCAATAAGACAAGTCATCTAATCATGCCCTTCATGCACATTCTTATGGGTATATGTGATCAATATTATCCTTCATATGGTTGCCAAAATTTACAACAAATACATAAGGAAATTATGAATGATTTAAAATTATTTATAAGGAGGATATTCCTTTAAATAAATTAATTAAAACATCCACAATTCCAACATTTTGAAAAAATATCCCCTTATCAAGGGTGATACTTCTTTTTTCCCCTAGTTTGACATTGAAAATTTGTGAAAGATTAAATAAGACATCATGGTATCTTTATAAACTCTCCCTCCAATGCCAATTTATATATCTCTAAAAAAAAAATGAAATAAGCTCTTCAAACTATATACCAAAGGTACCATAATTCAAAGGTTCAATAACATTATCAAAGTAAAGATCTGATATTTCCGCAGTCCATACAATAATAAATAATATTCTAGAGAAATTGTGTCAAGTTTCGTATCTCAACACATTTAGGATCCACTTCTATGATCCTTCATTAGGTAAATAATATGTGGATTATATAAGTGGATCCAAAACATATCGAGATTCAAAACTTGGCATAGTTTTTCTAGAAGATTATTTATTACTATCAAAGTATCCTAAATTCAGTGATTTAAAACTTGAACTTACTATCTATGAATATGATGATACTCATATGCAAACCTCCCAAGGTGAATAATCCAAAAAGCATCCACGCCAAAAATATTTAACAATAAAACTATTCATGGGTTGTGATTATTTTTGGCATAACCATATTTATCCTACATAAATAAAAACTACTTGAAATATAAGTCACTTACAACAGCTCGGTTTTGACCTAATATACTTACAAAACAAAGGAGGTTGGGAAGACTGCTTAGGCCACATAACATTACCAGTTTCTTGAGGTCATCAAGTGACTAAAATAGGGTTTGGGTTATGTAACAAACATCTCCATATGAATTTATATTGGGCACTCTTTGGTTATATCAAATGGAAGAAAAAATTAAACAAAATCAACAAGATATTTATTTTTCTCATGAAGGTAAATTCATCCATATTCTAAATGATGGCATTGGTTTTTATAATATATATGTAAAATGTGAGGAGGAACATGATATGTACCATCTAAAAATATCCAACCATGATTAAAATAATTTAAAGGATCTAACTTAAGGTTTTAAGGTCTCACATATTCCAAAAATACCAGAAAAATAAAAAAACCTTTAAAAATTCAAAAAAAATTTAACATTTATATGTTCTATAAGCTCCTTGTAATATATGTTTTTAGTTGCATGTTAGTTGGTAAAATATCATTTATTTTTATATACACATTTTTTTCACACATATTTTGAGTGTGATTTAGGCATATACATATACATGATCTATGCACTTTCATATGTTGGGCCTTCCCTCTTCTCATTTTATTTGGACATTGAGGGCATCCACTTATTTGAACATGATACGTCTAAGTTACATCATTATATGGTCACTTTACACTATCTTTTTTGAGCTCATATATGTACTTACACATGAATTTATTCATTCTTATATATTTTATAGTGTACTTGATATGCTATGTACTTAAAATTTTTAGTTAACACATATATCTAAGGACTAGTATACTATATTTATGTTGGTTGTTTATGCTTTCACTAATGTAATTATTTGAATGTTTTTCCTTGTTATTATCATATTAGTTTGAGAATTTTAATATGATCCATGGTTTGTGACCCCCATACTTTTATTTACCTCTTTAACATTTGAATATGTCATTATTTATTATATGTTAACATTTAAATATGTCCTTATTGTTTTTATGGACATCTAACTAAGTCATGTCCCTTCGATTGTGGGGAATTTAAACATTCCCCTTATTTTTGGTCTCCTTGGACCCTTATTCTCTTGATTTAATTTTTTTTTGCATTTGTGTGTGTGATTGATTGCTTTTTGAGATTGTACTATTACCATCCATACATTGTCACGATCTACATCATGCATCTTACAAATTCTTTGTGCTTCAATCACATATATACCTAGACATGTTTCCTCTATATGATACATGGTACATTCAAAGCTTACATGATTATCTCATCCTTGTGAGGTTAGGTAACTAATATTTTCTACTTCCCCTCACCTCATAAGGGGCATATCAGTGGGGGCATGTCATAGAGGCTTTCCTTCCACATTAGTTCAAAGATTTAGATTATAATGGGGCATGTTATGAAAACATGTTATCCTCATTTATCAAAATTTTAGATTTAGTGGGGGCATGTTTTCAAAACATGTTATCCACACTTATTCCCATACTATAGTGGGGTTAAATTTTCAAAACATGTCCTCCACATTGGAACATATACCAATTCTTAGATTCAAATTATAGTCGAGGCATGTTTTGGAAACATGTTCTCCACACTTACACTAGTTCCCATGTTTAGATTATAGTGGGGCATGTTTTAGAAGCATGTTCTCCACACCTACATAATTTCAAATTGGCCAAATCACATAATTATATGATTGAAATATACATTGTAGTAGAATTTTATACATTGGTATCATTGTTATACATAGTCTTAGCATGAAACATATCTAAGGTGTATATGTTATGAAATTTACACATAATGTTGTAAAATTAAATAAATTTTAGATTTAAAACACTTTCAAGGACTATCGTCACCCATCAAGTTAAACTTTTATAGATTCTATAAAGCTAATCTAATACAATAATTGGTTCATTTTTTGGTATGGTTGAGGTGATTAAGTCACTCAATCTTGCCAAGATTATACATTGGAATTTATTACATCATCCAAACTCACCAATTTTATAGTGTGAGTTGACTTGGTTTACTCACACTCACTAGTTTATAAATATGATTAGGTTGCATGGTTGAGATAATCTAAATTGCCATGTGGCAACTCAACTTTTCTCCAAGGTTATGGTCATGTGTCCTCTAATATCTCTCTATCTCTTTAGATATATGCACTTTATGAATTTTTATATTTAACCTAATATCAATTTTAGTGATTTATAATGATATATCATTCAAATTAAATTGGAAAAAGGTAAGGTAGTTGTATTGATACACATGTGTACTCCTAAACCTTGATCTTTTTCAATTTCAATCATTCCAATGCTTTTAATTTCAGATTATATGAACTAGTTATAAAATGTAGCATGTTCTTGGTTGCATGTTAGTCACCAAAAAATCACTCAAGTTAGACTCAAGAAAAGATAAGGTATTCTATACACACCCAAGTACACATTTATTTTCCTTTAAATTAACAATTTCATTACTAGATTAGATGCAAGAATCTAGACATTATTTTTGAATTATATATCATTTCAATTTTGTGCACTTAGAAAATACATCTTGTGGATATACCTTCAACTTCTAGACCTTTCTTATTACCAAAAAGATTGCATACACTATCTTTCTATGTCAAACTACTTATCTCTTAGTATGACCAATGTTATTATGATGACTCAGACATTTTATATTTCCTAAAATGTTATAAACCTACTTATCTTCCATTTTTACAAGTTGTAAACCTACACCTATTTTTGAACTACCTGGACACTTTCATCCTTCTCAGACACTTATGTCGATGCAAGTGTCCTATCCCAACAAAGGTGGTAGTGCCTTAAAATCATCTAATTTATAAATGAAACATATTTTTAAGGTTAGAATAAGTGATTTAATGTGAGATGTTATGCAAAGGGATTGGTATAAATATGATATAAACCATAATTCATTCCTCACCTAGAATGGACCAAAAAGAACTCAATAAAGTACTCAAGTGAGCAATGTTGGATCACAACTATCTACTAAGAGGGGGTTAATCAATAGATTGAATAATTTAGTCCTTCATGAAACTTTTAATGTAGACTAAAAATATATTAAGAGATTAGATATAACATGGAAAATGCAATATGGGAAAAACCACCATGAGGAAACTACTATAATCTACTATTATAGTCTAACATCATAATAAAGAACCTCACTAGTTAAAATGTTTAAGGGCATCAACCCTAAGGAGACACCAATACCTTGATTTAAGATCACCTACTCTAAAGAAGCACCAACTCCCTAACTTAGTGTAAAATTATCTTATGTGATGGCACCTACCAATCAGATCTATGTTGTGGAGCTATAATTTTAGATTACAAAATTGGTTCATAAATGAATCCAATTTCAATTCTCTATTATAGGTTTGGTCTATAACTTCTCATGAATTGCATATATCTCTCTTTTTTTCTCTTTCTCTCTTCTTTTCCCCTCTATCTTTATATCTCTATATTTATATATTTAGACACAATTCAATAACACCAACATCATTTGCCTATATTTTATATATAATCATTTGATCTAAGGTTCATATCTTTTATATGTTCACACTAGTTTAATAACACAACACACTTAGTTCTATTTGACTTTAGTTCCTATCTTTAATAGAAATATTCCCATGTCTTGAACTCATGGTTTACTACCATGATTCTTTGTTTCAATACTATTTTTAGCATATACTAGGCCCTAGTTTTGATGCACATGTCATATTACAGAAATTTGATCAATTATATCGGTCAATTTCCTTATTTGTGTCATTTTTTATGGCTTAACTACAAGTTCTTCCACTTAACCATTATGATGAATAAGACTTTGAATATTGAAAATTGATCTTAAATTTAATGCCATGATTTTATGGTCATCATTAAAATTGTTCAACTTTAAAACGCATCCATTAGATCAAGTTCTGATAGGCTCACGCTTTCTATTAGATCTTTGTATTATTCTAAGATTTAATTTTCCAACTTTAAAATGAATCCGTTGGATCATTTTGTCTGAGTTCCCATGTGTTTTTAGATATTCATAGCTACATGAACTTTACTCCTATCTAACATTAAACATCAAGATCTTATTCCCATCTCATTGCCTCTTGAGTCTTAGAATGAATACACTATATCAATCTCATCAAACTAGTTCAGTATTTAACTTGCCTCTATGTTGATAAACATCAATCAATTTATCCCATTTACTCCACTCACTCTATTATATCTTCATTACATGATCAACCACTCACCATTCGATCTTTAGACAAGATTGAACTTTATCTCAACTTAATGTTATACTTCAACACTTCATCATATCATTGCATCCTGACATCTTGGATTAAATGCACTCCATTGATCTCTTAAAGATTTACTTGATATTTACCTTGTATAAATTTGACTAAGTAGGGGAACCATTTAAATCTATCTATAAGGTCAACTCTGCACCTTCATATATTTTTCTTTACTCAACCACCTATTCTAAAATTTAGACCATATAAACTAGGCAAAATATCAAACAAAACCATATACTCATTTATTACTAAATCCTTCATGTATGTGAGATATAATTCCATTAATCTACTCACTTAGATTATTCTTCCATAGAGCCAACTATGCATAAAACTACTTGGAAGGCCAACTTTGTTCTTTCATAACTTTAGTTACACTTAGTCGCATGACTTGTAAATTGGTGAATAAGATCCTCTCACATAGGGGATTCCACCCATGTTTTAATCTTCTCTTGAAACCTTCATATGTGAAAGATATGAGATCATAAAAATTCTTTCTTAGCTTTTATTGACATATGCAAGTTTGACTAAGTGTGGGAAAACACTCATAATGCCTAGGATCCCAACTTTGCACATACATATCTTTTATCACACTACATCGCATAACCTTTTAGAACATAGAAACTAAAAATAAGAGTGAACAAACCAATATGATCATTTTTTACCAATACCTCCATGTATGTGAATTTTGACCTCATCAACATGCTTACTTGGCTCTACTTGAACCCTTTTAAAAATTTGGTTATTGGAACTTAGTGGATTTTATTTGAGTAGTTAGCTTTGCATCCTTATATATTTGATCATGCTTCATCATATGACTTCAAATTTGGTGTATATAAACTAGGGACTAATTTTATCATAATCATATTACCAACTCCCCTAGACTCATTTATGTGTGGTAATGGTAACATCAATAAAATGTCTATTCATATTTTCTACCACTAGACCTAAAATGTCAAAATGAAAAAAATGAAAAAGTGAATGAATTTCACTTATGTACAGAAGCACTCCATTCATTTTTGAATTTTTATAGGATCCCTGTACATCCCCAAATAACCATACTCATCTATGAATCATCAATGGCATACATAATTCCAATAATCTCCCTTTTGACATCAATGATGATTATATTGCCAGCAATCTCCCCCTCTATCATTGATGGTAAAATAAATTCTCTATTACTCTAATACTTTGATCCTTATCTAGCATTTATTGCACTTTCATTAGATTCTAATGAGTGTGAACTAAAGTTGTTCATACCAAACTTACTCCCCCTTAGGAAATGGGACATTTTCCTAAACTCAACTTTGACACATGCTTTGATCTTTCAAACTTCTATAGAGAGCATTTAAACTTTTTCTTCCATAGAGAGCATTTGCACTTTCCCCCCCCCACTTTGACATTGATGGAAAAGGGAATATGTCTCACTATTTGTCCAAAATTTTCTCCCTATTTATTCTATAAACTATTTTGTGCAAGAATATACAACCATAAATTCATTAGCAATTTGTAAAAATATGCATACCTAAGTTTCCCTTTCTCTCTTCTTTCAGGGATTAACAAAGTTTATATGATCCTCCCCCTAGACTCATGCCCTATCACTAGAAAGTAGAGATGTGATGTAGGATCCACCACTCCTAAATTTTATTTCATATACTCAAGTTTTTCCTTAGGAAGAGGTTTGGTGAATATATCTAGAACTTGGTCCTATGTTGGTACATATTCCATTGTGACCTCTTGATCTTCAACATTTTCTCTTAAGAAGTGATACTTGATTGATATATGCTTAGTTATAGAATGCATCGCTAGATTCTTTCATATATGTATAGCACTTGAATTTTCATAAGGAATATAGGTAGGTGATTTTTACTTTACCTTGATGTCTTTCAGTGTTTGCTTTATCCACAAGACTTGAGTGCAACATGCCACTACTGCCACATACTTTACTTCTGCTATATAAAGAGTAACTAACTTTTTATTTTTGATCAGTGATAAAATAAGTCAATTTCCAAGAAAAAATACTCCACCAGTAGTGCTTCTTCTATCATCCACACTTTCTACCCAATCAACATTTATATATGTTGTCAAAGTGAAACCTTCACCTTTGGGATACCATAGACCATAGTAAATTATTCTCTTGATATATCTAAAGATCATTTTCACTACATTGACATATGATTCTTTGGGATCAACTTGAAATATTGTAACCATGTACACTAATTACATGATATTAGGACTTAATATAGTTACATATAACAATCTACCTATCATTGATCTATATATAGTTTGATTTTCATTAAGGGACTCATCCTCTTTGATCAACTTACATCTAGTTATCATGGGAGTACTAACTAGTTTTCTATCTTACATTTCAAACTTATTGAGAATTTATTTTGCATATTTGGTTTGGGATATAAATATTCCCTCATTAGTTTGTGTTATTTATTGACTAAGGAATAAAGTTCTTTGAGCATAGACATCTCAAAATCACTTTGCATTTGTGTAGAAAATTCTTTACACATTATACTATTGCTACCACCAAAGATGATGCCATCTACATAAAAAACAATAATCAATATATGCTCACCTTATGATTTGAAGTACAGATTGTTTTTTCCACATCCTTTATTGAATCCTTATTATTGCAGGTACTAGTATAATCTTGAATACCATTCTCTAAGGGCCTATTGTAGATCATACATATCTTTTTTCTATCTATAAACATAATATTCTTCCTTTGATAGCTAAAAACCTTCAAGTTGTTCCATGTAGACTTCCTCTTCTAGGTTCTCATTCAAGAAAGTAGACTTAACATCCATTTGATAGACTTTGAACTTATTATAAATAGAGAATTCTAGAAACATTCTTATGGATTCCAATCTATAAATTGGAGAAATTTTTTCTCAAAATATTTTCCCTCAACTTGTGCATATCCATTTCACACCAATCTTGCTTTAATTATTATGACGATTCCATCCTCATTGAGCTTGTTTATAAAGAGACACTATGTGCCTATTACATTCTCATTTGTAGATCTTAGAATTGATTCCCAAGTTTTATTCTTTTCAATTTGGCTATGTTCTTATTCCATAGATTTTAGTTGATTATCATCTTTTCTAGCCTCAACATAGCTCTTAGGCTCAATTTCAAACATAAAATCAAAACTTACTTGCTTCTCATTTTGTGTAACTCTTCTCTTTGTCTAAACTCATTCATTCTTATTGTCAATGATCTACTCTATAGGATGATCCTTTTGTGAAAATATTCTAGGTGAATTTTCATATACTTCCTCATGCTCTTCATTAACTACTTATTCTTCAAAATTAGATTCTTCAATATAGACTTTTGTATCAAGTTTAACATGTTTTAAGCTTTATTCAACCTTGACATTGATGCTCTTTATAATCTCGTGTAGCATTTTGTTGTAAAATATGTAGGATTTGCTTTGGGTGGAATAACCAATAAATATTCATTCATCACATCTTGATTCAAAGCTTCCTAATTTGTCTTCTTTTCTCCTAACATAGAATTTGCTTCCAAACACTCTAAAATAATTCATAGAGGTAGGTTTTCCATACCACAACTCATAGGGAGTTTTATCACTATTTATATTCAATTAAACATTGTCCAAGATATATACTTCTATTTGGACTACTTTTCTCCAATATCCATTAGACAACTTGGCCTCTTTTAGCATTTTTTTGGCCATCTCCTTAACTATCATGTTCTTTCTTTTAACAACTCCATTCTAATGTGGAGTCCTTATTATAGAGTAATGTATTTTTATTCCATGCTTCTCACAATACTCTATGAACTCATTTTAGGTGAATTCACCACCTTTATCAAATCTTAAGCATTTGATTTTTTATCTAATCTCATTCTCCACCATGGCCCTAAAGATCTTGAATCTTCCAAATTCTTGAGACCTATCCTTTAAAATGATTACCCATGTCATTCTTGAGTATTCATCTATAAATAACATAAAGTATCTCTCGCCTTTAGATCCTCTTGTCTTAGTAGGACCATAAAGATCAGTATGAACTAATTGTAAAGGCTTTATAATTGCATAATCTTTTATTTTAAATCTAACCCTTATTTGTTTGCCTTGTTGACATTCCTTACAAGTAATATCTATAGGTTTGGTTTTCTTAGGAATGTGTCTAACAAACTCATTTGAGCTCACTTTTATTAGGCTATAAAAATTAGCATGGCCCATTCTTCTATGCCATAACCAACTCTCATCAATCTTTCCTATCAATCAGCGATTACCATTATAGATATTGCTTTCAGTTCTTTTCCCTTCTAGAACTAGTCTTGTAGACCTCCTTAACTTGTAGCCTTATACATTAAATGTGACCTTATATCTATTTTCACACATTAGGATGAAACTTAGCAGATTATGTTTCAATCTTTCAATGTAAAAGACATCATGTGTAGGTAGTTTTCCATCTATGTTCAAGGTTCCTTACCTTATATCTTTATTAAAGTGTTATCTCCCAAGATGATATATCTTTTACTACATTTACTTAATTTTATGAACTTCTTGTCACGAGTCATATGTTTTGAGAAACCACTATCTATTATCCATAAATTTTGCTCCTTGGCATGGAATGCAGTTTGAGCAATCATAGATTGATCTTTCACATTCCACACATCCTTGGGTTTATTATTTGGATTATTTTTCTCTTTTTTAGAGACTTGTGAACATTTTTTCACATTGAGAGGCATGCATTTATTCTTATTTTGTCTTTTTGGTCTTACAAAGTTTGTTCTACATTATTTACCTATTTGACCACAATTTTCACAATTATAACATATTGCATTTGTATCCAACAAGGATATACATGAATTTATACTTTAAAATTTTGTTCTCCTTTTAGGCATAAATCTATAATTAGTATCCCTATGACCAATATAATTATAGGTAACAATAACCATAGAAAGATGAGGAATACCTGGTCATAGCATTTTTTTGTGTAGGATGAGGAGCTCTTCTAAATTTTGGCTTCTTCAAATCTTTCATGATTTTGAAACCATCCACATTAGCTACCTTTGTATTCATATTTTATTTAATCTTCCTTTCTCCATATTTATTCACATTAGCAGTACTTGTGTCTATCTTTGTGTCCTTATAATCTTTCTCTTTATTTACTCATGATTTTCCTTCTACTTTGAAGTTGTCATATAGGTTAGCATATGTACTAGTTATGGAACTTTTTAATTTTTCATAACCAAGCCCAGATGTCTTTTTCTAAATTTTTTGAGAGTTTATTTAATCATTAAGAATGCCTAATCCTCCTTTCAGTATAAGACCTTTGCCTATTTGATCTTTAGCTTTCTCAAGTTCTTTTCTCAAAGCCACTATCTCTACTTCTAACTTCTTGGACTCAATAGATTTAGATTGTAGGTCAAGTTTAACTACATATTCTATTATTTTAGCCTCTTCTACTTGTGTCTTTATGATAACCACCATATAATCATATTTTTCAAGACTTTTGGACATTTTCTCAATCTCTTGTTATCCAAGAAGAATAACTTCTTTAAAAACAAGAAAGGACTATATATAAAAGAAGACAATAATTCATTGGTTGATGGTGATAGTTCTAATGATGACCATGACTATGCCTTTGTGAATAAAGAAAGGAAGTTGTATCCATGACATTAGGATCAACTTTTTTGAAAAAGGAAGAAGTTAAAGAGTCATTTGAAGAAAAAGGAGAAGTGGATCTAGAGTGTGAACTCATCTATGATCTATAAGAAATTGACAAGTTGAGAAAAGAGAACTCAAAATAAAAGAAGCTTGGAGAGATTTTTGATTCATACCTTGATGGTAGAGATATTAGGACCTTTTTGACAATGACTATATTTTTCATCTCTTCTCCAAGGACTCTGATTACATTGACTATTTCATCTACTCTAAAGAGGTAGTATAGAATTTTCTCTTCTCCATTCATTTTAAGGATATCAAACTTTCCTTTGAATGTTTGTAGCTTGGCTTAATTTACCTTGTCATCACCTTCATAGATGTTCTATAATTTTTTCCACATATCTTGTGCATAATGCATCACTTTGACAAATTTTTAATTAGACAATCTATAAAGGATAACTTTCTTTGCCTTAGCATTAATCTCATATTCCTTCTTTGAATCTTGATAAATATGAATTATAGTAGGGGTTGTATATCCATTTACAATAGACATCCATCCATCAAAACCTAATGAGGATAAATAATCTTCCATTCTAATTCTCCAAAATGCATAGTTTGATCCATCAAAGAGAAGTGCTTTGTTTGAGGAAGAGCCTTCTTGACTAGCCATTTATGTTCACCATCTAAGATATACTTGAGTAAATTAAGCTTCTTCTAAGGAAAAAGGGATTTGATACCAATTATTAGAACACAACTATCTACTAAGAAGGGGGGTGAATTAGTAGATTGACTAATTTAGTCCTTTATGAAACTTTTAATATAGAATAAAAATATATCCATAGATTATATACACACAAATATGCATAACACTAGATATACCTTGAAAAACCCAATATATGAGAATAGCTACTAGAATTAATTATTCTAATCTAGCCTCACAATAAATAACCTCACTAGTTATAATGTTGAAGGGCACTGACCCTAAGGAGACACCGATCCCTTTATTTAAGAGCACTTACTCTAAGGAAGCACCAACTCCCTAACTGAGTACCAACTCAGCTTATTTGATGGAAACCTACCAATCTGATCTATAATCTAGAGCTACAATTCTAGATTACAAAATTGGTTCATAAATGAATCTAATTTCAATTCTTTATTACAGGTTTGGTCTATAACTACTCATGCTCTACACATCTCTCTCTTCTCTTCCCCTTTGTCTTTGTGTCTATATATTTCTTTATTTAGACACAATTAAATAACACCAACAACATTTGCCTATATCGTAGATGGCATATATATAAGCATTTGATATGGGGTTCATATTTTTTCTATGCTCACAATAGTTTTCTAACACAACACACTCAGTTTTATTAGACTTTAGTTCCTATCTTTAACATCAAGTTTCTCGTGTCTTGAACTCATGTTTTGTTACCATAATTCTTGGTCTCATTACTATTTTTAGCATATACTAGGCTCTAATTTTGATGTAGATGCCATATTACACAAATTTGATCAATTACAATGACCAATTTTGTTTTTTATGTTATATTTTATGGCTTAACTATAAGTTATTCCACTTGACTATTGTGATGAACAAGCCTTTGAATACTGACCATTGATATTAATTTTTGCACCATGATTTGATGGTCTTAATTCAAATTTATCAACTTTAAAATACATCTATTAGATCAAGTTCTGATAGGCTCATACTCTTTATTATATCCTTGTATGGTTTTAAGCCTTAATTTTATAGATTTAAAATGCACCCATTGGATTTATTGATCTAACATCCTACATGCCATTGTATTTTCATAATTGCACAAACTTTACCTCTGTCTAACATTAAAGCTTGAGCTCTTAATCTCATCTTGTTACTTCCTAAGTCTTTGGAACAAATACATTCCATCAATCTCATCAAACTAAATTAGTTTTTAAATCACCTGTATGTTGATAAACATCAATCACTTTATCCCATTGAGTTTACTCATTTTGTTAGATCTTCATTTCATGATCAACCACTCACCACTCAATCTTCTGACAATATCAAACTTTATCTCAACTTAATGTTAAACTTTGACCACTTGTCATCATCTCATTTCATCCTAACATCTTAGATCAAATGTTCTTCATTGATCTCTTCGAGAGTTGATCAAACTTTACCTTGTGAAAATTTGACTAAGTATGGGAACCATTGTAATTTTTCTATAAGGTCAACTTTGCACCTTCATATCTTTTTCTTTGCTCAACCACCTATTTCAAAATTTAGACCATATAAACTAGGAACAATATTAAACCCATATACTCATTTATTCCTAAATACTTCATGTGTGTGATATATAATGACATTAATACGTTCACTTAGATTATTTTTCCATAGAGCCAACTATGCACAGCACTATCTAGCAAGCTAACATTGTTCTTGCATAACTTTTATTACACATAGTCACATGACTTGAAATTTAGTGCATAAGATCCTCTCACATAGGGGATTCAATCCATATTTAAATATGATATCAAACCCTTCATTCATGAAAGATATTACATATTCATGTTTGACTTAGTGTGGGAAAACACTATCAAAATGCCTAGGATCACAAATTTTCACATACATATCTTTTATCGTGCTACATCACATGACCTAAGATTTAGTGCATAAAAACTATGATGAGAATAAACAGACCCATATGATCATTTTTTCTTGACACCGTCATTTGTGTGAATTTTTATGTCATCAACATGATTACTTGGATCTTCTTGAACCCTTTTACAAATTTGGCTAAGTATGGAAACTTAGTCAATTCTATTTGAGTACCCAACTTTGCATCCTCATATCTTTAACCATGCTTTGTTGCATGAATTTAAATATGGTGCATAAAATATAGGGATTATTTTGATCATAACCATATGACCAACTCTCCCAAACTCATCCACATGTGGCAATGATGATGTCATCAAACTACTTATTTAGCTTTTATGCCATTAGACCTAAAATGTCTAAATGAACAAAATAAAGAATTAGATGAATTCCACTCATGAACACAAGTAGTCCATTCATCTTTGACCTCTGATAGGATCTATTACACATCCTTAAATCACCATACTCATTTATGAATCATCAGTGACATCCATAATGCCAATAATCTCCCTTTTGACATCAATGACAATCATACTACCAACAAGTAAAACTTCCTTAGTTTATCCTATTTCCATATCATTCATAGGGAAAACATATCTATAGATCTAAAGTATTGATGGATAATCCTAGTAGCTATACATCCTAGGTTAAAAGATAGGTCATTTTTGTATTTACTTATCAGACATTGCATGATTCACATACAAGCCAATATATAGAGGAGAAGTACATAAGTTTGAGGCCCTCTTTAAAGTATTGGCTATGTACACAACACTCATTAGTAGAGGAATCTTTGGGGAAGCTCAACACCATGTACCCACTAACTCATTTTTCCCATATCCACTATGAAGATGTAGAGCCATGGTTTTCTCATTTTACAAGAAATGACAATCCATGACCTAGATCTAAATGCACCAAAGTAAAGGCAACACAGAACCCAAAAGTATCTATATGCACATAATATTTTTGAATTTTATTGATTAATAAAACTTTGTATCTTATAGGAACCTATCAAGTATTAATCTCTCTAAGTGCATGCCTTAAGGGTTGTATCAGGAAAGGGGTGGGTAAACCATTGATGCTTCATAAGATTATTGTTCCTTTTGCCACTTATCATCCACACTCTAGCCTCTTAAAACCATTAAACCCAAACTTATTCTTCGTAGTCCTATCCATTCCAATCATTTGTTATGTTTTATCCCTCATTTCTTACCTTATCACCCTTTTGACCTATCGATTATGTTATGTCAATTAAGTCGACCTAGCATAGTGTTTCACTCAAATTTTCCTATTATTTAGAAGAAGGTAGTAAAACTAGAAATATAGGTTATGGTAGAAATACCTGATAAAAGTTTCACACATTAAATCAAAAGATTATGAAGAAATCCTTTTTTGCTAGGGAAGAAAACCTACAAATAAGATAGCACTAAAGCAAATTTGTTTGTTAGATAAGTAGCTAGGTGGATTGCCTAGTGTTGGCTAGATATCAAAAGCATGGGCTTCCTTAGGGGCTATCAATCCACCATTTTAAAAATAATTAAGCTTATAAAACTGAATAGAAGGTATGTGAATCAATAATCAAAATATATTTGAAACTAACTAATAAGGATATGCTTGATAAATTAGATAGACCAATAATGATCAAATTAATAAGAAATTGATTAGTAATAGTAGGTGGAGGTGTGATTCAAGGAATCTGGTAGAGTACAAAGAATAGGTAAAAACTCAAGAAAAAGGATCTAGTTGGAAAATAAAAAGAATTTTAGCTTATTAGTTTTTTACCTACCATAGGTGATCATCAATGGTTAGGGTGATCATCGATGGTTAGGCCTCATCATTGATGGTTAGGATGACTATCGATGATTGACTATCCAATTCTAGACTTATCAATAGATAATGAAAAGATTTAGGAAATGAATTTCAAGATCTTGGTGTACGGTCTATTAATTGCAAAAGGGATAAAAATAGATAAATGGAAATAATCAAGTATTTAACTTACCAAAAATGGATTAGGTAATTGGTAAACATTTTTTATTCATAGGTAGAATTTGGTTTGATTCTAATAGAATGATGATGCTTGAAAACTTGATTTGACAGGCAATGGTAGATTGGCTCTCTAAAATAGATGGTTAATGATGCTTCATAACACTATATGACCTACAATAAGGAAACTATGAGTACCTAAGCTCTTGATAATAGTTATAGATGGATTGATCTCTTATTTATCTCCTTTTCTTATAGGGAAGGGCCAAAGGTTAAAGTGGAAGTTTAAGAGGTGTTTCTAATTATAAATTTCTCATGCATGGTCTTGTGAGAGGATCTGCATAATTTATATTTAGAAAAGGTTAGTAGTTATTTGGTGGTGTTTTCATGTTTGTTTGCATGGAAAAGTCTAGGCAATGGAGCCTGACCGTCGATGGTCAAGATGACCATCGATGATTGTCTTAACCATCGACAGTCAAGGATAACAACCAAAAATAACTAAAAAGGGTGTTTTTAATTTTTATTAGATAATTAGTTGGAAAATGGGTTTTGGTTCATTTAAAGAGTCCAAGGAATTATTTAAGGGTTTGACAGTCAAAATCTAATGTATAGGATTCTAGTGTCTACATTTTCTCCTTTTTATTATATTGTTTGAATTGACAAGTTATAGAAAAAAATTAAAGTTGGGTGACATTAGGGCTACCTTGAGTTTTATCTACCCATCTTAATTTTAACTCAAAATGTTTCACTTAAATTTTGTTATAATTCAAAAGAAGGTAGTAAAATTAGAAATATAAGTTATGGTAGAAATACCTGATAAAAGGTGTGCACATTGAATCAAAGGATTGTGAAGAAATCCACTTTGACTAGGGAGGAAAACTTGTAGATAAGATAGCACTAAAGAAAATTTATTCATTAGACAAGTAGCTAGGTGGATTTCCTAGTGTTGGTTATATCTTAGAAGCATGGGCCTCCTTAGCGACTGTCAATCCACCATTTTAAAAATAATTAAGCTTATAAATTTTAATATAATGTACTTGCATCAATAATCCAAAGATATTTGAAACTAAATAACAAGGATATGCTTATTAAATTAGATAGACTAGAAATGATCTAATTAGTGAGAAATTGATTAGTAGTAGTGGGTGGAGATGTGATTCAGGGAATCTAGTAGAGTTCAAAAAATAGGTAGAAATTCAAGAAGAAGGATCTAGTTGGAAAAGAAATGGAATTTTAGCTTGCTAGTTTTTGATTGTTGATGGTTAGGGTGATTATCAGTGGTTAGGCTTGCCCATCAATGGTTAGGATGATTGTCAATGGTTGACTATCCAATTCTAGATTTATCAATAGTTGATGATGAGATTTAAGAAATGAATTTTGAGAGTTTGGTATAGATTTTGTTAATTACAAAAGGGATAAAAATAGATAAATGGTATTAATAAAGTATTTGACTAACCAGAAATAGATTGGTTGATTGGTAGATGTTATTGATTCATAGGTGGAATTTGGTTTGATTCTGGTAGAATGATGATGATTAGAAACTTGATTTGAGAGGAAATGGTAGATTATCTCTCTTAAATAAATGGTTGATGATTCATGATAATATTGGATGACCTAAAATAAGGAGACTCTAAGTCCCTGAACTCTTGATAATAATTACATATGCATTGATCTCTTGCTAATCTCCTCTTCTTATAAGGAAGGACCAGAGGTTGAATTGGAATTTTAAGAGGTGCTTCTAATTATAAATTGCTCATGTAACGTCTCATGAGATGATTTGCATAGCTTATATTTAAAAAAGGTAAGTGATTTTTTGGTGGTGTTTTTATGTTTATTTGCATGGAGAAGTCTAGGTCATGAGGCCTGACCATCAATGGTTAGCTTGGCCATCAATGGTCAGGTTGACCATTGATGGTTAGCTAACCATTGAAAATTATCTTGACCATTGATGGTCAAGGCTCATATCCAAAAGTAGCCAAAATTGGTGTTTTTATGTTTGATTAGTTGATTAGTTAAAAAATGGGTCCTAGTTCATTTAAAGAATCCAAAAAATTATTTAGGGGTTCGATAGTCAGAATCTAATGTGTAGGATTTTGGTGTCTAAATTTACCCCTTTTTGTTATGTGGCTTGAATTGAAAAGTTACAAAAAAATGAAATTTGGATGAGGTTAGGGCTACCACAAGTCTAGGAGGGGGTGTTCCCCCTCAAACTGGGAGGTGATGAGGTAAAATGGAATTAGGTTAGGGTTTGATAAATGGGTAGGTGGTGAGATAAGGTTGGCAATTTGTAATGTAGAGTCAGCATACAAAATATGACAAAGTGTGAAAATCAAAATCACATAAATAATAAAGTTACAAATGTTTGGTAAAAGTAAAGGTTATGATATGAAGATAAGTGACCAATGTAATGCATGACTGCTATAGGCATGGTAGTGGGATACACCTATTAGTCTCCAAAGTAGGTCTAGTGTGTTCATAAGTATCAAAGGAAGGAATTTCTCCCATGTAAATCACTAATAGGTTGAGTGTCTTGGGTATATGAGGTAGGAAGTATTCCTGAGAAGACAACAATGTTGAGGGTTGTGCATGAGGTGGTGTAAAATGTGTATAGGTAACATGCAAAGTTATCTAGTGTGGTTAAAATAACAAAGCATAAGTAGTGAAAATTATGGACAAAATTAAGGCAAAAATGATCAACATCGAGATGAACATGGGTAAATGGGTGGTTGTGGGTGGGGTTGGATGAGCTAACTCTACATGCACTAGCCATGTAGATGTTACCTAAATATGTGAGGTGATGCAAGACCCCACCTCATCTTCAGGACAAATGTAGTTCTGGTTAGGAAAGGTAGGTTGCTTATTAAGAAAATGGGTTATGTAGGTGTTGAAAATAGGTTTTTAAAGGAATGGGATGTCCAAGAATTTCTTATGCTAAGGTTTGATAAAATTAATATGGGTAGATAAAAGGGTAAGGTAGGGTAAGGTGTGGTTAAAGCACTATGATAGGAGAGAGGGATCAAGCATGGGTTTAGGTGACTATGTTATAGGCATAGGTAGTGATGTTGTAGGGTCAGATTGATGCTCTTCAAGGGCAAATTGGTGTATCAAGAGTGGGTGTTGTTATAGAAGGGCTAATAGATATAGTACTATAAGTACAATACTTGGCCATGATCCAAGAGTTGTGATATTATGAGGTGATGGTACTAGAGTAGAATAATCTCAAAAAAGTCTAATATAAATATGATAAACTCCTAATGTAAGATGGGTAGATAAAAGGGTAAGGTAGGGTAAGGTGTGGTTGAAGCACTATGCAAGGGAAGTTATAAATTTTAAGTTGTAAGCTACTCCTAGTCAGTGGGCATCCACAGTTGGTCATACAAGAGTCTTAGGGAGATGCCAATAGGTATAGGTCATGATGGTGCCAATGGTAGTTGTCTGAGTGCCCCAAGGGCTTGATATTTATGACATGATATTTAGATATGATTTTGATTCTAGCTTACATGCCAATGTAGTGATATGTATATTATTTTGAGAGAAAGATAGATGTATTTTATTTTGATGCATGCTTATTTTTGTATTGACTAGTTGGATTCTACTTCATATATATATATATATATATATATATATATATATATATATATATATATGGGTTTTATTCATATTATGATGATGCTTATTTGATTTTCATGTTTATGGTAGATTTATCTTGCTAGTCATGTGTTGAGATAGCGATAGTTTTTTTTAGTGCTATGTGACGATGATGTGTTGTTATGATGATGGACATGTAACGGTAGATATTAATTGTTTCATTGGTGCATGAGTGCTTTGATGCTAACATGGTATATGGATGTTTAATTTCATGTGGTGTGAATGATATGATTATGATAAGATTGATGGATTTTATGTTATTTGCATAGATTTAGATTGGAAAGAATCCTAATGGGTTATGGTTTTGATTTCATTTAATGGATATGGATATGAAAACTACTTTGTATTTGATTGGTGTACATGTAGGATGATAACAAACTAGAGAGATGTTTCTGATTTGATGTGATATGATGTACCTTTGATGATGATAAATGATATGGATGTTCATGGTTTGTTATGTTTGATGTTGATTTAAATTTTTTAATTAGAAAAGACTAACATAAAACTCAAAGTTCAGATTGGACTTAGCGAAAATGAGTCTGTAATACACTTTAAATTAGCATGTTTTATTTGTTGAAAGTAGGTATCTTGATCACTACATTATCAAGTGAGCTCATAGTCCTGTGCATTTATAATAGATGAGGGGAGAATGGATAATATGAAAACTCATAAAAAATAATAACATGTCTTTCCTACAGGTATCCCAAAAAGGATGGTAAACAAGTCTATGCCATAATATATACAAAATGTAAACTGATCGATGTGGGAAGTCTAAAAAAGAGGGATGATTATGGCCTTCCCCATGTGATTTTGCTTTTTTATGAGAGCCAATTGTGGCTTTCAAAATTTTAGATATATTTTTCTTGAGGGCCTTGTGTTTTTGTGCTTGTATGTTTATGCTTTTAAGGAAGATGATCAATGTGGGAAGCTTTCAAAAATTGATAGCATTTTAACAATTTCATAGTGATCCTTTTTTATTTTTGATTTTTCAAAAGGCTTTTTGATAACTATCCTTCAAGAGAGCAGTCCACCTTAAATTTTAAATTTTAAAATTTCCAATAGCTATCCTTGAAGGGAGCAGTGTACGGTTGTTATAGATTTACCCATGATACAGTGAGTTTTGCTTTTGCTTTTTTTGTTTTTGATATTTTACTTTGATAAAGACTTGTTAACACATGGTAAAAGGATTACTTTTATGAAGGAAAAACTAGGCTTGCATAAAATTTCAATAGGTAAGAGGATTATAGAGACAATAACCATAGGAACAACTCTTTAGAGGAAGAGGAAATACTATGAGAATCGTGCCTTGGGTAGAACTTTGGTACCCAAATTTTAAGATTAGGGCATATTTTTGTGATGGATAATCACATGATTCAATTTTAGTTAGTTGTCCCTAGAAGAGGAAGATGTATTTGGTATGCAAGGGATGAGTTTAAGTTATACAAATAGTGATATAAAGTTCCTTCATTAAAAAATAGAAAGGATACAGATGTGAAGCATTAAGAGACTTAGGTTTTGGGTGTCCTTCAAGAGAAGACAATTGGTATGATCCTAATCCATACTTATGGGTTATGATGTAGGGTCTAAGCCAATTCAAATCAAATTTTCTTCACTTTCTCTTCTCCATATTTGTGACATATTGATTTTCCTTTAGGCGAAGATCACCAACATTTAATTCATTTGCTTTGTAGTGTTTTTTATAGGCATGTTTAAGATGCTCTTGATAGACATGAATATGGGTGAGAGATTTTAAATGATGTTTATCCAATAGTTCAAGTTGAGCTAACCATTCTTGATGATAGTCATCTTCAAGGATGAGGTCCCACAAAGATTCATGAAAAGATGGAATTTGGACTTTGAGAAGGAGTACAGTCTCTATTCCAAAGACTAAAGAGAAAGGTGTAACACCCATAGGGGTTTGAATGTTGGTACGATAAACCCATAAAGTGAAGTTAATATGCAAGTGCCAATCCCATCTTGAGGCATTAACCATTTTGGTAAGCATATTGTTAATGGTTTTATTGGAGGCCTCAGCCTGCCCATTTCCTTATGGATGATAAGGTGATGAAAAACTAAGTTTTATGCCAAAGGAGTCACAAAGAGTTTGGACCTACTTGTTTTTGAAAGATTTACCATTATTGGTGATACTTTTATGGGGAACACCAAAGTGACAAATGATATGGTGATTGATGAAATCAATTATTTTATTGGATTTATTTGAGATAAGAGGGGATACTTTTACCCACTTAGTAAAATATTTAGTGGTGGTGATGATGGATTAATGCCATTATGAAGAATGGGGATTAATTTCCCCAATAAGGTCTAATCCCCATTATGAGAAAGGCCAAAAGTCCTTAAATACATGAAGACTATTGCTTGGTGTGTGATGAAGGTTAGCATTCTACTGACATTTGACACACATTTTTACATAATCACAATAGTCTTGGTTGAGAGAAGGCCAATAATAGCTGAGGTGAAGGATATGTTTAGAGATGGCAAGACCACTAAAGTTCCCTCCAAAAACTCCATCTACATTTCTTTGATAGCATGAGAGGCTTCATGACTTTATAGGCAATGAAAGAGAAGGCCATCAAAGCCATGCTTGTAAAGGATGCCCCTGAGTATGGTGTAATGGGAAGTGCCTTGAATAAATGGTTTGTGAGCATTTCTAGAAATATTAAGGAAAATGGTGGCACTATTAAGATAGTAAAAAGTTTATTGGTACCAATGGTTAGCCAAGATATTTGTTATGTTAAAGATGGTAGGAGAGCTAGATTTGATGAAGGATGACTTAGTATGGTGGTGGATAATAAAAAATAATTTAGAATCTAAAGGTGTGGATGATATCTAGAAATCAAGGGAATCTATTATATTGGTAAAATTATTCATAAATTGATGGGTAGTTTAGATCAGGTAGTGTTTAGATGACATCAATAATACATCAGATAAGTGTTTGTATTGTTGTAAACCATCATTTTTGCACTAGTATATGCCATTTATTTTGTTAAAAATAATTTGGGAATCACCAAAGATATATTTTTTTGACTCCCAAGGCTAAGGTAGTTTGTAGACCTATTACTAGGGCATCGTATTCATCCATGTTATTGGTACATTCAAAGTCAAGCTTAAAATATAGAGGTAAGGGCTCATCATCTAATGGAATTAGGATAATTCTTTCCCCTCCACTAAATTAGCATTTGGATCTATCAATGAACATGATAAACTGGTAGGTTAAATCTACTTGAGAGAGGGTAGTGATATTCTCATCAGAGAATTCCAAATGAGGAGGCTAGGTATCAAATAGAGGGGAATCAGCTAGTTGATCAGCGATCACCTATCCTTTTATTGATTTTTGTTGAAGAAACTCAAGATCAAATTAAGTGAAAAACATAAGCCACTTAGCTATTCATTGGTTTTGATAAGACCTAGAGTGCCTATACTTGAGTGGATTAGTATTTGTAATGATGAAAGTTTTGTGGTTAAGAAGGTAATGATGAATCTTGGTATCCATAAATACTAGTTCAAGATAAATGTTTATTGCATGGGTATACCAATTTTCATAGTCGATAAGTGTTTGGATGATATAATATATGGCTTGTTCTTTACATTGGTCATCTTGATGTACAAGCATTGCTCCTAAGGAGTGGTCAGTAGCTAAAATGTATAGGTAGAAAGGTTCATCCTCTTATGGAGTAATAAGAAATGGCAAGGAGAGGAGATATTATTTAAGTGAATTGAAGGCCTTTTAACAATCCTACCCCCACCTAAAAGAGTTTTCCTTCTTAAGAAGGTAATGAAAAGGTTGGAAACAGTCAGATAGTTGAGAAATGAAACATTGAATGGATTGGAGTTTCCCTTAAAGGCTATGGAATTGTTTAAGGTTAACAGAGGGGAGGAATTTCTAATATTACTTTGACTTTGGCTAGGTCAACTTTGATTCCATGGAGAGAGATGGAAAAACCTAGGATTTTACTTGATAAGACCCCAAAGATACACTTATTAGGGTTTACATGAACATGGTAGTAGATAAGTCACTCAAAGATGATTTTAAGAATAGCCAAGTGATCCTTTTGAAGCTTTGATTTTTTGAGAAGGTCATCCACATAGTCTTCCATAATTTTGTCAATAAGGTCATGAAATATGTAGGTCATTATGCATTGGTAGGTTGCACCAACATTCTTTAAACCAAAAGGCATAACCTTATAGAAAAAGGTTCTCAAAGTGGTGATAAAAGCTATTTTGTGATGATCTTCAAGGGAAATCAAGATTTGGTTATAGCCTAAGAATCCATCCATGAGTGAAAGAATTTCATGATCAACTATAAGATTAATGAACTGGTCAATGTTAGGTAGAGGAAAGTCATCCTTTGATAAAGTGAGGTTAAGATCATAAAAGTCAATGCAAATTCAAAGTTTCCTTATGGATTTGGTAACTAGGATGATATTGGAAACCCATTGGTGATAATTGATAGGTTAGATAAAATTGATAGATAGAAGCCACTAGAGCTCCTCCTTTATAAGGAGATCTATGAGAGGGTATTCATCAAGGCTTCTTTCAAACAGGCTTAACATCATGATGAGTGACAATGTTATGGGTAGTGATGGTAGGGTCAATCCTAGTCATGTCAACATATGACCAAGGAAATGAAATGTTTTGGTTGTGAAGAAAGGTATAAAAGTCTTGTTTTTCTATAAAATCAAAGTATTAACCAATTTGGATAATGCATGGGCTGTCATCAATACCTAAATTGATATCTATTGTGGATTTTTTATCATATTGTAAGTTTGAGGAGGGAGAGATTTATGGATTGAATGATCTTCCACACCAAGGTAGGTGAGGATAGAATGATTATCTTGACACTAGATGGTGTGAATCATAGGGGAGTCCTTTGAAATGAGTTCAAGAAGTGAGAGAGGAAGATTTATGGTAGCCCCTTCCTTTTGATAGGTCAAGGGTCCTAGGATAATCATTGAAATGAAAAAAAAAGTTAGATGGGATGATATCATCATCCTCACTTAGAGGTGGAGGTAAACAAGATGGGGAATAAAATGCTTCTCCCTCAATGGTAGGAGGAGATTACATGGTTTTATTCTTTGAAAAGATAAATTCAATCCCATGCTTCTCATGTAGTTTTTGAGTTTCAATTGAGGTGATTTCATGGGGGCCATGCTCATATTTGCCCAAACCAAGCCCCTTCCAAGCACACCTATGAAGGTATGCCTTGGCAAAGGAGGGCTTTCCTAAATAAGAAAATCTAGTAGTATATGGGTGAGGATAAAAGGTTTTCATGGTGATTTTTAAAGGCTTGTCAACTCCCACATAAAAAAATGGATTTGACAAGAGAGAGGTCTAAGAGGTGTGATTGCTCCTAAATTGGGATCATACCATGGTTGGTTGGTAAGTTGCCCATTCTCATGAGGGGTAGGGAAAGCATCAAGAGTCAAGAGGTGGTATTATCCTAAATAAATCAAATAGAAGGTCAATTTTAAGGAGTCGCTTACTAGTATTTACTTGGAGGAGAGAGATGTGTTGGTAGATGCTTTGTGAAAAGAAGAAGAAATAGTTTCTTCCATAAGTGATGTAAGTGGATCCGATTTGGATGAAGATTTGGTAGAGGGTATAAAAAGGATGTCATTAGGTTGATATGTCATATTTCATGCCATAAAAGGGCTTGGTTCAGCTTGTATAGTAATTGGTTGGTCCTCATGTTCAAATTTAACACAATGATGTAGGGTGGAGGGGACACAAGCCTTGGATTAGATCCAAGGTCAGCCAAGTAGGAGATTATACTAAAGTTCCCCCTTGACCATATACAAAAGTTTAGGGAGTATATGTGGTCCCAAATGAATGTGGAGGACAAAAGTTCCTAGGGTAATGGTCATGGTGTCATTGAAAGACTAAAGTATAGTAGAGGTATCAGACATGGTGTTGGTAGGTAGCTTGAGTTGGTTATAGGCATGGGAAAATATTATATTGATACTAGCCCCACCATCGATCATTACTCACTTAATGTAGGTTTGATCAATGTAGCCAGTGATAAAGAGAGAAGGATTAGGGTCCTCAAGATGGGTAGAAGGTATCTCTAAGTCTTTAAATGTAACAAGAGTGGAGAGTTATAGAGTGACAAAAAAGGCTTTAATAGGTTGGGTATCACCAAGTTGAACCTTAATGGCTTGTCAGGCCTCAATTAGTACTTGGTGATGATGAGGTGACATGGAAATGAGTTTGTATAAACTCAACTTGCTAGGGGTTTGGTAAAGCTACATAAGGACTAGTCTCTTAATTGATTCAAAAGGGTCTAATTTAGTGGTACCCAAAATAGTAATTTTAGGTTGGGATGATGGTAAAAAGGCATGGGTTTGGCCAGGTTAAGAGGTGAAAGATGGGTATGTCCAAGGAGTGGACATTTTAGCTTTGCCCTTATCCTTATATTGTGCTCATGTAATAAAATTAATAGTGTGGGAAGGGTAGATGGTAGATGATTGGTTTGGTTGATCATCAATTTTAGGTAATAGTGATGAGGTGGGTGAGAGTTAGGCTATGGTTAGCTGCTAAAATGATAAAAGGGTAACCAAAAGTTCATATGATAATAGATCATCTTCTTGGTAAAGTTGATGGATAATACTTTGGAAAGCCCTATAGTTCTCCATGACATGCCTTGGGGTCTGATGGTAGGAGCAGATTGATTATCATGAAACTAGGCTAGTTTAGGGTGAAAGGGGTTAAAAAGTCTAATGGGTAGAAGGCCTAAGGCAGATTTTTTCAATAACCTATGAAAAATGGTTAAATAGGATTTGACATAAGGTGATGACATACTTAGAGGGGGAGGTTTAACAAAAATAGGCCTCTTCATGGGGGGAGTAGGTTTGGGGTTAGTTTTGGTGGTTGGTCTCAGGTGAGGGTGGTGGTTAGATGTTCTACTAGAGATAAATGGTTGAGAGGTAAAAGGTATAGAAGATGAAGTTTTGGGCATAGATGGGAGGGAAGAAGCAACCAAGTTATTTAGGAAAGAAGGCTTGGTAGAGGTACTGGTGGATGTTGTTAAAGAAAAGGGGGTGGGTTTTATAGATGAAGAATAGGTAATTGGGATGGTGGAGGGATGGGGTCCCAAAATAGAAGGTAACTGAGAAGGGATTTGTCTAGACCTGCTTGTGGTTTCATCTTGGGTAATTTTTTTCTCATAACTACTTTGTTTGGTAATTTATTGGTCAATGTAGATGAAGAAAGATCTAATTTTAAAGGTAGGTACCTAATACTAGGCACATGAAGGATTCCTAAGGTCAAGGTAGATTTGGTGAGGAGGGAATGGGATGATTTGGGTGGAGGTGGCTGAAATGGCCCTATCATGGATTCTTTGAAAGAGGAAGGTTATGAATCTAAAATGGGTATAGATATACTAGGAGATTCACTTTGGTCAGGGAGACCTAGATGATTCCAAGAAGTGGATTTATCCATCTTAGGTTGAGAGAGAAAGTCTAGTATTTGAACTAATCAAGAAAAAGGTTTAAATAATGGTTTCATACCTTGGGTAGTTGGTTTAGAATAAATTATGATAGGAGGAGGAGAATAAAGATGGTTGGTAGAAGAAGGTGATGGGTTGATGCTTCTTCTCTAGGCACAACATCTACAAGAGGGATGATTGGTTGATTGGTTGGAAGTGGTGTGGTTATTATTTGATTATTGGGTGAATCTATTAATGGAGGTTTCACGGATGCCATGACCTTCATGAATGAAGCCATGGTAAATAGTAGCTCTTTAATTTCAATTTTTGGCTCTAGGGAAGGTGGCTACTTTTCCTCACTCAAAGGAGTAGATGAAGTTGTTGGGGAAGTAGTTGGCTCGTTCATAATTGGAATATCAAGAAACATATTAACCATTTGAGTTTCTTTGGAGAATTCTACTTGGTTGTTTTCTTATTTTGATGAAGGATGATTGGGAAAAGGTATCCTAAAGATATCAAGAGCCTAGTTATGAGGTACATTGGGATTGCCAAAGACAAGTTCCCTCTTATTAATAAGGGATTTACCAATGCCTTTAAAGGTATTACACCTAATAATATCATGCCCAACTACATGGTGGAAGGAACAAAGATCATTCTCATTATAACAATTTGGAGGAGGGTGAGAAGAATCAAATTATTGTGGGGGTTTAGTTCACATAAGTTGTATGAAATTGGATTTCAATAGTTTATCCAAAACTAAGGCATAAGATTCTCCCAGTCGGGTAAATTACTTCAGGTTATTTTGGTTTGGGTTTCACATGTTTTGGTTTGGAATATTAGAAGAGTTTTGTTGATTTATATCTATTGGAGGAGCTATTTTAAGGACAATTGTATTCATAGTTTCCTTTCCCTTGGTTCCCATATTAGTTTGGTTACCATGTTTATAGGAAGAAGTCTCATTAGTTATGAAGGTTGAATTTGTATTACATAACTTCAGTTTACCTTCATCTATGGCTCTATTTTCCAATTTGAATGCCATGGTAAAGGCTTCATCAAAAGTTATGAAACTCTAGACACACATGGTGAAAGAGATGTGCTTTGCACAAGCACTAGCTAAGAGTTTGATAAATTTTGGTTGAGGTAAAGAGAATGATAATTGGTTGATGAGACTTCTCCAATGAGCTACGAAGTTAGCTATAGAATCATATTTGAATTGGTAGATAGAATAAAGATTGGTAATTGAGACCTTCTAGGATATGTTGATGGAGAAACTTTCTAAAAACATCTGAGCCAATTAGTTGAAAAAAATATATAATGTTTGGTAATGGCACTATACCAATCTAGTCTTGGGCCAAAAAGTGACATAGGAAATGTGCACAAAATAAGAGAATCATCATAAGCAATAATGTAACAAGAATGCCTAAATGCTCTTAAATGTTGTTGAGGATCTTCTCTACTATTGAATTTAGTAAATTTAGGAAGTTCTCATTGGGTCAGATATGGTCTAATAGGGATTGAAGGATAAATTGGATCATTATATATTTTATCATAGGATAAGAGATTATGAGGTTAAAAAATGGATGACTCTAGGTTTGTCATCTTGTCCATGATCATTTTCATCAGATCCATTTGTGGTGGTGGACCTAGAGGATTGTAGGTCACAAATTTTGGCTAAGAGGGGTTAATATATTGATAATTCATTAGTGGTTGGGAGATTTACCATATTGATAGGTAGGTATAGATGATTGGGTTGAAGGTATATGAGGATAGGTAATGGTTGGTAGTTGAGTGATATGGGAATGTCCTTATGGGTTAAAGACATATGTAAGATTGAGTATAGTGTGAAATTTTTGAGAGGTGATCACAGATTGGGTGGAAGATAGATAAGGGTAAGTGGCAGTTGGTGGTTGGGTAACATGGAGATTCCCTTATAGGTTAGGGACATAACCTAGTTTGGATATGGCTAGAAATCACTAAGAAGTTATTGTAAGCTTGATGTGCATCATGATTGTGTTAATAATTAAGGGTGAGGTAGTGACTTTAGTACTAGTAAGAGGTGTAGTGGTAGGTATGGTCATTACTAGATTTTGAAGAGGGGTAGTGATTAATGAATCAGGGTTGGTAAAAGGAGGGTTTGACCTAGCTATGGTAGGTACTCCCAAGGTAAAGGATTCAATAGTAGGGGTATAAGGTGTAATGGAAGTAGTTGGTTATATGGGGTTGGTGGATGTAGATGTTTGTGTACCTAAAGATTAGGTAGTAATAAAAACTACCAAAGGATTTGACATCAAGTATGATGGCATGCCATAAAGAGGCTCTATATGTGGGATTTAGATAGGGGTTATATGATGCAAAGTATTAATATAATGTTTTAAGGCAATTGGTTTATTAACCAAAAGGGAAACAAAGTTAGAATCCCCCTAAGGAACAATCTCAGGGATATGGGAAGGTTCAGAATGGTGAGATGAACTCTTTGTGTCTAATCGGTAGTCATCCATGGAAGAGGAGGTGGAAGAAAATGGGTAGTCTATAGATAGGTCTTGACTTGATAATTCTCTTCATTGTTGTCAAGTAAGTACCATATAAGGGTATAAGAGAAGTAAAAATATATGATTTTAGAATTTAACATAGAGAAAGAAAAATAAAAACTTGATGAAAAGTCAACACACACTAAGGTAATTGAAATCATGTGATTGATTAATTATCTCATTGTTTGGCTTATGCCTTAATGTGAAGAATGTGTAGTAGATTGGTTTGTATATCAGGTACTATATAACCTATCTAAATATAGGTTTGGGTTAATTTTGGTGCTAAAATAATTTGTGTTAAATTAGGTACATGGCCTAGTGTTTGGGAATTACTCCCCTTCACAATCCCAAAGCCAAGTTAGGTTGCTTAGCCAATATATATCATTTATTCATAGCTTATACTCAGCCAGAGAATTGAGTGGTTCCTCCCCTTGGTGATGAAATCCAAGTAGGATTTCTAAGTAGGGTAAGGTGATCCACTAAGTGGTGAAATCCGAATTAGGCCTTATCTCAAGTATGTTATGATGTTTGTTTTATTTCATGATTTGGTTTTGTAACATAAGTGGACTACACTTAATCCTGATGTTATTTAATTAAACTACATGAGCTTATAAGAAACAAGCAATCGGTGTATGTAGTAAGTTTTAAACCCAAATGAATTTTTTAGATTTCAATTATGAGCACATAGATAGATATGGAAGGATATAGATGTAGATAAAAAGGAAATGCAAGTAAAGACCAGGGTCCCACAAGGTATGCTAGAATGTTTCACTCAAATTTTGCTATTATTCATAAGAAGGTAGTAAAACTAGAAATATGGGTTATGGTAGAAATACCTGATAAAAGGTATGTGTGTTGAATCATAAGATTATAAAGAACTCCTCTTTGTTTGGGGAGGAAAAATTATAGACAAGATAACACTAAAGTAAATTTGTTCATTAGACAAGTAGCTAGGTGGATTTCCTAGCGCTGACTAGATCCTAGAAGTGTGGGCTTCTTTAGGGGCTATCAATCCACCATTTTTAAAATAATTAATCTTATAAAACTAAATAGAAGGTACTTACATCAACAATAAAAATATATTTAAAACTAAATAACAAGGATATGTTTGATAAATGAGATAGAATATAAATGATCTAATTAGTGAGAAACTGATTAGTACAAGTGGGTGGATGTGTGATTCAGGGAATCTGGTAGAGTTCAAAGAATAGGAAAAAACTTAGGAAGAAGGATATAGTTGAAAAATAAAGGGAATTTAAGGTTTCTAGTTTTTATCCTACCATAGGTTACCATCGATGGTTGGGGTGACCATCAGTGGTTAGGCTTGACCATCAATGGTTAGGATGACTATCGATGGTTGACTATCTAATTTTGGACTTATTAATAGCTAATGACAGGATATAGGAAATGAATTATGAGAGTTTGGTGTAGGGTATGCTAATTTCAAAAGGGATAAAAATAGATAAATGGAAGTAATCAAGTATTTGAATTACTAGAAATGGATTGGTTGATTGGTAGACGTTGATTCATATGTGGAATATGGTTTGATTCTATCAGAATGATGGTGCTTAGAAACTTAATTTTAGAGGTAATGGCATATTGGATCTCTTAAATTGATGGTTGATGATGCTTGATAATGATAGATGACTTGAAATAAGGAAATTTTAAGTACCTAAGCTCTTGATAATAGTTACAAATGGATTGATCTCTTGTTTCTCTCCTTTTCTTATAGGGAAGGGCCAGAGGCTAAAGTGGAAGTTTAAGAGGTGCTTCTAATTATAAATTTCTTATGCAAGGTCTCAAGAGAAGATTTTCACAACTTATATTTAGAAAAGGTAAGTAGTTGTTTGGCAGTGTTTGTATGTTTCTTTACATGGAAAAGTCTAGGTAGTGGGGCCTGACCGTCAATGGTCAAGTTTTTGTATGTTTCTTTACATGAAAAAGTCTATGTAGTGGGGCCTGACCATTGATAGTTGGTTGACCATTATTGTTTGTCCTAACCATTAATGGTCAAGGCTAATATCCAAAAGTAGCCAAAAAGTGTGTTTTTAACTTTGATTAGTTAAAAGATGGGTTTTGGTTCATTTAAAGTGTCCAAGGAATTATTTTGGGGTTTGACAATCAAAATCCAATGTGTAAGATTTTGGTATCTACACATAGTTTAGGGATTTTTTTCCCTCTTTTGGTTTGTTGGCCTCTTGGCCAACCTAGCATAGACCTAGAGAGTTAGCCTTGAAAACATGTTAGGTCAATCAATTTGACCTAGCATAACTAAAGTTTCCAAAAAAATTTAGGGTAAGATACTACTATATATACAAGGTCATTTACCACTATTTAAGAAGAGTGAAGAACTAAGTGAATAAGTATACAAGAATATTTGCCTATTGACCATTATACTTGGGGAATAAAGCTTTAGGATTCAATACATTCTTTAGAGATCTAATTTCATTTTATGGATAATTCTTTTGGATGCTTGGATAGATTGTGTAGCCTAGACATGATTTATCTTAGTTGTCCTTACATACCATGACAATCTATTGTGAAGCACCTTGGCCAATAGGAAGATTGAGGATCAGTGGGTTCATCTTCAAAGGTAAGTATTCCTAAATTTATTCCTCCTTTGTAAGATTAGATAGATAGTTCATTTGTATTATTCTCTTCCATGTATTAGGATTCCATATACAATGACCTGAGTATATGTCTCCTATACATGTTTAGTTTTTTATTTATTTTATTTCTAACCCCCGCCTTGTGCCACAAGATTTTTTGTCCACTAAATTAGATTTATTTTTCTTTATATTAGATTAGTGAAATATTAAATCATAGGATTCTTTTAGGGTTGTTATGCTATTGTGTTAGACTATGGGCTTTGGAACCCTATCCACATGGTTTGTTGTGAAAAGTGATCCCCTAATTGGGTCTAGCGGATCCTCACATTGGTCATGCTCCCAATGAAAAATTATATGCTCCCCAATCAGAAGTGTAGGTGTGCTCTATCCCATCTGATCCAAGATTGATTTATGGACATAATGCATTTTTGATTGCATACATTCTGGTGAACCCAATGTTAATCAAACCTTTGTAGGATTTCTTTCACTTATTTAATTTATATTCATCATTATTTTTATCATATCTTAACTATTCTAAATTGACCCTATCAACCTAGTTTATTCATCTCTATGCATAGGTTTGTAGGAATAGGTAATTGGCTCAACCAACTCGACCCAGTATAGGTTTCAAAACATTTAACACTCTATTCAGACAATTGGATCAACCAAATCAACCCAATGATTTTTTTTCTAGTTTTCAGACTTCTTATTAAATCAATTAGGTTGACTAGGTTGACCTAGTTCATTTCCAACACTTTTTTAGTAGATATCTATATTGCTTGGTTGACCAACTTGACCTAGTTTACATGTTTTTAATAATTTTATCCAAGGTTCTTAAACAACAATATTCTTATTTTCAACTCTAAACCATTTAGGTCAATTTCTATTTCTCTGTATCTTCCTATTTTTGTACTTTTCTTTTACAATTTGTAGTCTTCAAAACTACCCCTGCACAGTCAACTAAGTCAACCTTATGGACCTAGTTCTATATTTTGTGTTCCTAAAATAACTAGGTTGACCTAACCAAACTAGATCATTTTAAAACTTTGTTTCCATAATATAGGTTCAACCCTGTCGACCATGTTTTATATGATTATCTATATTATTTCTCAACTATATCTTGTTTCAAAGTTGGAATCAACCATATATGTTAATCACATCTTTCTTTTAAGTTGTTTGCATGATTATAAGAACTCACATAGTCTAATTAGGGTGTTTTCAATCAATAATTTAATTGTATTATTTATATTCTTTTGCACACCTAACTAAACCACATAAACATCAAAAAACATTTAAACATATGACTACCTAAGCCAATGTACTTGGATTTCATCACCAAGGGGGAATCTAACTTGATGCTCTAGTCAAGTATAAAACATGGCTAATGGTATATTTTGGCTAAGCACCTGACACCCTTATCGTTTGAATGTGTGAATTGAGGGGTAAGACCAAATACCAAGCCTGTATCATTGCCACTATAGTCCCTTTCATCCTAAACTTACTTAAAACTATCCTTAGATTGATATTTGGTACCTTATGTATAAGCAATCTCCCTTTACATTTAAAATCATTATTAATAATCAAATCAACATTAAAGGTTGACCAAGTAGATAGATTTAATTTCAAGTTGTTTGTTGGCTCTTTAATCAATTATGTGTACAAAATCTTGCATTAGCCAGTCTTAATACAAGATTTTTCATTGTGTTCATCAATTGGATTAGAAATCGTCAATTACATTGATCATTTGTTTCCCTTTCAATACTTACTACTTTCTTACATTATTTATAATTATCTAGCTTCAATTCATAGCTTGTTATCAGATTTATTTTCTTCCCAATCTATTGTGCTAGGTCAACCCTATCAACCTAGTATCTTTTTCATCACCTATAAATTGTGTTAGGTTGAACTAGTTGACCTAATTATTTTTTCAACACATTTACATTTTTTTTCTAGACACTGTTCACTAAACTAGGTTGATCTTGTGAACCCAATATAGTTTTAAGTCCATGTTTTGTACTAGGTCGACTAGGTTGACCTAGTACTATTATTAGTCACTTTTTGATTCTTTGCTTTCTAAGTTTTTCTATTTTCCTTTCATCATGAACTTTATGTTTAGTGACAACACTAAAGTTTAATCAACATACATGATGGAATTTACCAATTCTAATAGGGTCTCCCATAGATAAAGTAGGGAACCTTTTGTAAATGCTAGTAATGTTCATATTGGAACCCACATGATGGACTATGGGAACCATCCTCATACCTCTTCGCAACAAAACCCTCCTCTTCTCTTATAGGACCAACCTGAGTTAGAGTATACTCTTGAAATGATTTTCTTTGTCACATAATTCCATCAACATAGAGGGAAGGATCCTTCCACCATCTATAACCTCATGATTAGCCGTCAAGTTAAAAAACCCCATTCTCCTACTCCCATTTTCTCAATTGGATTTGAGGGTACCAATTTCCTTGCTTCTCAACCTCTTCCTTCAATCTTGATTCCTTCTTATCCTATGACATATTCTTCTTTAAACTATTCTACCTCTATGCCTATTATCTCAACTAACATGGTAGGTTATACATCTAATGGGCCTCTCATAAGATCCACTATCCTTAATCCTTCCACTAGTTCATCATTTGATACCTAAGGTACTCATGCTTCTAGTGTTGCTTCCTCTCAACCTTTTACTAGTCCATATTTTACTTCACAAGAAATTTTTTCCACTAGTGCCTCAAACTGTTATAGATTTACTCAAGCTCATATTAACACTAATAGTGGTACCTAAGCCACTAACACCAACACAAACACTAATAATATTTATTCTAATAACACTAATCAAACTCATCAACTATTTTTACAAACTCTTAATTAAATAAAGACATTATAAGCTCATAATACAAATCAAATGATGTGAATACAAAACCAAATTTTTGGCCTTCAATCTAGTCCTCAACCAATGGATTGGGGCACACATAACCAAAGTTTTCCTCCTCATCCTCTTCAATATTATCAATGTAATCTCATTCCTCAACCTCCATTAGTCAATAAAGTCATCAATCATTTACAAAATTAACCTCTTACCACCCAAATTGATAACATTGATATTGGAGGTATAAAACCTAAAATTTATTACAATAAATCAAATGATCCTACCCTTCACCTAAAAACATTTGGAAAACTTAACAAGGATTGGGTAAAATTAAATACCTTTACTGCTACCAAAATCTTATCCAAAACCCTCATGAGTGATGCCTTGTATTGGTAAAATAAACTTAGAACACACTCTATCACTATTTTGGAGAACTTAGTAAATGCCTTAGTTTAAGAATTTTAAACTAATGATATTTCATAGAACACTTTAGGCCATTTCATCAATTGCAAACAAAAAAAAATGAAACTACCCAAGCCTTTGTTAAGTGATAGAAGAATTTGTCAAACAAATTTGAACATAACATGGAAAATGACAATCACTTTCATCTTTTTACAAATGCTTTATTTCCTAAATTACAATATCGAGTTTATACCCTTTCTCCACGTACCTTGGAAGAAGTTATCGATGAAGCCAAAAGACAATATTTCCTCATGCATCAATTCAATCCACTCCAACCTTCCACATGTTGTCACCTATTAGTTAAGAACAAAAACTATAATATTACCAATGATGGTGTTACCAATTTATATGACACCATTCATAATGTTTAAAATATCATTCCTACCCCTTCTTCAAAACCAGCTCCCTCTCAACAATTCACTAATCCTCATTTCTCAACAAGATACCTTAATTTCCATAAACCTTTATTCCCAACTGAATTTCTTAAATGTCTACCCAATCCTCTTCCTTGAGAGCTTCACCCTACTAAACCTATGAAATCTTGGTATGTTCCCAATAAGTTTTGTTGGTTTAATGCTAGCTAGGGTCACTTTTATGAGTCTTGTAGATAGCTTCATAATTTAGCCATGAACCTTCTTCTTAGCCCAAATTTCAACCATGATTTTATTATCCATAAGTGTTAACAAGCCTATGAGATTTATTTCAAATACTATAAATCACGTGATAAAATTCAAGCCTTAAATCAAGTAAATGCTCATTTAACTATCTATTGTAGACATCTAGTTCCTAACACCATTTGTGTTGAAATTATCAATTTTACTCTAATTGCACTCAAATGCACATTTTAGGTCAAAATTCGTAAAATACCCTAAATAGTTCAAACTTGTCCCTTACAAGTGCCAATTTAGGTCAAATTATCCCTAAATAGGGTAATGCATTTTATGGGCTAGCTAACTTTGATCAGATCATTTTGAATCAAAATGACCATTTTTCCATTTAGTGCTATAGATCACTCTTTTCTTCTAATTCATTGTTACAAATCATGTACCTTTGTTATTTTCTATTTGCAACATCCTAAATGGGAATAAGGTTCCAACACATCTAGCATCACCTTCTAATTCTTCCCGAGTCAAATTATGACCTAGTAATATGACTTTTTGACCATTTTGATTAGTTGAGGGTCAATTTTCAAATAATTACAAAAATGTTGATTAACCTTGTTTAAGGATAATTAATCCAAATGAAGAGCTTAAGTGGATTTTCCATGAGAGTTGTTGAATATTTATTTTTGAAAATTGATTCTTATTATTTGCATCACCTAATGACATCATGTATGGGATGGCATCCATCAAGCCATAATTGCATAAAATATCAAGATTATGGGTCACCCATGCCTAGCTAATGCGTCCCATGCCTCTTCAATGACCCTTATTCAAAGGTCATCTTGAGGATAATTATGTATTTAATTCTAAATATTAGGATTATCCTTAACCGAACATCTTCATCTCAAGATGGATGGTTCAAGTTGATCCTGACCAATCTCAAAAATATATAAATAGAGAGGCTATGGACATCATTTCTAAGCTATTTTAGTGCAAGGTTATTATACTCAAATATCTCCAAAGATTGAACATTGCAAATTTATAATGCTAAATTATTTCCACAAAGCTTCATTAATAGGCTAGTTTAGTGATTCCACATCAAAAGCCTAGGTTTTATGGAGTGTTCTTGAGGCATTGGAAGAACATACCACCATTGTTGACAAAGACAAGGATACTTGATCAAGGAAGAACATGGTTTTGAGCCACATGGGTATGGTAAATGCATTTAGGAAGGTAATTTGGTGTTGCTTTCTTTTGTTTGTTTCTTGATATCCTTTGTAATTCATGGTGCATATCACTACATTCAACTATGACATATTATTGAGGACTTTATTGAAAATGGTGACCTATAAATTGAGTTGGCTCCTAATCAAGACACAAATTAAGATATGGGAATCTAAAAAGACCCCTTTCATTGACATGATCCAACACTACCAAGAAATAATCAAAATGGTCACAATGAAGGATTAAAATAGTGTTAGAACCAACAATAAGGTCAAAATAATAATGAGCATAATCAATATCATGATCCCCAAACTGATAATGTGGATTATAACAATGTTCCTTATGACTACAACAACATTATAGGATGCATTTCTAAAACCCACATTTCCATGATTACTATAACACCGTGTGGCCAATCTCATGTTCCTCACAACACAAGAACCATAATTATCGTGTCAGCACCCTCTCCCCCTAGTAATAACATATTGAGTTCACATCATCATGTTGTTAGTCTATTTGCATGGGTTACTAATATTAAACAATAGTACCATTCTTCTAGAGGCTCCTCATTGACCTAAAATTATAGAAATACTATTAATTGCCCATGAATGACCATCCAAGGCCCTTTTCCTCACTCTTCTAGTTATAATGACTCCTTGCCACCTCTAGGTTGTGCAATTACAACTAGACACCCGTGATTTACCATCCAGGGCCCTTTGCCCACTTCTTTCCATAAACCTAATGAGAACATTATGCCAATGGTTTCAAATCTAAATACTATCCCAATAAAGACTAAACTAGTTCAATCCACAATTTAAAGGCCTTATAGTATAATAGACCAATTAGATAAAACCCCTATACAAATTTCCATATTAGAACTCTTTCAGACATTTGATGTCCATAGAACCATCTTCAACAAAATTTTACAAGAGTCTATTATGCCTAATGATATAAACCTTGATCAATTCCAAAACCAAATTAGACATTTATCTTCATTCTAGCAAAACATATTTGATCAAAAGGATATGTCCACCCTTGGCCCAAATCACAATAACCCCCTATACATTGAGATAATCATTATGGATCACAAGATCAAGTGAGTTCTTATAGATAATGGTTTATGAGTAAACATCATATCTCTTAAACTGGTGTGATGATTGGGTTACATGGACAAAGACATTCAGCCAGAGACTATTACAATAGGGGCTTATGATAATGCCAAGAGGGAGTCATCTAGTACAATTTGGTTGCTAGTCATGGTTGGGGCTATTTCTCATCACATGTTATTATATATTATGGATATCGAGCTTCCTTGAAACATACTTCTTGATCATCCTTGGATACATGAAGTACAAGCAGTTCCATATACTCTTCACCAATTCCTTAAGTTTCTCCATGATGGGATCGATGTTACTATTCCCACTAATTAACAACTATACCAATATTGCAAACATCTCAAAGTAGAGTTTTGTAATTATAACTATTACCTAGGTTCTAAATTCATTACAAAGAGGAATAAAGCCATCATTTATCAACCATCTCCATCTAATTATATAGACCCTGGTGATCTAGCCTCCACCTCAACTGATCCATTTCCTATAGCTCTGGCCAAGCAAGTGATTATTAAAGATGTAGGCATTTCCATGTATCATCTAAAATATGTCCATATTGTAAAATTACCAAAATACCCTAAATTATTTGGTAAGCCTAAAAATAGACATGATCATATTTGGCAACCAAAACCTCTTATGGTTTTTTTGCCTATAATTGTATAAAAGAAAGATCAAGAGGTTTTTATCAAGGGAGATTGGCTATATTCTGAGGGCCTCATAGATTATTTTCAAAATCTAAAGTATCTTATCCCTAACAAGATAATGGATCATATTAACTATATAGGGAAAGGCCTTGTCCCCCAGGTGCAAGGAATTTTAGATCCCTTATCAGCTGGAGTTCTCAATGGGAATCATGGTTTCTGATTTAAACCATAAGAAGATGACCTCATAACATTTGGTAGTGATTCATATGAAGTGACTGGTAAAGAGACTCCTATAAGTGATGTAGCATCCCATTATAGCCTTTTTTATGAGATTTCTAATTTATATTTGGTTGATTCAAATTCCATATTGACCATAACACCTATTTGAGCTTCCCATCTTGAAGAAAAAACCCATCCTAGTGGTGTTTCCCTTCCTAAAGTAGGACATTATATCTTTACCATTATTTCTTCCCATCCTAAAGCAAACCTTCATTATAACCTATGTCTTTTCCATCTTGAACTCATACGTTGGGATCAAAAAAATTTGGTCATATGCCTTGATGAGTTTCAAAATGAAGAATCAATTGCAGAATACATGGACCTATGAGATGCATTCCCCATTAGTGATCATAAATAGGGTTTCTATTTTTCATTAAATCTTTCTACCTACTTTAGAGAGTAGGAAAACTTTCTTGGTCATAATAAAGAACAAACTTTGAGATCTTTAGGTGAAAACCTCTTTGAGCCACTCATTGATCAAATAAAAAGTAAATAAATAGATAAGCCTTTTAGTGAAAACCTATTTCAGGCACTCCTAGGTGGGAAAGTTTTCTCATTCCCTCAAGACCTAGAAAGTCAATCTAGCCCAAGTTCCATAGCTAGTATAAGCATCTCTTCATAACAACATCAAATATTTGAGCATCTTGATCTTGAGTTTCTAGAGGTCTTTACCAATTGACCTTTACCTGAGAAGGCATATTTTTATTCTTCATATTATCTAGATCTTTGGGAGGAATAAAAAGAAGATATAGTAGCAAAAGATGATCACAACCATACATTGCCTACAATTCTAGAGGATGGATCCACACTCCTTATGGAGAGCACAATAGAAGTGAATTTGGGAACCCATGAGGATCCCAAAAATGTTTATCTTGGAGCTTCCCTTATTGAAGTAGAACATGAACATATTATATCCATTCTTGAGGATTATATAGACATATTTGCATGGGCATATTCTAACATGCCAGGCCTAGATCTAGATTTAGTTGTGCATCATCTAGTTGTTCACCCTGATGCTAAGCCAATAAATCAAAAGTTAAGAAAGATGCATCCATGCATCACCCTTTTAGTTAAGGCCAAGTTGGAAAAGTTGTTAGGAACCAATTTTATCAGACCACTAGACTAATCTAAATGGATTTCCAACATAGTGTCAGTAAGTAAAAAGACCCCAAACATACATGTTTATACTGATTTTCATGATATCAACAAGGCATGTCCCAAAGATGGTTTTCCTCTACCCAACATCGACATGATTGTTGACTCAACTCCTAGGTACGAGATGATATCCTTAATGGATGGATTTTATGGTTAAAATCTAATCAAGATAACCCCTAAAGATCAACAAAATAGATTGTTCACCATCATTGGGGGACATTTTATTACCAAGTCATGCCATTCAATTTGAAGAATGTTGGAGCCACATATCAACATGTAATGACTGTTATCTTCCATGACATGATGTATGACATTGTTAAGGACTATGTTGATTATATACCAGTAAAATCAATATAAGAGATGGATACCCTAACATTCTATGAATAATATTTGAGATGTTTCGTGTATATAAAGTCAACTTAAATCCTAAGAAATGTGTCTTTGGAGTCACATCAAGAATATTACTAGGGTTCATTGTATCAAAATGAGGGACTGAAGTTGACCCTGTAAAGGTCACCACTATTATGGAAATGCTTCCACCTAATAATATAAAATAGTTGTGAGGTCTACAAGGCAAGATCTAGTCTATATGCAGGTTCATTTCTCAGCTAACAGATAAGTGCCACCCATTTACCCATCTCTTAAAGAAAGGGGTGACATTTCAGTGGGATAAATATTGTTAGATAGCATTTGTAAAGGTTAAAATGTACTTGGCCTATCCACCTATCTTACAACCTCCAATGCAAGAAAAGCCACTACTTTTTTACATATTGACCATGAAATATGTAATGGGGGCACTTTTGTCTCAGCATGATGATGATGGTAAGGAATACATAGTTAATTAGTTAAGCCACACATTGATAGCCTATGAACATAATTATATGCCTATTGAGAAGGCATATTTAGCTATGGTGTTCACCACTTAGAAATTGTGACATTATATGTTAAATAATAAAGCTATTGTTATCACCAAGGTAGATCCTCTCAAGTTATTCTTATCTAAAGCAAGTTTCCAAGGATGCATGGCTAAATGGATTATGTTACTCAATGAGTTTGATATTGAATCCACAAACTAGAAGGTAATCAAAGGGTATATTATATTATATCATGCTGATAGAATAAGCATCACAAGATCTTGAATAGTGGAAACTCTATTTTGATTAATCATTCACATTCCAAGGATTTAGAGCTGGCATATTGTTGATAATGATACAAAGGGATTTGATCCCTAAAGCCTTCCATATACAATTTTAGTGTATAAATAATATGGCTAAATATGAGGCATTAGTTGTAGGGCTCTATCTTGCCATACAATGGGATATTCAAAGCTTAAATATATATGGAGATTCATAGATAATTTTAAATCAAACAACTAATTAGTATCAAATAAGAGATGATAAGTTTGTACCTTACAAGAAAATTGTTGATAACCTTAAAAGACATTTTAAATCTCTATAGTATGAGCAAGTTCTACGAGTCAATAATAGGTCTACTGACACTATGGAAATAATTGGTTTCATGATTCAAAATCATGATAGTGCTAAAGAGTATCAATTTTTGATTGAAAATCTTCTTTAGCCAGCACATATTTTATCAAATTTAGAAAGGATATGCACCATTATTGATCCTAATCTATCACCTAAGCTACCATGGTACCAAGATTTTTATAACTATTTCCATATCCATGTCTTTCCTACCAACCTTTCTAATACGCAACAAAAACTTTTCCTTCCTAACACATTATATCCTCCTTCGAAACATGCTTTTATTAAAAAGCCATGATGGAATGCTTCTTCATTGTTTATCTTTGGGAGAATCTAAGATAGCACTAAAGGAGGTTCATGAAAGAATGTGTGGGGCCTATACTAATGGTGTAGTCCTAGCAAATAAACTTCTTATAATAGGCTATTATTAGCCCAAAATAAAGATAGATGCTTGTAATTATGTAAAGAATTGTGTTCCTTGTCAGCAACATGGCAACTTGATACATACACCTTCCTTAACATTACAACCAATTACAACACCATGGCCATTCTCAACATGGGGTCTTGATCTCATTGGAAAAATTAACCTAACATCTTCAAAAGGACATAAGCACATTTTGACTGTAATCAAGTACTTTACCAAATGGATTGAGGCCATTCCTCTCACTTATGTTACCAAGAAATAAATAGCCAAATTCATTCATTACCATATCATCTATCATTATGGAATCCTAGGCCATATTATATCTGATAATGGTGGATCCTTTATAAAAAAATGTGAAATATCTTTGTGCAAAATTCAAGATCAAGCACAAGAAATCCACTCCATATAACCCAAAAGGCAATGGATAATCTTAGGCATTACGTAAAACCATTCTATCCATCTTAAAAAAGATTGTCAATGATGTTGGCCATAATTGCCACTTGCAACTCTTTCCTACCCTCTAGGATTATAAAAGTAATCATTGCACCCCAATTGGAGCTACTCTATACTCCCTTGTTTTTGGCACTAAATCTATCATCTCAATCAAGATTGAGATAACATCATTAAAAGTATCACTATAGAACATTGAATATGATGAAGACTATAGATCCTCATGGCTACAAGAACTAGAGCTTATTAATGTTAAGCATTTGGATGCCCTAGAAAACTTGGAGGCCTATCAAAATAGATTATAGAGGAGTTACAACAAATGCATTGTCCCTCAAGAATTTGAGATTGGTGACTTAGTTTTGAAAGATAATTAAAAGAACACGAATGTTGAACCCAAAAAGAATGGTAAGTTTAAATCTAATTGGTTAAGACCATATATTGTCATGGAAAACTATGGATCAGGAGCATATCAATTAGCTAAACCTAATGGTGAAGAACTTTTAGAGCCCATGAACATCATACACCTTAAGAGGTTCTATGCATGAATAAATTTGAATCATTGTCTAAATGACCCCTAACTTGGGGGAAAATTATGTTTTCATAATTTTATCCCACCTTTTTATCTTACCCTGAACACATTTTATAGTACCCTGGTCCACTTTTCATGAATGTTTTTGATAAAGGCTTTAAACTCTTGGCACTCTGAACACATTCTTCATCCCATTCTAAATTGCTCTCTTTAAGATGAATATTATTTATTATGTCAAAGACATGTTATAAACTTGAAACTTTTTGTCGCTTGACCAATTATGATCTTGATTATGTCTCATAAGAATTATGAACATCTTGAGCAATAGTTCTACAAAGCAATTCAACCAAGACAATCTTGTGCCAATTCTGATAGGTGAAAAACCACATCTTTTTAGTACAAATATTTTGCTACTTTATTATTTTATCAAGAACCTTTCTCTAACCAATTTGTGAGCATGGGTCGTTCCATCCATCTTAGCTATCTTATTGGAACCTCTACTCTTAGGACACAAATCTCCTTGACTAGATGGTGCCACCTTGTGCATATTTTATCCCAAAAACATTATAAACACTTTGAAAATACCAAAAACATTAAAAAATGATCATCAAAAGAACAAAAACATTATCTCATGCTTTGTACATTTGTACATTCCCATTTCACCATCCCATGCTCTCACCATTTTATGAGAAAATGTTATGTTTGAACACTCAACATTTTATGAGAAACTATTAAGTTTGAATGCTCTTGCCATTTTTCAAGCACAAGAACACCAGTTTATCTCATCTTGTCCCATCTACTTGTTATTTTGTAAGGTCATTCTTTCTCATCTCATCAACTTCTTGTTTGTTAGACCATTCCCATTTGTTTGTTGTATCTTTCATTTTTTCTATAAAATTAATAATGTTGCTCTAATCATCATTTTCCTTCTATCCCATTTCATGGGAGAACTACATTTTCCCTAAAGTTCATGTTGGAACATGCATCCATGGAACTATGTAGGTACCATCCACTTGTCTTATACATCTAGAGTCAGCTCGACCAACCCCTTCTTTTTCCTCTCTTCCCCCATTTCTTCTATCATTGTTCCTCTTTAATTAGGGAACAATTAATATGTCATTATTATTTGTTATGATGAGGTGGAAAGTAGTGCCTCTACCTCACATGCATAAACATTTATATTTAAACCACACTAACTTGGTTTTTTATTTATGTTTTCTTGGTATTTTTTGTGCTTTTGTACCTCTCCTTTTATTTCTTCTCTTTTTGTCTTTTTATTACTTATTATCTTGTTGACATAGTGGATTACACTTAGGGCAAGAAGTCTAGCTCCCGCCCTTCCACACACAACAACAGAAACTCCCCTCTTGCCTGTGGGACCAGTGAAGCTAGAGAGGAGTGTCTCTAGATAAGGGCTAGCTCCCTCTAATGTATCTTTTAGGCCCTAGTTTCTCCTACTGCTAACAAATAAAATGAAAAGGGGGTGGTGAAAAGAGAGAGAGAGAGATGTTGAAAATAGAACCTAAGCCTAAAAGTGAAAAGGTGATACACCAAAATATGTGACCCACCTAACCTAAATATACACTTTTCACTAAAAAGAAGTGCCCATACACTTAATTTGAAGTGGGAAGCTTTTCTGCAATAGTCAGCTAGGGGTCCATGGAAATACAAGGAGGAAGAAACTACCAGAGGTGTCCTGAGACACACTTATGGCAGCCTATTCACACGCACCTACACTCCCTTAGGAACACTTCTGGTAGACCTGCAGAAAAGAGAATTCACAATGCACTAGACATGTTGTAATCGATCTATGAAAAGCATGAAAGATAATGACTTAACAAAAAGGAGAAAACAAACATATACTTTAAAGTGTGAGTCCAGATAGAGGTAAAAATGCTAAGTCCTGATTCAAGGTAAAAATTGGCAGAGCTCTGTCTTACAAGCCCAGGAGATTTTTGGGTAGAGTTTTGCCTTAAGGCTAAGAGAGTGGATCCCCATAAAATGAGAAGATTTACAATATATAGAGGAAGAGAAGAGGCCCTTTGGCACCCTTTTTAAAAATGATCCATGTGCGTTTTGATCATTGGGAAGAGCAAACCACTTAAACATCATATGAGAAATTATGGGCCATGTCAATTGTATGCTTATAAGATCGCTCCATTAAGGAGATTACATAGCTTGTCTACTCATTAATACAAAATGAAGAAAATGGGTCTAGTTGCTAGCCATTTGTGCCTCCCAATGATCAATTTACATACACTATATCCCCTGTTGGAGTAACTCCCTAAGTTGACACCTTCATTGCCACTTAGATGCTTTGTCCATTCCTGTGCTTTGTCTTCTTCCTAGTCTCTCTCTTTCTAGATTCTTTTCACAGGTTACTAATTTCTTGGGCTCTCTCTGCTTGCCTTGGCCACTTTTCATTGATTTTTAAATAAGTGACACGTGGTGCATTCCACTATGAAACGAGCAAGAAATGTGGTAGCATCTACTTGACTCATAGAAGCTTTAGGTACCCTTTGAAGGTCTTGTGAAAGAGGACATGTCTCAGCTTCTACCCTCTTTAGCAATTCATCTGGGGCTAACCACAATTCTCATAGGACAAAAGAGAGAGACCATAGAGGTTAACACTTGTCAGCTTCTATCGAGCCTTACATGAGACATGTGGCACGTTCTGTTGCTCCTAAAAAAGCATGTCAAAGTCTTCCACAATTGCCACTTAGAACCTTCTATGCTCTAGCTTTCCTAGTGTAAAATTTGACATTTTCAGGCCCATCACATTTTGAAAACCAACAGCTAGTCTATCTTCTTAAATTTGATAGCTTTCGGGACGTCACCATCCTTGGAAAATTCCTTCGAGCCTTTTTTGTAGGCTTTTTCTGTAGATATCTTCTCATAGACTTTTTTCATAGACAATTTTCCCATAGATAAAAATTCCATGAGAATTGCCTCAGTCTTTGTTATTCCTTCAGGTTCTTTGGATGTAGCTTCCCTGAATTTCTTTAGACTCTTTGTCTGAAGGAATTCCTTCAGACAAAAGTATGAGAGAATTCATTTCCTTGCCTTAACAAAATTCTAAAAGATCTTACCATTTCTTTGTGGCCTCTTTGAAGTTTTCCCTGCCCTCCACAAGGGTTCTTGAACCTAGAACTACCCTTCGCAAGGGCACTTGTCTCCTAGCTTTAGGGCACTCCCTTAAACCAAGCCATTCAACTGATGGATTGAACCAAAAATGATTCAACAATTTAATGGTTAAATAGTTAAACACTATGTGCCATTCCTTTGTTGAACCAAGCTTTAAACTTTTCCTATTGAACTACTCCTTTGAACCAACCGTTAAACTAATCCATTGAATTGGTTTAACAGTTCAAGCATTTGTTGAACTGAGGTTTTGAATTGAGCATTGAATCGAGCTCATTGAACTGAACGTTGAACCCTTTGATTGAACTAAAATTGTTGAATTTGGATGATGAACCAAGGTCAATGAACTTGAGCTTTGAACCAAAGTGTTAAACTCGAGTGATGAACTTAAACTTTGAACCAAAGCATTTAACTCTGCTATTGAACTAAAATGTTTAACTTTGCTAAAGCGTTGAACCAACTAAATTAAACCAAGCCTTTAAACCAAGCTAATGAACTTAGGCATTGAACTAAGGCATTGAACTGATTCAATGGTTCAAAAATGCTAACCTTCCTTGTGAATTTATTCAGACAAGAGCTTGAAGAAGCCTTGTAAAATCCAACACTCTCTAAACTGATTCTTCATGTGCCAAAAGACTAACCTACAGAGTCCGTAGAAATACTTATTTATAGAATCCATAGAAACTTCACATATAGAGTCCATAGAAATAGACCTGTAGAGTCCATAGAAATAGACCTATAGAGTTTGTAGAAATTCTTGGACTTGTGCAAAATAAAAAATGAATTGGCCTAGAATAGTAGGGGAAGAAGGGGACCCATTTTTGGCTTGTTGGGCAAAAAATTGTCAACAAATTGGTGACTCTTAGGGGAAGCATGCCTGCTATGCTTAGAGACCAGTTGCCTTGTAGTCCATTGGGCACAGATTTAGATGCAGCTTTGAAGAAAGGTTAGAAATAGCCCCAAAGATCCAAGAATCAAACATGAAGCTTTTACCCCACACACAAAGGAAAACACACAAGGCTATAAATGCTACTTGTGGAAACTGCACATAGGGAAAGTAGGAAAACAAACTAAAAATAACTACTATATATAACTAACCAAGTACATCTACTTCCTTCTTGGATCAAAGGGAAAACTTCTTAAGTCTCCTTCTTGGCAAGGAAACTTATAGTGCCAGACAAGTGGCTGAATGGATTGGAGAGTTGGTGACCCACTCCTCTTGCCTACCACCTGGGTTGGCTTTTATCTAAGTGGAGATTCAAACATGCTTCCAATATATACATACTCTATTTTTTATTGGAAGCTTACCTCTTGTTGGTTCTTTGTGTTGGTGTACCTCATCAAGAAATCAATCGCTACTGGCTCATCACCATAAGCCCCTTGATATGCATCATTGAATGGCTTTTTCCCCTCTGCCTTATGCTCAGGTTCCATGGTATAACCATCCTCCTTGATGATTTCAAAGAAAGTATCTTCAGATTCACCAACCTCTTGAAGGGATAAATTTGAAAGCCTACAGCCCCTTTGCATACTTATTCAAGTCCCAATGCTACCTTCTCCACTCTTAGTTAGCTCATAGGCCCCTTGAAGAATAGTGTAACCTACCCCAATGAATTTAAACAAATCATTCAAAGCATGGTAAAGAAAGTGTCCATGCCCCTCCGCAATGTCTTGCAAAATGAGAAAAGGGGCAAAAAATACTTCTTCATCATTAGAGATAGAGGCAAACACTTGTGACTTGTCTTCTTGTTCACCAAAGGGGGTACCTATGGTGATCTCCTCCTTATCTGCACTCATGAAGTCTCCCTGATCAGTCATGAATTCAGCATACTCCTCTTCACTTTCTTCCTTCAAGACATGTTCCTCCTTGAGAAGGGGTGAAGTGGAAGGCTGACAGATGAACTCATGTGGAAGAGGAGGTAGTACTTGAACTAGAATTGAATGATTCTCCTCTTCTCATTTGGTCATCACTTCATTTATATCAAGCATGGCCCAATAGCTCTCTTGGATATTTGTAGGTGGGGTGTGTTCAAACATGGAATGTGTCGTTGGGTCTGAACCATCCATCACACACTGGTTGAGGAATCTCTCTCTACATTCTAACTCTATAATCCACTTATCTATATCCTCTTGGAAGAGCCTTTCCTGGAAGTCACAATCATCATTAGGAGTAGGAGTAGCCTCATCTTTTTCAATGTTTTAAGCAAAACCTTTCTCCTCCTCTTCCTTTCTGCCCTAATATTCCACTATTTGCTTTTAACTCATGATCTTGGGATTGGAATCTTGTTCCTATGAATAGGTAGCAACTTTATCCTCTTTAAGGGCCTGAGCTAGTTCATGATGTTCTTTCTTCCATCTTGGAATTTGGAGATCATGTTGAAAGACTTGAGGAGGTTGGGGAGGATTTGGGAGGGTTTGCTCATGTACAAGAAGAGCTATTTGAAAAGAGACATGCTAAAAAGCTAGGTATTCAAGATTGAGGGTAGGATCAATTGATGCATTAGATGAGATAGAAAGATCAAGTGCCATCTGATAGAAAGGATTTGGCACACAAGAGGGAGTTTTCTCTAGAAAAGGAAGGGCTAGACCTTGGGCCAAAATTTCTTGATTTTCATCCTTCCACTTTACCAACACTTCATCAATATTGAAATTAGCTTTTGGATTGGTGGAAGGGGTGTCTTTTGGCATTGGCTCCTCTACAAGGTCTAACAACTCCATCTCTCTTTCTCCAAGTAGTCTCATCTTAGCCTCTGATTCCTCAATCCACTTAGCCAGATTATCCTCATTTTCTACCTCTTGGAGCTCATAGGAATCATTATAGAGATGGGGAGTGCATGAAGGTTGAAATGAAATGCAAGAAGCTTCTTGAGGAAGGGTGGGAGGGACTTGAAAAGGACTAACCTCATTTTGTACCTCACACTCTTGGACAATGTCTTTTTCCTCCTTTTTGTTCCATGACTCAACCACTTTATTCCAACTCAACATATTTGGACTGGACACCTCCTTTTGGGGTGATGGGGCCATAATGTGAGAGGGTAGTGAGGGTTTAGATTATACTTCCCTTGCTACCAAAATGGACTAATACATTTGAAGATTTTCCAATTTGATCTATCTATCAAGATTAGACTGAAACACAAGATTTACTATTTCATAACACTCCTCAACATGATTGGGGAAAAGGCTTTGATAGGCTTGACTTGGCTTATAAGCAGGGGCTGTGTATGACTAATATGACACTTGGGATAGTGAGTATGTAGGTTGATAAACTTGGTAAGGCTGCCTCTCATGAATACTTATCTTCTCTTCCAAATATGCAATCAAACCACTCACATCCAACATCTCACTTGTAAGCCTATGCCAATTGGCTCTTTTAATAGGAGCCCATTCACTCTTAACTTGATCCAGTGCATTTCTCACTTGATGGATGACATGATCAAGAATTTCTTGGCCACATCCCCTTCTAGTGTCAAGATCTATTACGTACTTTTTGTATCCTAACAGTGCTCATTTGAAGGTGGAAACGGGTTAATTGGCAAAGAGATTAGGTTGAGTGGGAGAAGTGACACATTGAGAAGAGTGGGCATAAGGCTAATATAGCTTTTAATAGGGTTGAGACTAGTCATATTGAATCTGATAAGGATCACTATAAGGATGGTGAGGATCATAGACAGGCTATTCAAGGAAAATACGGTCCATGGCTCTGAATGATGGAATTATACATACCAGAATACTATTTCTTGATGGCACCAAAAACTGCTTAACTAGTTGATTTAACTCAAAGTCACCATTGGTGTTGATGCAAAAGCCTCAAAAGGCTGGTTGGTTGAAGAACAAACCAAAAATTCTTCAACTTTATGGACACAACTTATCCTATTTGGTCCCACTGGGTGTGCCAAAAACTAGTGACGTAGTGGATTGCACCCAAGGCAGGACTCCTAGCTCCTGCCCTTCCACATGTAATAATGGAAACTCCCATATTGCCTATGGGACTGGTGAAGCTAGAAGGGAGAGTCTCTAGATAAGGGATAGCTCCCTTTGATGTATCTTTTAGGCCATGGTTTCTCCTACTGCTAACAAATAAAATGAAAAAGGGGGGGCTGAAAAGAGAGAGAGAGAGATGCTGAAAACAAAACCTAAGCCTAAAAGTGAAAAGGTGATACACCAAAAAATGTGACCCACCCAGCCCGAATATACACTTTTCACCAAAAATAAGCACCCATACACTTCATCTAAAGTGGGGAGATTTTCTATAATAGTCAGCTAGGGGTCCGTGGAAATATAGGGAGGAAGAAACTACCAGAGGTGTCCTCAGACACACTTATGACAGCCTATTCATAGGCACCTACACTCCCCTAGGAACACTTCTGGAAAACCTACAGAAAAGATACTTCACAATGCACTAGACATGCTATAATTAATCTATGGAAAGCATGAAATAAAATGACTTAACAAAAAGGAGAAAATAGACATATACTTTAAAGTTCAAGTCCATATAGAGGTAAAAATGCTAAGTCCTAATTTAAGGTAAAAACTAGTAGAGCTCTGCCTTACAAGCCTGAGAGATTTTTAGGTAGAGTTTTGCCTTAAGGCTAAGAGAGTGAATCCCCATTAAATTAGAAGATTTACAATATATAGAGGAAGATAAGAGGCCCTTTGGCACCCTTTTTGCAAATGACCCATGTGTGTTTCGATCATTGGGAAGAGCAAGCTGCTTAAACATCATATGAAAAATTATGGGCTGCACTGATTGTCTGCTTACAAGACCAATCCTTCAAGGTGATTATGTGGCTTGTCTAATCATTAATGCAAAATGAAGAAAATGGGTCTAGTCACTAGCTGTTTGTGCCTCCCAATGATCAATTTGCATACACTGTATCACTTGCTAGAGTAACTCCCTGAGTTGACACCTTCTTCGCCACTTGGATACTTTATCCGCTCCTACGATTTATCTTCTTCTTGGTCTCTCTCTTTTTGGATTCTTCTAGTGGGTTGCTACTTTCTTGGGCTGTCTCTACTTTCCTTAGCCACTTTCTATTGATTTTCATATAAGTGACACATGGCATGTTTTGTTGTGAAATGAGCAGGACACATGGCATCATCCACTTGACTCATGGAAGCTTAGGCACCCTTTAAAGGTCCTATAGAAGAGGACATGTGTCAGATTCTACCCTCTTTATCAATTCATTTAGGGCCCACCATATTTCTCATGAGACAAAAGAGAGAGACCATGGAGGCTGACACTTGTCGGCTTCCACCGAGCCTTGCAAGGGACATGTGTCACATTCTGCTACTCCTAAAAAAGCATGTCAAAGTCTTCCACAGTTGCCACTTGGTGCCTTCCATGCTATATATTTTTTGGTGTTAAATTTTACATTCTCAAGCTCATCACAATTTGAAAACCAATGGCTAGTCTATCTTCTTAAATTTGATGGCTTTTGAGACGTCACCGTCCTTGGCAAATTCCTTCGGGCCTTTCCTATAGGCTTTTTCTGTGGATTTCTTCCCACAAACTTTTTCCATGGATAATTTTCCCATGGATAAAAAGTCTATGAGAATTGCTTCAATCTTTGTTATTCCTTCAGGTTCTTTGGCTACAGCTTCCCTAAATTTCTTCAAACTTTTTGTCTGAAGGAATTCCTTCAGACAAAAGTCTGAGAAAATTCATTTCCTTGCCTTAATGAAATTCTGAAAGATCTTACCATTTCTTTGTGGCCTCTTTGAAGTGCTCCCTACCCTCCACAAGTGTTCTTAAACCTAGAACTACCCTCTATAAGGGTACTTGTCTCTCGACTTTAGGGCGCTCCCTTAAACCAAGTTGTTGAACTAACCGATTGAACCAAAAATGGTTCAATAGTTTAACACTACGTGCCATTCCTTTGTTGAACCAAGCCTTTGAACTTTTCCCATTGAACTGCTCCTTTGAACCAACCATTGAACCAATCCATTAAACTGATTCAATGGTTCAAGTGTTTGTTGAACCGAGGCTTTGAAATGAGCATTGAATCGAGCTCATTGAATCGAATGTTGAACCCTTCGATTGAACCAAGCGATGAACTTTATTGATTGAACTTGAACTATTAAACTCAGATGATGAACCAAGGCTGATGAACTTGAGATTTGAACCAAAGCATTTAACTTGAGTGATGAACTTAAACTTTGAACCAAAGCATTGAACTCTACCATTGAACTGAAATGTTGAACTTTGTCAAAGCATTAAACTAGCTAAATTAAACCAAGCCTTTCAACTGAGCTGATGAACTTAGGCATTGAAACAAGGCATTGAACCAGTTCAATGGTTAAAAAATTCTAACCTTCCTTGTGAATTTCTTTAGACAAGAGCCTGAAGAAGCCTTGTAAAACCCAACACTCTCTATACTGATTCTTCATGCACCAAGAGACTAACCTATAGATTTCATAGAAATAGACCTACAGAGTCCATAGAAATAGACCTGTAGAGTCTGCAAAAATTCTTGGACTTGTGTAAAATAAAAAATGAATTGGCCTAGAACAACAGCAGAAGAAGGGAACCGATTTTTGGCCTGTTGGGAAAAAAATGGTCAATGTGTCTCTTGTTAGTGTCTTATTTTTCTATTTGATTTTGCTTTTCTCATTTGTATTCGAGAATACCTTGATGGTCCACATGGATCTTGATTATTCATATCCTAGTCTCATGTTGTTAAGATGTTTTTGCCTTTTCTTTTTAAATATTTTTGTTCCTACTTAAGTCTTGATAGATCATATCTTGATTTTAAGTTAGGTTCATTTATGTTTATCTTTTTCTTTGTTTTTGCTTTTTTGTTTAAATGTAAATCACTATAACTCTAGTTTTGGTCATTATTTTACTGTTATCCTTAGTTATGGATATTCACATTTGAATTGGCTCAGTATAATTAGAATATTATTTAATTTTAAGTTATTCATACTTATGATGCCTAATTTATTTTTCTATATCAAGCACTTTGTGCTTAGCTCTCAAGGTCTTAATGTCAACATCATCTTTAATGAATGATTCACAAGAACACTCTATAAAACCTAGGCTCATGATATAGAATTAGGCTTTTGGGTAGAATGCATTTTATGCTTCTTTGTCTATGCTTAGATGTTCATCTCTTTGCATACATTATGAGTTTAATCCATTCTTGGTCATTTTTCATCATTCCTCATTCCATTCTCTCCCAAACTTGGGTGAACTACATTAGCTTGAAGTTTATGTTGGAACATGAGTCCATGGAACTATGTAGGCAATATTCAATTTCTATTGAGGTTAGCTCAACTCTCTCCATTCTTCTTTTCATCTCTCTCATCACTTTTTGCATTCTCATATGCTTAGTTTTATATGTTTTTCTAATACATTACACCATCACATGTCCATTTTCACCTTCTCACTTTAACCTATCTTTTGGGTTATATCCTTGAGTTATTTTACTTGTCAATTGCCCATACTAGGGCCCAACATCTAAACAAAATTAGAATCAAATCAGCTCTACAGGGGAAAAATCATTACGTATTCTTTATCAATGATCAAGATTTTCCCTACTAGGGCACATCTATTTTATCATGATCACATTTGCTCTACTGGGACACTTCTTATTATGTTATCTTTGGATACCCCATTCTAGTGGTGGTTCCCTTCATGAAGTAGAATGTTCTCCCTTTTCATCTAATTCCAAACTCTCCAAACTAAAGCCCATGATGGTAGTAATTTAGTACATAACTTGTCCTAAGATTGATCAATGTTGTAAGCATGTATCTTATACTCTCAAATTGGGTGCATTTAAAGTGTGTCCCTTAGATTTATGGATTGTATCTTTCTCATTCCCCCATCTCTAGGGCCTATTATAAATCTAATTATATTTTGATCATTGATGGTAATCACATGTGCAAACATTAGCTCATCTAGATGTGATTTATTCCCTGGGTTAATCTCTCTCTTTCTCTCACTTTTGAAGAGTTCATCTTGATCTTTCATCCTAGTATGCCCTCCTGAGGGGACATCATGGGTATGTTCTAATTTCTTATTCAAAATTATTTTCTTTGAAAAGACATTACTTTACCTGAATGTCTAACTACACCTTCTTAAATAGGGTAAAAATGTAGAAGTCTAGTTCCTAACACCATTTGTGTTGAAATTGTAAATCTTACTTGAATTACACTCAAATGCACATTTTAGGTCAAAATCCATAAAATTCCCTAAATGGTTTGAACTTGTCACTTACAAGTGCCAATTTAGGTCAAAGTATCCCTAAATAGGGAAATGCATTTTATGGGCTAGCTAATTTTGATCAGATCATTTTGAGTCAAAATAACCATTTTGCTATTTAGTGCTCTAGATCACTCTTTTATTATAATTCATTATTACACATCATGTACCTTGTTATTTTCTATTAGCAACATCCTAAATGGGAATACGCTTCTAATGCATCTAGTGTCACCTTATAATTCTTCTCGAGTCAAATTATAACCCAATAATATGACTTTTTGACCACTTTGATTAGTTGAGGGTCAATTTTCAAATAATTGCATAAATGCCGATTAAATTTTTTTACAAATAATTAATCTAAATCAAGAGCTTAAGTGGATTTTCCATGAGAGTTGTTGAATATTTATTTTTGAAAATTGATTCTTATTATCTGCATCACCTAGTGACATCATCTATGGGGTGGCATCCGTTAAACTATAAGTGCATAAAATATCAAGATTATGGATCACCCATGCCTATTTAATGCCTCGCATGCCTCTTCAATGACCCTTATTTAAAGGTCATCTTGAGGATAATTATGTATTTAATTCCAAATAATAGTATTATCCTCAACCACAAATTTTCATCTCAAGATGGATGGTTCAGGTTGATCTTGACCACTCTTAAAAATCTATAAATAGAGAGGCCATGGATGTTATTTCTAAGCTATTTTGGTGAAAGGTTATTATGCTCAAATATCTCCAAATATTGAACATTCCAAATTTATAATGCTAAATTATTTCCATAAAGCTTCATTGATAGGCTAGTTTAGTGATTCAACATTAAGAGCCTAGGTTTTATGGAGTGTTCTTGAGGCATTGGAGGATCTTACCACCATTTTTGACAAAGACAAGGATACTTGATCAAGGGAGAACATGTTTTTGAGCCACATTGGTATGGTTAATCCATTTGGGAAGGTATTATGGTCTTTCTTTCTTTCATTTGTTTCTTGTTATCCTTTGTAATTCCCATAGGAATAGATGAGCTTGGTTAGTTAGTTCTTTATGCATGTTTCATTGTTTATGGACTAATGCTTGACTAAATTTCATTGTAATCCTCTCTACATATATAAAGATCCCTTACCTAATTGTCAATGAATCTAAGAAAGTCAAGACAAGCCCACTTCTTCCACCAATAATGTATAAAGTCTTGTTGAACCAAATTCTAAAGAGAATGTGGTTAGCATGACCAATATGTGAAGAGTAGTGGATTTCATTGATTCACAACCTATCTACAATATTCCTTCCCTTAAGACATATCATGTTATATAAGATTCTTATCTAACTAATTTAAATGAGTTAGGGCAAGAAGGTCTTATTTATTTTGATGATCTAATTTATGATTCTCCCTTGGATGACACGTCTCATATTATTTCTACTGCTCTCCCACCATATTCTAATACTAATTATAATCCAATTTATACTAACACTTCTTCCAAATTTTAAGATCAATCTAAGCCAACTACTTCTTCATCACCAAACAATTTACAACCTTCTTCTCAACCTTCTCATTCTTATCAACATAAGTTTCAATGCTCTTTGGATCCACCTTATGAAGACCTTCTTAATCATTATGCACATACCTCATTTTGTAACTTGCTAATCTTCCATCCCAAATCTTTTTTCTTGAACTCATGAAGACATCTTCATGTCATAGAAACTACCTCATGTAACTCTTATTCGAGATGAATGTCCCTCTCCCTCCTCTAGTAGGATGGGAATCTACTTTATCTAGATATTAGGATAGTATCTTATTGCAATGTGAAGAGATGTCCATTAACATTGATAAAACACTAGACATTTCTATTTCTTTACTATTTCTTATTGCATCTATGATTCTAGATGAGATTTTGCTTTGTGCAGATGATCCTTCATTATTTATTAGTGTCTAAATAGGTGATATCTAAGTTAAGTGAGCCTTGATTGATGAGGGTTATATCACCTATGTCACTTCCCTTGATTTCATTAATACTCTTGGGTATTCTAAATGTCATATTACATCTATATGTAAGACATGCCAAGGATATCATAGAAGACAAATTTCTCCTTTAGGATGTGTGTGGCTTCTTATTACCATCCCACCTATCATCATTCATGTGAAGGTGGTGATATTCAACTTATCCCTTTCATATGACATCTTTATTGGTAGGTCGTGGACTCGTCATATGCAAGCCATCACATCTTCTACTTGCCAATGCATTAAATTTCATCACAATAGAGCCATTTATAGGATTTAATAATACACTAACCCTTATAATTTTAAACATTTCCAAAACTATGGTATATTCAAGATTCCTACTCCTGAACCTTTGCCTAGTGTTCCATTCTATGAGTCACAGCATTTTAACTTTCCTATCAACTCAACTAGAGGTTACAATGGGCATCTTGAGCTCATTGGTAACATTCCTCCCAACCTTTTAGACTATGATGATGATGAACCTAACAAGATTAACTAAAATATCAAAAAATTTGATCTCTCACCTCATCTCATCTCATAGCTTCTTTCACCTTGTAGCGTCATTCTCACAAGTCTCCTTGAAATGACATTTTTATAGTCTTAACCAATACTAGCCACTCTATTCACCAAGATTCCTTTAATGACAAGGTCATCTCAACATTTGTCATCAGTCTTCATACTCCAGATTATGATGATGGCTATTATTTAGATGATCCTCTTTTAGGCAAACTTGTTTGGGCCCGTGATCTTGATATTGTTTATTACCACTCTTATTTACTTGATTCTTCTCATGCATCTTGTCATTCTCTTTAATTTATAGTTCTTTATTCTTCAAATTTTCCTTTTTATCATAGGTAGATATGGCATCAATACTTCTAGTTTTTGAGGATACACTTAGGACCATACTCTTGGATCATGATATTATTAGACCTTATCACTTTGCCACACCTAGGGCAGTCATCCTTAGACCTTTTTTAAATCCCATCCCTCCTTCAATAAGGCCAACTATAGTTAAGCCTATTCCTTTTTCCACTTTAGTTGAGCATGTTTCCTCTCCTACTATTTCTAAGCCTCTTCCTACTTCTCCTTCTATTATTCCTCCTATTTATCCTAGTTCCACTCCTTCCCCATCATCACCCTCCCTTGATGATGGTTTGCTTCCAATCCTAAGATGGTTCCTTTGCCCACCAAATGGGCCAATGAGTCCTCTTCAATAGGTTTCACTCCTACTTTTCCTCCTTCAGTGAGTGATCCTAAAAACACTCATAAGCATATATGTTTCTTTCATAAAATACATAATCACTCTTCCACTCATTATCGTAAGTTATGATAATATATTAATACATTGTGTCCTTTTTCCCCATCATTAGACAAAACCATACCTCCCCCAAAGGTACTTCTTGAATATTTGCCTAAGTATGGTGAGGTATATTGTCTATGGTACCTATGTAGCATATATCACACTGATCATTGATGCATTCTTAAAAAACATCTTAGAGATCATCTTGTATCCATCCTTGGACCTTCTACCATTCATCCCATAGGTCATCTCGCAAGAAGGCTTCTCCTTCTTCTCCTATGGATCCACCTCTAGTGGTTTTATCACCTCTTATGGTCCCTTCACCACCTTTTGTGCTTCCACCCATGATTTATTCACCTATGGACCCTCCCTCACCTGTAGATCCTTCTCCACCCATGATACCTTCACCCATGGATCCTTTTCCACTTGAGATTCCTTCTTATCCTATAGATCATGTTTTCATGCATTTTCCTAACCAACCTTTGCCTAACTTTCCTCCTTATCATGATCCTTCGAGAATTCCTAATTTTTTCATCAAGGAGATCAAAAGAGAAATATTTTCCCAATATTCATTGAATATTAATGATATCTTAGTAGTAGTTCACATTCAGCTTCATATAAACTTATTTGATGTATTAGATAATGTGTGTGAATAGATTTACCGGTATTTATGAGCACATGCATAGTGCTTCCTCATTTATATTTGGATTGGACATATGCTCCAATATTATTTTTATCTTGATTATATCATTTGACACTATGTAAAATTCTTTCTTATCTTATATCATGCTTTTCTTTTTTGTTGTACTATAGTTAGCTTATGTTATATTTTTACATTTTGCATATACTTGTCTTTTCCTTGTCATTTTTATTTCTCACTTATCATTGCTTTCTTTTCCTTTAGAGTTTTTCTCAAAACTCTTCCCTTGTATCTTCATCATTTTTTACTTTCTTATCTTTATTTTTTAAAGATAATCGTAATGGTTACTTGGTTATATCTACCCTCTTCCATTTGATTACTATCTCTTATAACCATGTGATCAGTTTGCAAGCAATCTTTATCATTATTATTTATTTTCACCTAGTCCTCCTTTAGATCTCCTTTTTCCCTTTTCCCTTTTTCCTCAAACTAACCATATACACAATTGAGACTTGCAATCACATCATTAGTTCATTGTCAAACCTAAGTGTCCTAGTCAATATTTTATCTTGGGTAACTTAACTTTATTTAGCCTTAACCTACAACTTATTCATATGTATCACTATCTCTCTCATGATTGGTCATTCCAAATCTGTATGGAGGAGGAATATAAAAAGATAGCCTTCAAAATAAAGTTAAAATCCAAATCATTTAAATAAAAGGCAATGATATCAAAAGGAAAAAAATATTGAATATTCTTAAAAGTATAATCACACTAAAAGACATGATTCAAAGTACATCTCCTTCTTCTAGTCAAATCTCAAACTCCACAATTGGCCTCAAGATAGAGCTGAGGTCCTTTGGGGTGTGGTAGGTTAGTAGATTAGAAGAGAATAATTGTGTGTGTGTGTGTGTGTGTGTGTGTGTGTGTGTGTGTGTGTGTGTGTGTGTGTGTCTGTGTTTTATTGCTACCTACTTTCTCATGCAAGTACCCAATATTCATAGTAGATTGATGGCTCTATAAGGGGTCCTAATGAGTGGGGAACATATCATGGGAATGTTGGTCAAATTTACTTTTCTTTTTACCAATCTACCATCATGAGTTGATCTTATTATCATACCTATTTTCCTAAAAATCTTTGTGTCTATAACAAGTGGGGTTCCTTTGTACATAGACGACCACTAGTCCCTTAGTGTCTTTTCATGTCCTTAGTATGTATCTCTCCTCCTAAGGTCTTCTCTTAAGATGCTTAAGTATTACATCTTATACTCCCTTTTCATTCTTTTTCCTTCATATTTCCTCTTAGGAATTTTTTTTTCTAACTAATCACTCCCTATGGGATTTAATTTGTGAGTTGCTTTGTAAGACCATGGATATGACTCAACATCCTTCACAAATTACCATTTTTTCCTTCTTATTACCCACATATTTGATTTACCATACCTTATCCTTTTGTTTACCAATCTTGATTTGGTACCCCTTGGGTTTTTCTTTTATGAGTTGCAGTGTAAGACTGTGGATAGGATCTGAACCACCTCACAAAATTTTCTAATAAATAAGGCACCATCAAAATTACATGTGTTAAATAGGAGATAAGATTTTATTGATTATGAGGTTACATGTTATTGACATACTTCCCATCCTAATATTTAGTAGGTTTTATGATTCCTTCTTTTGTCTTTCACCTTTTATTTTCTTATTTTTTGAGTGCATGTAAGATTACAACCATTTCTTGAATTTCTCATACTTCCCAAGTTGAATTAGTATGATAAATTTAAGATCAATTTTTTTCAATTTTTTTTTCTTTTATACTTCCCATCATGAAGTAGTATAATTGATTAACTTAATTTTTATTTGTTTTTATTACCATTTGTGCCCTTTTACATACCTTCCATTTTATTACATTGTTTGTCATACTTCCTAACATGATGTTCAATATGATTTTATATGTTTTAATTTGGTGAAAAAATCTTTTACATTAGTTTAAAAACAAATCCCTTTTTACCATCTTGTTTTCTATTTTCTTGGATTTTTATACTTAATCATTTTTTGGTATTACACATTTCCCAACTTGAACTAGTGTGTAGTACATTTCTTTGTTTTATTTTATATATATATATATATATATATATATATATATATATATATATATATATATATTTCCAAGTCCTTTTTTGCCTATTTCATTTTAACCATGTATGTGTACTCCATAATGCTAGAAAAAAACCATGCCACATATATTTCCTAAAGCATATAAAACAAAGATAAATAAATGTTTTATAACAAAATATATCCAAAGGATCCATAGCCTCAACCATAATTAAAAATTAAAACCATCATAAATACAACATTCATAACTAATACCAATAACCCAAAATGATACATCATATATATACCATGAGTTTGATACATATACAATCATATATAGAGCCTCAACACTAGGGTTGAGATCCATCATGTCTATCTTATGGCCTAGACACGATACCTATTGAGGCCTTGATTTGAATCCTCCAAATAGTACACTATAATGAGGTATTCCAAGATCTCAATCCCTCTACCTATCTCTATAGTCATTTTATTTACACTTGTGCTTACACGAATTCATCTTGGGTTACTATATGTGACTCTGTCAGCTAAGTCTGGATTGTTATATATGCCTTCATCATCTATTTCATTATATATATATGTGAAACTCTCTCATTTTCTAAGGCTTGCTAGGCCTATCTCTCACTTGCCCCCATCTATATTGGTGGTTACACCCTCTCTCTTTGCACTTGTATCTACCTCATTACCTTTCTAACTAATTTGAACTAGCTTGATTAAGCTAGGGTAGAGGGTACACTTAGATCCTTCAATGTCATGGGTTTGTATGGTTATAGATTCTCATCTAGGATTTCATGGAGTGATCCCCTTACTAGGGAACCCCATCTCTCCTCTTCATCCTTAGGCATGCCTACAAAAACACACCATATGGATATTCAATCACTATCATATCTCATAATATTTATCTATCTATATTTCTTTACTACCAAATAAAAACTTAAGAAATAATTAAACCATCTTCATACCTATCTATGTCTTAGCTCCTATGATATCATCATCTACATGATTACCTAGTATAGTCTCCCCATCTATGTGGCCTCCTAGTACCTCCTCAATAGGTTATCTCCTCAGTTTTAACTTGGTTGTCCTGGATCATGTTCATCTTAATCTCTATCTGAGTGGTCTCTCTTTCATCTCCTCTCATGCATCTATGTGATCATATGAGATGTCTATAGTCTCCATTATATCCTATCTCCATTACCATCATGTCTTTGATGGCTTCTTCTCACCTCATTGTACGGTTGGTAGTGGTACATATGGTATCATTGCCTCCTCTACCTACTCCTCTACCACTCATAATGCATAACCAATCCATGGTTGCTCTTGACATAGCCTTAGTGTTAACCTCACTATCAATGGTCTGAGTCTCCTCTTCCCCCTCACATGCTGAACCTACTAGTCAAGCATTAGTATTGATGTCATTAAATGAGGTAGACCCATATGTCCTAGAACCTATGCCACTAAATGTGGCTCTCTCCACTATGTATAGTGTCTAATCACCTATCTCCTCTTTAATGTAGGTGAAACCATGTGCTATCTCATCCATATAGCTATTATGTGCCCATATGGCTAACACATGATGTCTACACATCTCACTGACTATAGCATTGGCATGTGAGGAATGGTTCATGTTACTTGGTCCTCTTACCATATTTGTACTCAAGGTAACCTATCATTAACTACATGGGGAAAACTAGTGGATCAATACATGGGGAATCTCTCATATATCCATGTTATCACTAGTATGGTCAGTCCCATAATCTTCTACCTTATGACCAGTATCTCAAACAAATCATGTATGAGTTGGACCTAGATGACAAAACTTAGATCATATAATACTCCTTCCAACATCATCCTACTCAAGGCTACCATGAATAGTGGTACCTTTTCATCTAACTTGTGGTAGAGCACCTCCTATGTCACAAGGGCTATCACCACCTTTTAGAGGTTTGGAATCTTTAATATTTACACATCATCCAACTAACTATCCATCCTCTCAATATTGTCTCTAAGCTTGTAGCCCACATGGCTAAGGCTCTCCTCTCGTTTAAGCTATTTGGTATCCTTTTTGTCACTAGTGCTCTTGCTATGGGTAGCCGAAGGATGGCATGTAAATCATCTAGTGTGATTCCCACCTCTATCACATCCCCATCCACCTATCATTTGAAGGTGTTAGTCAGCCATTCTAAGAATCCTAGGAACTTGATTAATAGGTTAGCACTAAGGGGGATCTTGCACATCTTAGATATACCTCCTAGACTTATGGCTACTAGTCTAGATTGATCTCCATCTATCAATATCTCTGATAAATCTAGAAAATAAGACACATCCACCAACCTCCAAAATCTCGATCATCTCTACAACCAAGAAACAACAGAGGATGTATTAGTACTTCCATGTCATGTATAATCACAATACATTCTGTACTCATTTTTTTTACAATTTTTAATTAAAAAATAAGCCTAATTTCTTTTACTTTATTCATTTTATCCTATTTCTAGCTTACATGGTCCCTCTTGACCTCCTTTGGTCATTTCAGGCCATTTTTGGACTCTTTCAACTTTTTGCATGCTTTTTTCATGCTTATTTTAATTCTTTGGTTAAACTAGTTTAACCAAAATTTTCCTATTTTTGTCATAGTGGACTTCAAATTCCAATTCATCCCTCTTATTTTCCCTTCCCTAGTTCTAAGTTTTCATTCTAGCCCTCACAGACTAGTTTCTCACCCTATTTTAGCTTTTCAACTTGCGAATTCTACTAGGTCGACCCATACCTACTAATTCAACCATATCGATTCTACTCTATTTCATCCTACTAGGTCAACCTAGTTGACCTAGTATGTTCCATATGCTAACACAATACATTTTATCCAAAATTTGTATTTTTCTTATTTTTTTCTTAAATCCTTCCAAACCCTTTCCCATCTTCCTATTTACTACCCTTACAACCTAATTTTGTTTAATTTTGACATATTTAAATGCTTTAAAACAAATTTTATCAACAATTCACTTAATTTAATACAAATTTTAAAACTAGTTTGAGATCCATAGTTGCATACCTATAGTGCACCTGATGCCACCTTTGGGTATTCTCCTCATATAGCATGTCATTCCCTCACCATCCTAGCCTTTCCTAGTCTTAGATCTCTTTTCTTCTCTCTTTCACAACTGAAAAGCAAAATGAATTCTCTTTTCCCCTATTTAAAAGCACTTTTTAGCAATTTAAATTCTTTTATTTATTTCCAAGTAGTTTCCTTATTTTGATTTTATCTTTGCTTTTACTCATCTATTTTTCAAACCATAAAATGCATTAGAATTATTATGACTTATAGATTTTTTTCCACTATATGCCTATCTTCCAAAAAAAATTATTTTGGGGTTTTTTACACTAGCTTCTATAGTTTACCTAGTGTACTCTACATTGGACACCTTCATTTCTTACATGCTACTTATTTATCTATAGTACTAAGGTAAGTTAAAGGTATGTGTTTCTCAATATAGTTATTTCATTTATCTTATTTTCTACTTATTGCACCATACCTATCATCAACGTTATGCGTTATCATGTTCTATCTCTAAAGCACCATCTCATGTTGTACATATTTGACATGTGATGAACTTTAGATGAGGTATATATATATATATACACATAATACTTTCAACTTTAATTGACTACTAAAACTTTGTATCTTTTAGGAACCTATTGAGTCTCAATCTCTCTAAGTACATGCCTTAAGGGGTGCACCAAAAAAGGGGTAGGCAAACCATCAATGCTTTATAAGATTTGTGTTCCTTTTACCACTTAACATCATCACTCTAGCATCCTAAAACCATTGAACCCAAGATTATTTTTCTTATTCCTATCCATTTCAATCATTTTCTATGTTTTATCCATCATTTCTTGCCTTATCACCCTTTTGACCTGTCAGTTGTGCTAGGTTGACTAGGTCAACCTAACACATTTTAGGGACTTTTTATCTATTTTGGTTTGTTGGCCTCTAGATGAACCTAGTACAAACATAGAGAGCTAGCCTCGAAAATGTGTTAGGTCAATTGGGTCAATCAAGCATAGCCAACATTCCCAAAAAACATTTAGGGTAAGATACTATAATATATACAAGGTCATTTACCACCATTTAAGAAGACTGAAGAATTAAGTGAAGAAGTGTGAATGAGCATATGCCTATTGACCATTCTACTTGGGGAATAAAGATTTAGGGTTTAGTAATTTATTTGGAGTTTTGATCTCATCTTGTGGATAATTATTTTGGATGCTTGGATAGGTTGTGTAGGCTATAGATGATTTATCTAAGTTGTCCTTACATACCATGATAATCTCTTACGAAGCACCTTGGATAAGGGGGAGATTGAGGCTCAGTAGATTCATCTTCAAAGGTAAGTATCCATAAGTTTATTACTCCTTTGTAAGACTAGATAGATAATGAATTTGTATTCTTCTCTTCCATTTATTAGGATTTTATATATATATATATATATATATATATATATATATATATATATATATATATATATATATAAAACATGAGTATATGTCTCTTATACATGTTTAGTTTAATTTTTTATTCATTTTATTTCTAACCCCAACTTTGTGCCACAACATATGGTGTGCACTAGATTAGATTTACTTTTATTATTATTAGAGTATGAAATATTAAATAATATGAATCTTTTAGGGTTGTTATGAGATTATGATAGACTATAGGATTTGGAACCTTATCTCACATGGTGTGTTGTGAGAAGTGATCCCCTAATCAGGTCTAATGGATCCTCACACTGGTCATGCTCCCACTTAACAATTATATGCTCCCCAATTGGAAGTGTAGGTGTTCCCTATCTCATCTGATCTAGGATTGATTTATGGACATGATGATTTTTTGATTTCATATAACATCTAAGTGGTCACATCTAGTTTTAATAGGTGTTTTATATTGGACACCTACATCCAAGTCAGAAAGTAGCATCAAAGTAACTATCCTTGGTCGATGCAAGTATCTAAAGTTATAGAGGAACAATTTAAAAAATCATGGGACTATTCCATAATCTAGAGTTAGTCTACCATCTACCTAATCCAGATTCAAATCTATATCAACATCATAACTAGCTAATAATCTTGTTTTTATTATCATTGCAATATATAACATAGTTATACTTTCTATATTTAGTGTATCAACTTAATAAATTTAGTATATGTTTATCTAAGTTTCACAAAAAATTGACCTAATTTAGAGATAGTATACCATCCTTATTCCCTAAGCTATCTCTTCCCCATTTAAACCTAAATTCCCCTTAATCTAGATTTAAGGGTTAAATTTTTTTTTGATTTCTCATTATTCAAGGGACATCCTCTATATGTCATCCTTCTTCCACACCATGAACATTGTGAATGAATATTTACTTTGACTATGTTGGATTTCTTACCATATTTTTTATTTCATTTTTTTAGGCATATAGATACATATATGATCTAATTTTTGGTGGTGTACTACCCCAAATCAATATTATGGCATGATCATGTTCCTTGATTTATGATTTTCCTTTTGGTATTCCAAAAAAAAATGTTGGGTAGTCATTAAGAATCATTTTTAAAGTGGGATGTGTAGACACATTTTTTGGATGAACTTTTATGGAAAGCAATCATACTATAATTCTTTCAGACCATTTTTGAAAATCTTCATCAAATGATGTGATCTAACCAATTGGGGATACTTTGCCCATAATCGTCATAATTCACATTTACTACCTTGTGAATTAAATCACATGAACAATTCCTATTAATTTATCTTTATTTTTTCCAAAGTCATTATCCATTATAAACCCAAAATAATTTTAGTCCCACTAATGGAAATAACAAGCATAGGATAATTAATTAGGTGGTCCCCATGTAAATATTAATACTATGTTATTTTTTAGAATAGTTTACTATGGCACCATATGTAATCATGACTTTAAATTCTGAAGCTAGATAAATAAAATAGTTAAAATCAATAACCAACTTAATATTGATGAAATCATGTTTACTTTATAATTCGATCAACACTTTCACCTTTTATTTCTTGAGGAAATCCACAACCTTAAGTGTTTTATGGGTACTAATACTTGAAAGGGAATGACATAAGATAGTAGGGTTAAAATATTTAGAGTCCTCCTCTATCTCTTCCATACATTTACCTGATACCTCATCATCTTATTTATCTTCATTGGATCATTCAATGTAGAACAACTTCTTTAAGGCACATTTATGTCCTTTCTCCACTTGTCATATCCAAAATATAACCCTTTGGTCTACTTGTCTTCATTTTGATGAGGGTTCAATATTTTAAGTTGTATAATTGATATTTTTGTGAAATTACATTTATAATCATGGGTGAAATCCCTTATTTTGATAAAACATTTTTCTTTTTCTTGGCATGTAAATGGTACAACTTCCAAAATGAATGTTGGATTAAACATGTGAACCTCAAGTTGGATGTAATCCTTGAGCCTTGTAAGAATATCTTAGTAATGTTATTCTCATTGATGTCATCCATATGTAAGGATAAATTATAAAATTATTGAATATAATCCTTAACAATGCCTATTTATCATAATTCTACTACTTGTATGAAGTAGTTTTTAAAGATTTTATTTGGATGGTGCATTTGTAACTTCTCAGTAAACAATGAACAAGGAACATGAGTGCCTTTATTTTTATTTTGAGTACACAACTACCTATAACAAATGACTTGGTTAGGGTTTAGATATAGATATGTCATGGTCACATTTTGTACACATGGGGTTTGATGTAAGATCAAATAAATTTTATATTTGATTGATCTAAGTGAGTATATCCTTATAATCAAACTTAGGCACTTCTAATTTTGGTATCATGTGATTTAAAAAATTATTGGAGTTGTGATTATTTAGATTGGGAAAACCTAATTGGAATGTTAGAGTATTATTTTATAGAAGTTGAACCATAATAGTGGTAAACTGAGCAATCATAGTTGAAAATTGACTCTTCATATTATTCATGTCCCCTTTTACTGCATCGAGATAATTCTTCCTCACCATAATTTTTTTATCTAGCTAAATTTGTTGAGCCACCTCATAAACTGAGGAATATGAAGTTTCATACTCCATGTCATCCTTGTATGGACTATTTGGGGTGGCTTGACCTTTCTCACATCTACGAGTGTTATGACCAGCTATGTAAGTAACCTAAGATGGAGTATTTTAGGACTAAAAAAATGTTCCTATAGATTATACCATTGTCATTATCTCATTGAGACAAATCTAATGATTGTTAATTTACACAAGGGTGCAAAAAAAATACAAACTCTTGTTTTAGAAAAACTTTGAACAATACTTTAGTGCTAAAAAATAAATTATTCTTAGATTGAAAGTTATGTTTTTTCAATCCTTTAGCTCCTTTTATTTCTCCAATAATAGATCCAAAAAATGATGTCATAACAACTTGACCAAATCGATGTTATAATACCAATTGTAATTAAATTATTATATTTTTTGGAATAATGAATTATTATATCATAGAATAAAGAGACTGATAATTATATCCATAACAATAAGTGATAATTGAGCATAATACTTGATAATTATGACTGAACCACTTCTAGGGGAAAACTCCACAATAATTCAATAACAATATAATTCACAAAATGATGATAAAATACTAACCACTAATTACTATATATGCTCTACTTAGCCGTGGTTATTCTAAAGGTCAACCATACTAAAAAAATAAATAAATGCAATAAGTTAATATAAAAGGTATCTAAGCCACAAGTTGGCCGTACATATCTCTAGACACATTATAGGTTAAGGAAAAATTAGAAACCCATTTGAGGCCACTGAGAGGAAATTTACAAGTAGTTTATAATCATTAGCCACATACATTGGATAAAAATATTCCTTAATACTCAAGATGAGGACAAGGTTTCAATGAAAATGCAAGTTTTTGGAGTCACATTGGAAATTTAATCATATAAAATGTGAAATTGGATGACTTGGGCATGGATAATAGCACCCAACCTATAAGTCCTCTTTCTTGATCACTCAAACCTTTTCAAATAGACATTCATTGATTCCTAGTCACTCATAGCTTCCTGGACTTAGCTTTTTAAGACCTAAGTAGCCCTCTTAGACCTAGATCCATCCCCCTAGGTTTCATCCTCCTATGACAATAACACCCAACTTGGACAGGAGCACCAAAACTCAGGGGTGTCATATTTCTAGTGTTGTTGTCCAAGTTCACTTTAGCCTCAAATGGTTAGATTTTCCCAAATCCTTATCTTTTCCCCTGTCAGCCTAATGTAAGATCATCTAACCCATGATCATAAGTTTCCTTAAATAAGGCCATTCAATGTCCAATTATAAGGTTTAACACTCATTCATAGGTAAAAAAAAAGAATATAAGCAAGTACACTTAAGCACTCTTCCCTATTCTCTGCATATAGCCTTCCAAGACCAATTCAATCTTTTTCAAACGCTTATATTAGTCCCTAGCGAGCTAAATCACATCCAATTTTGCATTATAGTTGCATTGATCATACACAACTTGTACCAACCACTTCAATGGGAGAACTACATTAGCTTGATCCCTCTTTGGAGTATCGGTATGTAGGCAACATGCCCACGCATGGGGTATGAAGTGCATCGAATGTATCCTTTACACATTAACCCATTTTTCACATTTTACAAAGTTTAATAAAATTGAATAGAATACATAAGAACATGAATAATCAGATCTATAAGGAATTTTTTTGATAGTTAGGACCTAAAATTTGGTACACAAGGTCATATTGAGTAGGTGAACAAAACCCAGAATAATTTTACCCTCAAGATAATAGCACTAGGGAAGAATATATCACCAAACATAGGGGTGTCTAGTTTCCACCACTCCTATCCATTTATAAAACAAAGTTTAGGAACCTATTCTTGATAATTTTCTAGTCTTGCTCCTTCAGTATTAGACCTTGTCTTAGTCTAGATCAGCGAAAATAAGCTAAATTATAATTTCTCTCACTTCTCATTATATTTTTAAAATTTAAAAATGTAATCTATTTACATAAATTAGTAAGTTAATTCTTGCATATTTATTTACTAATTTACATTGCTCAACCCCTTTATTATTTATGAATATAACTCTAATATTTCAAAAATAATAAAACATTTGGCAAACCTGACTTATTTTAAATCTTCACATAAAAACCCTAGAAACCTTAAGAATAATTATTTATAATTATTTTAAATATTTTCCTAGTTTTTATTGAATTTAAAAATAATAAAACTACAAATTAATTGAAACATTTTCAATAAATTCACTCAAACACTAGTTTGCACATATTAGGTCCTATTTGCATACAAACACTTTCAAACCACTAAGAAAAATGTATTGGTAATTTTATACATATTTTCAGATTTTTCCTAATTTTTTCTAGATGAATTATACAAATTCATAATAAATTTTTAAAATTATCATACTAATTTTGAAAATTCTTCTTTTCAAATCCTAGTTTCATCAACTAGTTCCTCGTTATTTTCCAATCATTTTCTGCATTTTAGTTGAATATCTAAATTAGAAAATCAAATTTCAAATTTAAAAAATCATAATATTTTGAAAAAAATATTTCTAAAAAATCCTAAGTTGCATGTACTAGCTCCTTTTTTCTTGTTGAGGTATCACCTTACATCCATAGTCAAATTACAAAAATGATGCTCATTATTTATAAACTTTTCTTACATTTCTTGCAAATAACAAGGAAACCATAATGGACTCTATCATGTAAATTAATTATGAAGTTTATTATATGTTAGTATAAAGCTTCATCCTTTGCATTTCATGCTTATGTTTCATAATAAGGGATGATATTACAAAACTCATTCCTAAACTTGCACAAGATTTCAATATTTATTTTGCATATTCTCTATCTCTCATATGGAAAAAAATTTCAAACTTATTATGTTAAACACATTAAAAATGTTATAATACATGTCAAAATATTTATGCATCATTGCACAAATCCATGCTCTCTACCCTTTTATCTCTATCTCTCTTAGGGAAAAATATACAAGTTTATCATGTTAAACACATAAGAAATTTCAGAGCACATGTCATTGTTTCTTATGCATACATGCACAAATTCATGATTTATATCCCTTGTTTTCTATCTTTCATATGGAATGTTCTATATAATCATATTTTTATACAATTTATACTTCCACATACATGCATTTTATCTTATATGCATAGTTTCTAACTAGATGTATATGCCTCTTTGGGTACTCCTGTTTTAGTGTGATATTTTATGTAGAGGAAAGAAATCCCTTCTCCTCCTCTTCCTCAAGAGGGTGATAGCTATTTTACCTCTAACTTGGTCCATGATATCACTATTCTAGAAGGTGAGGTAGCCTATACTATTGTTCCTAATACATACATTCAACCTACAGCTTTTTCAAAACCTCTTCAACATATGTGCTTACATGTCCAATCAAAAGAAACTAAGGTTTGTACTTGTGAGACTCTAAGGAATCAAATCACCAGCATGAGTAAGATATTTTCATATTTACAAATCCAAAATCAACTATTACATGAAAATATCACAACATTGTAAAATTAGATTAAAATACAAAAGCTTCAAGGGTACCCCAGTACCAATCATGTATATGCACCTTTTCCTACTCAGTTGGTTGCAAGAAATGTTACATATCAAAAAAAAATTCACAACAAAGTAACTATACAACTAGTGATTCAAAAAACATGGAAAGATCAAATAAGAGTTTAAGTGAGATACTAAGGGATATGATTAAATCTAACTTGATTAAACTACCTCCTCTACATGTAGTGAGAAGATATAGATATTATTGTGCATAACATAGAATGCATGGGCATCACATAGATACATGTTTGGCATTGATAAAGCATATAAAATAGATAATTGTTAATGAGGACCTTGTACAAGGTATATCAATCAAGAAATCCAAAACAACATAGGAACACATTCACAAAGGGTAAAATTTAGAAATAGTACAAAAGTGGTTACCAAAGTAGAACTCAAAACAACAAAAGGATCAACAAGAAAAATCAGAGCAATAAATATTACCACAAGCATAGGTCAAGAATTAAAAACATGTAAATCTACCTCTCCAAAATGAGGCTCAACTTTCAAAGTAGTATGGGTTTGGTCAAACATATCTACAAAAAATTTATTATCAAGGTCAAGGGTTAGGCAAGCATGCTCAAGGAAATACTACTCCTATTCTAGCAGATGATAATTTTTGTAAACAGAGTTTAGGATTTATTGAATATCCTAAAGCAAATCATTCACAGACATAGTTTATCAAAGGAAAAGATCCAGATATAATAATAAACACTATCATTCTATTGGTTCAAAATCAAGATGATAATGATGAGTGGAATAATATAGGTTATTATGATTTTCAATATATCGATGATAAATCCAAATATATAAAGTTAGATTCTTAGCCTTTCAATCATGCTTCACAATCATGAATGATTTCATTATTTGATATAGGACACCATGATAGGGAGCCTCATCTGAGACTCATCGGTCGGTATCATTTCTTCATAGTATTACTTGTACATAGTTTTTTTTCAACATTGATTGTACATAATCTCTTTTACTTGATTGTACATAGATTTTATAAAAATACAAAAACAATAAAAGAATTTCAAAATATAAAAACATTCAAATAATTCAAATACAACAAAAAAAATTGATTTTATACATCATCCATGCTTTACATTACTACTATCATGCTAGGACTTACATTTTTTGTTTCATGCTATTGTTTGTTGATTATCTACATTACCATGATTCACTTGATCTTCTTTGAGTGTGTGTAGTGACATCCAGTTACTTGATTTCTTCACTCTACCCATTGATGGGGAATTCCTACTACATTGGAGACACACATCTATATACACATCCACTAGGGGCACATTCTACATGACTACACCATTCAGGTTATGTCATTCTTACACTACACACTCTAAATTATCATGTTAATGTACATTACTTTATAGCTTATAAAGAATCCTATATCAACATTTCACTAGTATCTATCACTTATGTATCTCTTATCATATACCTAGTCTTGTACTAAACATGTTTTTCATGCTCTCACATTTACTTTGATTAATTAGAGGTGCTTGTATCTTTCTAGTTCTTACATGTTTACTCTACTTTCTTAGCTTAGCTTGTGTGATTGCATTTCCCATTTTGGTTTGTTTCCTAATTGTGCCTTAAGACATTTACCAATGTCCTTTTCTTTTATTCATGTGTGTGCCTTAGGACATTTTACAATGTTCTTTGTTTGTACTCTTCTATGTGCTTGTGGCCCATGTGCCAACTTTGATTATTCACTTGTATGTGTATGTGGCTTATGAACATGCCTTCCATGTTTGTCTTCTAGTTTGAGTGACATGTGCCCATGTCCATTATTTTTATGCCCCCTTAGACATAATTTTATGCTTGTTTATTATTGTTTGATTTCTTATTTGCTTCTTATTATGTGCAATGCCATGATCCATATCATGTATTTACCTTGCTTTATTAGATGCCATGATGGACATCATGATCCATCCCTTCAAGTAACAACTAAAAACTAACATCTAACATTTTTAGTTCAGTAATTTGTGCATGCTTTCACATTATTATATCTATCAAGGCATACCACTATTGATATAACAATCTCATAATACAAACATTGCTATATCTTGAAACATATTGTCAAATATCAAATGTTATATCATATATCTATTCAACTTAACACACTTGTAAGACTCTTTTATTTTGAGGGTAGTCATTGCATGTTCATTATTTCTACCATTAGAAGAGGGTGCATAAAACAAGGGTTTTGTCATAGAGATTAAACCTCCTAGCAGTCAAAATAGTAGCATTTAGAACACTTAGTATAGAATCTAGAGGTCAAACCAGTCAAATCAAAGAAAAAATAGTGATAGTTTGAGATCAATAGTTAGTTTTCACATCAAAAAACAACACTAGAAATAGATAGTAGCACCAAACATAGGGGTTCCCATAGTTTTTTATAAAAAAACTTAGGGTTTTAAGAAATAGGCAAAAATTTCAATTTAGGGATAGTTTTTACACTTCTAGATCAGTTAGATTCAGTAGTTTCAACACAATTTTCTCAACTATAGTGGGTTATCATGCATGGTATGATGTTTCTCACTTTTAGTTCATATTAAGTAGTTGGCATAACTTATAAATTAGAATCCATGTTCCAAACATCAGTTATTTAGGACAACATGTGTGACACATTGATCTTCTTTTCTTTTTAAGTTTAGTTTATTCTAGGCATTCTTAGTAGTTTCATACCTTACACCATCTACAAGTGGTTGGCATCAAATTTGAGTTATAATTTCATACAAACATAGATTTTTTAGTACCTGAGTTCTCAATTTGGCTTTCATATAAGAATTTTGCATCAGTTTTGGAGAGGCTTTCATACAATCCCAACCTCCATCTTTTGAAATGGCCAAGAGTGGCCTAGTTTCTAGCACATGTTCAAGATATCCATGCCACATTGTCAAATTTTTAGCATATCCATGGGCTCCATGAGCCATCTCATATGACATTTATTTTTTATTGGTATCACTTCATAGATTCACTTCATGGGGCAATGATGGATCCAAAGGTCTAGCTAACCTTTATATTCTTGAACCACCTATTCAAAGGGATTAGACACATAGTCTAGACATTGATTAGCACATGCATGATTCATTAACTTCACATAGTTGGCAATGATGGAGATAAAGGGCTAGCCTTTGCATTATTAATCCATAATATAGGGAGTTGAGTACTAAGTTCCACTCATAATATTAATCTTAATTTATCACATATTCAGCGTAATCTAGCATCACAATAGGTTTTATATTAGTTCATGTACTCAATGAGGTGTATTCATTCTTCTATCTCTTCCTTTATTCAGATTTTGTACATTCTTATTTTATATATAGTGTATCTAGTAATAACGAATTTACTTCATGTTTTTATTTACATGTTCACACATCATAGCATATTCTCTCTACGCACATTTAGCATCACATAGCTTCATGAGCTTTTCCATTATAGGTAAGTTTAGGTATGCTTTTTATTTTTCCTTTATCCTAAAATTTTTCTTTGTTACATCACTAGAATAAAGTGGGGTGAAAATGTAATCATATAAAATGCAAAATTAGATGACTTAGACATGGCTAATAGCAACCAACCTATGGGTCCTCTTTCTTGATCACTTAACCCTTCCCAGCTAGACTTTCACTAATTCCCAGTCACTCGTAGCTTCTCAAACTTATATTTTTCAAACCTAGGTATCCCTCTCAGACCTAGATCCATCCCACCAAGTCTCATCCTCCTAGGACAATAGTTCCCAACTTGGATAGGACCACCAAAACTTAGGGGTATCCTTTTTCTAGCACTATTGTCCAAGTTCACTTTAGCCTCAAATGGTTAGATTTTTTTGAATCCTTATCTTTTCCCTTATCAATTTAATGCAAGCTCATCTAACCCATGATCATTAATTTAAATATATAGTTCCATTCAATGTTCATTTATAAGGGTTGACACTCATTCATAAGAAAGAATGAAGAATACAAGTAAGTACACTCAAGAACTTTTCCCTATTCTCTACATATAGCATTCTAAGACCAATTCAAACCTATTATAACACTCATACTAGTCCCTAGCTATTTGAATCACATCCAATTTTTCATTATAGTTGCATTGATCATACACGAATTACACCAAGCACTTCAATGGGAGAAATAAATTAGCTTGATCCCTCTTCAAAGTATTAGTATGTAGGTAGCATTCCCATACACACGGTGTGAAGTGCGTCTAGCATATCCTTTGCACACTAGCCCCTTTTTCCCATTTCCCAAAGTTTCCTCAAATTTCATATAAGACATAAACACATGAAGAATCATGTCTATAGGGAATTCTGTCAATAGTTAAGACCTAAAGTTTGGTATGTAGGGTCATACTAAGCATTTGAACAAAACCTAGAAAAATTTTAGCCTTAGGACAACATAACTAGGGAGGAATATAGCACCAAACACAAGGGCATCCAATTTTTAGTGCTCATATGTAATAATAAAGTAAATTTTAGGGATCTATTTCTAATTATTTCCCAATCCTGCTTCTCTAGTATTAGACCATGTCTCAGTCCAGATCAGCTAAAATAAGCAAAGTTTTAATTTCCCTCACTTCCTAATATATTTATAAAAGTTAAAAATATAATCTATTTACACAAATTAGTAGGTTAATTCTTGCATATTTATTTACTGATTTACATTTCTTAGCCCCTATATTATATAGTATAACTCCAATATTCCAAAATTAATAAAATAGGAAACAAACAAGATATTTTAGTTTGGAGGTGTAGATGAAAGGCAAAAACCATTATAGAAAGATGTTTCTTCAAGTGATGAACACCTAAGAATAAGGATACTAAAATAACTTCCACTTACACCCGATTCACAAAGGATAATACCTCTCCACCTTAGGTAATTTCATCACCTCCCATTATTCCTCCAATATAAATTCTTATTATTACATCTCAAGGACAAACTTTATATTTTGTAGAAGAGCATGTTTAAGTAACCCATCTAGTCCCTATAGGTCATCATATGCATGATTTTAGTCCCAATTCTCCCTCTATTTTAGATATAAAAGATGAACCACTTGATTTTCACCCTCACAACCCATTTTAACAACCCAATGTTGATGTCATGGTCCCTAAGATGGATGTTCCAATTATAAAAATGTATATGTTTGAAGGTGGATCCTATTCCTAAAGTCACCACATATTTTTCAATAGTTTAAAATGATATTTACACTTCTTATGTGTCAAGCATTGAATCTAACGTATCTCAAGCTGAAGGGCAACCTACTACCTCATAGGTCATAACACCTATGCCACAAACTTCCTTTGTTCTAAAATAAAAGTCTCTTTTCATGCCTTCTATTTTTCAAACAATTTATTCCATAATTAAAAAATGGATATTGAATAGACAAGTCCATATCCAAATACAGGTACCATCTATGGAAAATCTCAACATCACTTCTTCTAAGGTCACAATTGTGCCTAGATTCCAAAGCCTTGTCAATAAAGCCATTTCAAAATCTAAGGACTGTACTAGAAAAATTTAAATGTCTCAAGATTAAATATAGGTCATTATATACAAGGAAAATATTAGATAAAATAGGTTTAATCATTAAATCTTCCTCACTATCATCATCAACCATTTCCACTTCACCTAAATTCACCATACCAACCTCTATCATCCTTCCACCTAGGCTTTCCCCTATCACCCAAATTACTATAATGTCATCAATAATTAATAATTTTATCTTGGTTGATCCCACTAATCCTACACAATTTATAACATCCCAAAAAAATCCACCACCTCATAATATTGCATCCCTTATTTTGCCTACTAAAGGGAAGGACTAGATATAAAATATTCAAATTAAAAAGTTTTAGAGGCAGAACTTGGTAATTGTTGACAACACAAAGTTTATGATGAAATTTAAATAGGATAAAAGTTTAATTAAAAGGGTAACTAGGAGGAAATTTAAACATGCTTATTAAATGGTTATCTATGATACTCCATATAAAATCTTCACCTTGATGAAGAATAGAAAAAACAATACTAGGTGAAAAAGATGAATATGAATAACACGAGTTGTTTAGTGAAATAATAAGTAACATGAAAAGAAAGGTTATCCAAGGAATAAATTAAAAATATAAATGTTATAACCATAAAAAAATGATGTAGTCCCTAATAATGTCATTATTGATGTGGAGAAAGCACTAGAGTCTAGGTGAGGTTATTGAGGCCAAAACAAAAACCATTCCTTTAACATAAAAGGGTAAGTTATAAGAAGATAAGCTTGTGAAATTAAATAATATATTGGCCACCCTTACCAAATTAATTAAATAGATCTAGTGTCCTCATAAAGAGGTAATTCTTATATTAGACATCAATTTAGTTCAAAATTTGGATCCAAGATTGGGACAATAAAATTCATGGATTAATTAAAGTAATGGTAAAGTTGTTGTCATAAATTTAGAACTATTTAAGGAGGATAGTATACATGAAATCTTGATTCCCAATTCATAATGAAGTTCCACATGATCACCTTAATACTCAACTAGTTCTCTTTTATGACACATTTTGAAGAAATGATAACACATCAAACTAGGGGAGTAACAATGAAGTGATTGATTTGGTCATTTACTCAATGGAAAAGGTTGAAAGAGTAATTAAATTTATATATTTATTGTATTATCCTCTAATAAACCATTATGTATTGTTAATAAAAGTTAAAGTGCTCTTAAGGTCACCAGTCATGGACCTAGCTTGAGGGGACAAGTAGTTTGAAGACATCACACTTATTCTATGAATTCAACATTTAAACCCAACTATAGCTACAAGTCCAAGTACTTCAAAAACCCCTTGTACTAGTCAAGAGTAGATTTAGTTATATTTATATTAAGTTATATTTATAATTATAACAACCAAGATTAATTTTAAGTAAAAGTAGAAATTTAATTTGAGTTGTATCACTTTTTTCCATTGCATATAATCTTTTTATATCTTGACAGTTCCATTATACACATATATATACTTTTTATTTAACCTTTAATAGGAAGAAGATTTTGGAATATCAATACAAGCTTCAAAATTCTTAGGAAATTCTAATGAGTGTATGTTTTTATTCTTTTTCTAAAGTATTATGAATGCTTGAATGATTTCAATTAAGTTAATTGAATTGTGAAATTTGGATATGTTATTAAATTAAAAATATTAGATTGATTAAATAGCTATTTTCATTGATTATGTATAAAAATATCTTAGTTTAATTCAATTTTATGATTGAATGTGCATGTCAACAATTTTTTAGAAATGATATATCTCTCAAGTCAATGTTATAGTGTTTGATTGAAGATAATTCCCCTTAGACTCTATATTATGTCTATTTTTCTCTGATCATGTCACTATAATAGGGTAGACATTGGTTTTATTTCATACTGAAGCTCACTGACTCAATTCACTTAAAATATGTAATCCTTGTTGACATAAGACATCATTCTTTTTTATCCTACCTTACCTTACTTTTTTGCATTTTTTTATGAGATCCAAGTCACTTGAGTATAGTTTGATATTTGAATAATTTCATCTTAGTTCTAAATATAGTTAGTTATACATATAATAGATTGACCTTTCGAAGTTCTAAGCTAATAGATAATTAGCTTTCTCAAATGGATATTCCACCACAACTACATATAACTAGCGATGTACACAATTTAATGTTATTTTAGTAATCTTTAAAATGTTGTGAAAAATATCATGTATGTAATAAATTAAATGAAAATAACTAAATATATGATTATTAAAACAATACATATATACATACATACATACATACATACATACATACATACATACATACATACATATATATATATATATATATATATATATATATATATATACATATATACATACATACATATACATATATATATATATACATACATACATATACATATACATATATATATATATATATATATATATATATATATATATATATAATTAATGACTTAGTAAATAGAAAATGTATGTACTTAACAAATAGAAAACTTATGCATTTAGTTAATTATTTTCATATGCTTTAATGGAATTATTATATTATTTAATAAAAAAATTATTATTGAAGGGGGATGGAAAGCAAGAACATGAGGAAACTACTAGACAAGGATCTAATTGTAGTATTTAAAATGGAGTGAGTCTTGTGAAGAGATATCTTGGAAGGGTGCATGGCTCAATTAGGAAGAACCAAAATCAAGTGTGTGAATGGAAAGATTGTTATCTCCAACATTTCCCAGCCTAACAAAAAATCACTTCTACACAATCAACTAAAAAAATTCAAAAACCCTATATCTTGGTAGCATAACTATGGATTAGGGTAATGTGGATTCAGATAGCCCTTTTTAATGGGTTCCAAAAGTGGGCATGACATAAACTAATTTTATTACTTAAAACCTTGGCCTCTCTTTGCCCTAAATTTATTCATCCATTATCAAATGATGATTAAATTTTTGAGTGTGATGAGTTGATATTTAGGCTAAATTAGCATAATTAGATGAAATAATTGAGAAAGAGAAAGAAGATTACTTATATTTTAAGGATACTTTTACAATCTCTAAAATAAAATCCAAAAATACCAAAGTATATTATGGATCTTCTACTAAATGTTGATGAAAGCGTAAGTTGAGAGATTACATTTAGAATCCCTAAAGTGATATTATTTGAGTTTTTCTTTTCTTAGTTTTTTTTAAATGAATAATATTTGTATTTTTATCCACAAGTCTACTAAATTATTTCTTTTATTTTTAAAAATAATATATATATATTTTTTTTTTGATATAATTTAATTTATATAAAAATTTAATAATATAATTAATATATAACATGAAATAAATAATATAATAAAAGAAGATAATCATTACAATAATAATATTATTATATAATTAATATACATATTTAATTATCTAATTAACTTATAACATGTAATAATTCGTATAAGAAAGGAGGACAATAATTTAAGTAATAATATTATTATATAATTTAATCAATATACATATTTAATAATATAATTAATATATAATATATAATATTTGATATAAATAAAAGAATAGAATTTTCGGGACGGAGTGATGTCTGCGCGCGGGGAAGGGCATGAGGGTGAACCGGCGGCAGGAAACCAGGCAGCAGGGCTCAGACGGAATGATAGTGAGTTGGGAGAAAAGAATTCGGGCCAGACTGCAGTCTATTCCAGCGACAAGGTAAAGTTGAATAAAATTAATGGATGTTTGCTCAGAAGGCAGGACCATCCTGTGCTTGTCATTCCTCAAGAAACAGTTCAGGAGGACATTGCTTACCTTTCTTCACATACATTGATTTGCAAGTTCCTGGGAATTAGAATCCCTCAGCCAGCTTTGGAAGCCTGGGTTAGGCGCTCCTGGGCAGTTGACGGGGATTTTGACATTATGTTAGCAGGGAATAATTACTTCTTGGTAAGTTTTTCCTCTGTTGCGGATCGTAATCGCATTTTTGAAGGGGGTCCTTACTTTTATGAACGAGCAGGCCTTTTTCTCAAACCATGGCATGTTGGTTTTAATACGGCTGAGGATCTGCCAGCCTGTGTCCCGGTCTGGGTGAGGCTCCCACGGTTGCCGCTGGAATTCTGGCGAGAAGACATCCTCAAACAGATAGCGGCCTTGTTGGGGACACCAACAGCGATAACGCATCAATCTTTAGATAAGAAATTCATTACTTATGCTCGGGTCTGTGTAGACATGGATTTATCCAAGCCTCTTCCTGATTCTTTGGAGATTTGTTTGGGCTCACTAACATGGATTCAGCAGATTGACTATGAATCCATTCCCTTCAGATGCAGAATTTGTCATGCTTATGGACATTTACATAGACAATGCCCTCTGGCTGCCAAAGACAAAAGACAAATGCCAGAACCTCCAATGCCATTTTCAGTTCCTGCTGATAAGGGTTCTGGAAGCGTAGGGCAAAATCAAAAAGCTAAAACCCAACCAGACTACTTGAGCAAAGGCAAGAATCCGATCCCTGGGGGTTTGGCGCAGAGTTCTGTGGATCAATTCAATAGTGGAGTGGAGGATTTTATTCCAGTTAGGAAGCGAGCTAGAGGCCGAGGTCCGAGGCGAGGAACTACAGAAAGGCAGTTGGAACAGGGTTTTAATAGGTTTGAGGCCCTTGATAATATGGTTATTGAGGAGGGTCTTCTTATGCAAGATATTGGAGAAGCTTTCGGACAGCAGAAGTAGTTGCCAGATTCCTTGGGGGGGCAGGATAGGATGGACCTTACACCTCCAGCAGAACCTCTGGCTCTAGAGGAAGGGCAGCATGAGTGTATGCATGAGCTTAAGGAGAAAGAAGTAAAATGGGCAGATTTGGTGAAGGAGGGTGATGCGTGGAAAAAAGACAAAAATTCAGCCTTGGCCCTGGGGCTAAGTCAAAAACAATTCAAAAAGGTCACACCATCTGTTAATCCTAAGGTGGGTCGGAAGAAAGATCAGGATAAACTCAAAGTTACAGGTGATTTATTGGTGGAATCTAGGGCTGTTAAGCCCTTGGAAGAGCATTTCTCCCAATCCACCCAATGATCGTTTTATCTTGGAATGCAAGGGGTTTGAATAGCTACCCCAGACAAAAAGCTATTCGTAGTTTGGTGTGGGACCACTCTCCTGATATCTTTTGCATCCAGGAGACGAAGCTTACTGTTGATTCTCTAATTGCTTGTATGCCAAATATTTGGCATTTTGGGCAATGGCAGTGTGTTGGAGCTAGAGGCACCTCGGGAGGACTTGCTATGGGATGGGACCAGAGGAAAATCATTCCACAACTTTGGGTTACCTGTATTTCGGCCTTGTCTATGATTGCCTCCTCTTTGGAAACAGGTGAGTTATGCTTGGTCACTACAGTTTACGCACTGGCTAACATGGAGGGGCAGCAACAGCTTTGGTCTCATATCCGGTACATCCGACAATGGTTCCCTTACTTACCGTGGATAATAGCGGGGGACTTTAATGCTGTTCTGAGCTTGGAGGAGAAGCGTGGTGGGTCAAGCCACTTAGGCGCCTCTTCTGAGTACCTTCGCCATAACATTGAAGTGCTCCGTGTCTCGGATGTGAAACCCTCCAACGGGCTTTTTACTTGGAGCAACCGAAGAACAGGTAATGATGCCATTTCAGAACGTCTTGACAGATTTTTAGTTTCCTCTTTCTGGCATTCTAGCGCTTTTGCTCTCACTTGTGAGATCTTGGATGGGAGGGGTTCGGACCACTGGCCGATTAAACTTTCCATAGGCCGGATAGGGGGTCCTAGAAAGCCCCCTTTCAAATTCCAGCTGATGTGGCTCTGAGATCTTTCTCTTCATGATCTCATAAGCCAATGGTGGAGACAGGGAGCCCCACCTTATGGCACAGCTATGTACTCCTTCTTGAAAAAGCTTCAATTTGTTAAAAGGAAACTCCAGATATGGAACAGGATTTGTTTTGGGGATTTACACAGTCAGAAGAAGAAAGCGCAAGATCACTTGGACGACATTACTAGGCAAATAAGAGATACTGGGCTTTTGGAGGACCTTCGCCGGATGGAGGCTAGAGCTGCTAATACACTTGCTGAATGGGAACTTCGGGAGGAAATCTATTGGAAACAGAAGGCCCGCAATGAGTGGCTTCAGGAAGGAGATAAGAACACTACCTTTTTTCACAACTCTGTGCAAGGGAGGCGAAATGGTAATTTTATTACTTCGCTTATTACTCAGGATGGAACGCACCTCTCCTCCTCCCAAGACATTAGCAGAGAAGCTGTCCGGTATTTTGCAGAACTTTTTGACAGCGATACTTTGCCAGATGAAGGGGCAGAAAACGCAGTGTTGTCTTGTATTCCATCCTTGGTGGATGATAGAATGAATGAAGAGCTTATGCGTCCTATTGAGAGTGCTGAAGTGGAGGAAGCGGTGTTCAGCATGAAGAAAGGTAAGGCCCCTGGTCCTGACAGATTTCCAGCTGATTTTTTCCAAGAGTTCTGGAGCATTATTAAGCAAGACTTGATGAGTGTCATTCAGGAGTCTTATTCTAGCAAGGAAATGCTACGTGCATTGAATGCTACATTTCTGGTGCTTATCCCGAAGAAGGAACAAGCAAATAAGCTAGAAATGTATAGACCCATTGCCCTTTGCAATGTTATCTACAAAGTGATTACTAAGCTCATTGCACAAAGGCTGAAAAGGCTCCTCCCTAATCTTATTTCAGAAGAGCAAGGAGGTTTTGTGGCTGGTAAACAAATTTTGGATGGGGTGGTGATAGCTTCGGAAGCTATTCATTCCATGAAGATGTCCCAAGAGAGGGCTATGTTTATCAAGCTTGATCTCGCCAAAGCCTATGACAGAGTTAGCTGGAGGTTCTTACAGAAAATTCTCTTAGCTTTCGGTTTCAAGCAGGATTGGACTAGGTGGGTGTTAAGCTGTATTACCACACCTTCCTTCTCGGTTCTGGTGAATGGAGCCCCAACTGAACTTTTTGGTGCTTCTAGAGGACTACGGCAAGGGGACCCCATTTCTCCTTATTTGTTTATTCTCATGGCCGAAGGGCTTGGGAGGCTCTTCAACTGCCAGGTTTCTCAGAATGTTATCCGGGGATGGAGATGGGAGAGAGGGGTAACCACCTTGTCCCACCTCCAATTTGTAGATGACACTATCCTTGCTGGGGAGGCCCGAATCCGGGAAGCGGAATCTTTCCGCATCACTCTTGATATTTATTTGGCAGCGTCGGGGCAGCAGATTAGTGAGCAAAAATCTTCAATTTATTTCTTTAATACTCCTGAGGCTGTCCAGAGGAGAATAGCTGCCATTCTTCGGTTCCAGATTAAGACTCTCCCAGTGGTTTACTTAGGGATTCCTATTGTTGTGGGGCGTCAACCCAGGCTGTTCTGGCAGAATATTCTTGACAGGTTGAGACAGAAGGTAAGTCATTGGACCTATAGATGGCTCTCTACAGCAGGTAGGGTGATTTTGTTACAATCAGTTATTCAGGCTCTACCAATTTACCGGAGCATGGTTCAGAGTGCACCAGCTTACTTTCTAAAAGAGTATGATGCTCTTTCTAGGAAGTTTCTGTGGGGGGGCAATCTGCAAAATTCTAAATGGAGTCTTGTTAGATGGGATTTAGTGTGCAGGCCTAAGCAGGATGGTGGTCTGGGATTACGCTTAGCTATTCTGGCTAGTCAAGCTTTGGCCGCAAAGCTTTACTGGCGCTGGTGTACTAGTCATTCTGCTTGGTGGGCTAGAATTCTGACAGCCAAATACCTTTCGGGCATTAATATTCATGATATTGCCAAATTTCCTCTTGAGGGGAGGGGGTCCATGATATGGGATACCCTTAAGCATGGAGCACATTTGGTGAAGCAAGGTCTGTTCTGGATGTGCCGCAGTGGATCTGAGGCCTTATTCTGGGAGGACTCCTGGGATGGTTCACCCCCACTTCTTCAGTCACACCCGCATTTCCAAACTCTTGCGGAGTCTTTTCATGCGGCTGGGTGGAGTTCGGTGAGGCAGTACAAGGAAGCTTACAATATGGGCACTACCATTGGATACAGGTGGAAACACTCCTCTGACTGGCCTCCCGGGGGTTCGGAGGAGGAACGCGAGGAATTATCCCTCATTCTCGAGACTAGAAGGTGTTCTGTGTTGCAAGGAAGTGATGAATTGGCTTGGAGTGGGGATTCTACAGGGCAATACTCCGTTGCTGCTGGTTATAAGTCTTTGCTGGAGAAAATGGGGGAAGCAGGACTGTTTCAATGGGGGAAGAAAGTCTGGAACCGAATGGCGTGGCCCAAATGTAACTTTTTTCTCTGGCTCCTCACACACAATAGGTGCCTCACCTGGGATAATCTTTGTTGTAGAGGATTTCAGGGACCATCTATTTGTGTGATGTGTTGTACCAACGAGGAGACAGGGGCGCATTTATTCTTCCAGTGTTCGTTTGCTAAATGGTTATGGCATCTGTGGTCGAGTGCGTGGAGAACACCCTGCAGGCATGTTTTTTCTTTAAAGGAATTTTGGGATCAAATGGGCAGCGCCCCTGTTAAAAATACTCTGTTACAGAATGCCTGGGAGGTGGGACCTTCCTTCATCCTGTGGAATTTGTGGCTGGAGCGGAACAGGCGAATCTTCAGGGGGGCGCGAACTGAGCTGCAGCTGGTGTGGAATAAGATTATTTTGGCGATGCAAGAAACTCTTCTTGCCAAGTGTACACCCGACAATAGTTTGCAGCAGGAGGCGGCGGGAGTCTTTGGACGATTGGGGATTATCTTCCCTGGAGATGACGTGGAGAGGAAACTCAATCGGCCGGCGAACTGTAGAAATAAGATGGCTCGGCCGATTAGCAGAAATGGACGGTGGGCGCTCCCAACAGCTGGTTGGATTAAAGTTAATACAGATGGGTCTTCCCGTGGGAACCCAGGGGATGCAGGAATAGGAGGTATCGCCCGGGATAGCTCTGGGAACATCAAATTCTTGTTTTCCATTTACAAAGGCTGGTATACAAATAACCGGATGGAAGCGGGGGCCATTCTGGAAGTTGTGGAGAGTTGCTGTCGTCGTGGATTACTCAATGTCGTTTGTGAATCCGATTCACAAGTTGTGGTTGATTTGTTGAACAAGGATAATTCAGGTAAGACGGACTGGTGTTTACAAACCATTATTCAGTAGATTAAGCATTTAAGTTCTTCTTTGAATTCGATTTCTTTCCAACACATTCCGCGGGAGTGGAATGAGGTTGCAGATTGCCTTGCGAAGTGGGCCACGGAGAATGGGACATCCTGGAACATTACTGAGGAAGCTAACCTCCCTCTGAATCTGTATCAAAAACTGGTCCATCTGGTGGAACAGGAGAAAAATGTATAATTGGTCTTTTGTCTCGATTATGAATAAATTTTTACCCCCTTATTAGTTAAAAAAAAATATTTGATATAAATAAGGAGGATCATCATATTAATAATAATATTGTTATAATCTAATTAATACACATATTTAATAGTATAATTAATGTATAATATGAAAATGATTGATATAAAAAAGATGGCAAAAGTAGGGTGATGGATTATATTTTTACTTCAATTTCAATAAACAAACTTCTAAATTTATAAATAGTAAATAAAATTACGTATTATATTTTTAAATAAAATTATATTATAAACTAATAATATATTATAAATAGAATAAATATTTTTTGAATTTATATTTTTAAAATTATATTCCACTTTAACAAGAAAGTTTTGGGGATACTTTTTACTTTTCTAAATAATAATAAAGCTACATAAAATTTGAATATGTGAAAATATTAATATTGTATTAACTAGTTTTGCGTATTTGTTCTATAATAATATCTTTAATGTCTACCTATTTTGTAAACTTTTTCATATATATTTTATAATAATAATTTATTATTCAAAATATATTATTAAAATGTCTATATTTTTTAATGTATATTTTAAGGTGGTTTTAAACATATCAAAAATCTTCTTTTGTAAAGATGAAAAAAAACATGTTTATATAATTTATATTTTTTCTTACAATTTTTTTAATCTATTTTATATTTTTAAATATTTTTTATTTACATTTTATGATTTTTTCTTAAATTTGAAAGAAAAAAAAAAAAAACTCATTAAATAGGTGATAAATTAAATATCGATATGTTTATATAATTTTATTTATAATTGATATACAATATTAAATAATTTATATAAGACTAGAAGACAATAATTTAAATTATAATATTTTTATATAATTTAATTAATATACAAGATACAATAATTAATATAATATTGTTCAATAATTTAAGATAAAATTTAAATAAAATATTATATATAATAATTTATATAAGGAAAGAGGATAATATTTAAATACTATTGTTAAAATTTTTAATTAATATAAAAGTTCAACAATTTAATTATTATACAAATTTAATACATTGAAAAATAAAATAAAATTTTATATACACAATATTTTTTTAATAAAAATTCAAATAAATTTAAATTTAAAAAAATAATACATTTAACAATTTTTATATTAAAAATAATTAACAATGGTGGATGCCTTGAATCAAATTTTAAAAAATGAATACATCTAGTGACCTTTTCCACTACTGACATCACTAATTATCTAAAATCCTACTAAAAAGAATCAAAGCAATGTATTTATTTTAAAATTTAAATATATAATTATATTATAATTAGAAATTGTTGTTATAAGAATACATGCACATATAAAATATCATATTCTTAAATTTGAGTTTTAAATAAAATATAATAAATAAATAAAATAATATTTCAATATTTTTTAATTTTTTAAGTATATTTTTGAACATTGCATATTAATTTTATATGTATAAATTAATATTAAATATTCTATAAAACTCAATAAAATTTATTATAATATATTATTTTAAATTTTTATTTGAACTTTTATAATATTAAATTAATTTTAATTTTTAACATTTTATTATATTTATCTTAAATATCAATATTAAAGATGGAAAAATATATTGGCTAGTAATTCAAAGTGAGTAATTGTCTTATTTATTTATATATATATGATAGTTAAAAAGTAATAATTTAATATTTTTTTTTGAAATAAAAATAAAATATTAAAATAAACATTTTCATTATGAAATTATTTAATTTTTATTTAATTATAATTTAACAAGTTAAACTTATATTGAGAATAATTATTTATAAAAACACTCTTACATTGAAAGGTGTTTTCATTTTAAAAATTATGATTTTTTCATGGTAGAACAAATAATTATATCTTAAAATTCAGTATATTATTACAATGTTATAATGATAACATATATTAAAAAGTGTTTTGATTTTTATTCTTCTATAAGAAATTAAAACTCTTTCAATTTCAAATTTAATCCATTATTTTCACATTTTCTCTTTAATTGATTTTTTTTAAATTTATTTCTTCCAATTAAATGTTTATCCTCTTTCCTTATGCTCTTAAATTCACTTTAATTGATTATTTATGTAACTTAAAATTAAAAAAATTATTTGAAAACTATAATCCTAACAAATATAAATTTCATTATTTTTTCAAAATATTCATTAACTTTTATGATAAAACAATAAAAAGGTATTGAAAAATAAACAATAAACTTAACTTTTGAAGTGCAAACATGAGAAAAGTTCCCAAGTGACCAAAGGTTTACCCAAATAGACTTGACCTAGCCCACATAGATAAATACAAATAGCCTTGAAAAAGCAAGAAAAAGGCTTACAAAGACAAATAGAATTAATTACATGCCTATTAATTAATACACAAATGATTTTTCAATAATGATAAGCTCAATTTAAACACTAAAATGACTAGTCAAGACAAAATGTTATCATATTTCAATTCCACGTAGAAAAATTTATACTACACATGTTATAAAATCATACTACCACAACTGCCTCTTATTTGTGAGTTACTTCTCTTTCATACACAGCTTTACTTATCACAACATGACATGCCCCAGGATTCCATATGGGGTGTTCCATTTTCTAACAATATTCCCTTATTTTTCTTTATTATTTTTCTACCTATTATTGGAGATGATCAAATAGACCTTTTTCCATTAATACTTTTTACTTTCAAATTAGTTATAGATTTTAATGAGATAGATAAGATTAAAAATATAGAAAAGAATAAATATAAAGATGATAAACATATTTATAATATATTAATTAAATATTAAATATAGATAGAACATATATTAAATTTATTATATTAAAATATATTTAAAATAGGAAATATAACTATATTACATATTGTAATGGTTATGATGCTAATACAGATTTAGATTTGGAACAGATAGGAAGTAGACTAAAATGACAATCTAGAACAGTCACCAAATTTTAGATTAAATGTCTTTGTAGTTGTAGACACTTGTATCATCTTAGGATGGTTATATCAATGCTAGTATGTGGATCAAAAGTAGGTGACCAGTACAAAATACCTACTTGAACTGGATGTGACCACTTGAATACTTTTGGGTTCGTCATCATCTTTGTTCTCATACATTTAGATCTAGATTATAGACTATCACTCCTTGTAAAATGATAAACCTCTAGTTCTTCATTTTCATATTGGTTGTGGGAAAAATAAGTTATTGGACATATGGTGTCAAGCTACTCCAAAAACTCATATGTCAATGAGCACTGTCTGCATAACCAATACTATGAAGAAGGATTTAGACTTATGTATTTCTTCCCTACATGTTAGATTGTATGTGAATCATACAATATGTGATAACTAAGTACAATAGTGACCTAGTTTATAATTTAACAATTTTAGCTCCTGGATTGATTCTTTAATACTTTAAACTTGTATTTATGTTGTCCCTATGAATGATATAAAAATAGGAGAAAATAAAAAACATTTTCTCACTTGAATTCTAGACTGAGTGCTTTTGATAAGTTGTCTTAGTCTTTTTATATCTTTTCTAGCTTAGCAATGAATTAAGAGTGATTATGCATATATACCACTCTTATCAGGAGAATATATCATATAATAATACTTAGGTTGACCATTAGGGAACATTTCATTTTTAAATTATATGACTTTAGGGTACTAGACACTTCTGTCAAAACAAGACACCTATGTCAACATAGGTGTCTATCTAGAGTGCAAGTGTCTAAGGAGAAAAAATAAACTTATATAGTCTCAGAACTTGAAGAGGCATAAGATAAACATGTTTAAGAATTTTGAGCAAGATATAAGACCTAGGTCATCAACATAATACTAGTAGTACTAAGTGATAGGTCAATGATAAAAGAGAGATCAAATGTGAGATTTGTAGAACTGAAAAAGGTCTAAAACTAAAAGGAATATCCAAGGTCTAAGATTACCAAGTGTACAAGATTATGGTTCTATATAATTTATAAACATCATCTACACTAATCTTGATAATCATTAATTTATGTAAATGTAGTCTCCTTGTGTCAATGTAAGATTACTATAGGGGTTAGAAACTTTGTTAATGAGTATACAAACCAAATATGTTTCTATCACCTCTACCCTGATGCCTTGTGAAGCAAGACAAAACTAAATAAAATAAAAATAAAAAGAAGAAACAAATAATTACTACCTTACCTTTTGAGGATCGTCCACCTTGTCATAAGATAATATGTCTTAGACGTAATCTCAAGAAGTCTTTAGCATTGTTTGTCATGAACTATACCATCTCCTCTTAAAAAACTTGAAATGTTAAATTGATAGAATTTAATGCACAAGTTAGATTAAGAAATTGATAGAGATTTAATATTGAATATGAACATATAAAATTGCAAAGGAAAAGGGTCTATTTATTACAATTTTAGATTGATGAGGACCCTTCATCTTTCTTTCAAGATGGATTATTATAAATGCATCTTAAATGAAGCACATGGATCAGCACATAGATTGATAATATAAGCCATTCATCTTGTTTTAAGATGAAGGGAGGATAATTCTTCTCAAAATATATTTGTAAGAGTCAATGTGGGCCTTTCGTCTTATTTCCAAGATGAAAGGTGGAGAATTATTCTCAATAAAGTACATAGATCATCAATGTGGGCCCTTCATCTTGTTTTCAAGATGAAGGGTTAAGAATAATCCTTGAATATATCACAAGATTCATTAAGGACCGTTAATCTTGGAGAATAATCATTCATATTATTTCATTTATCAATTGGTGGGATCACAAAAAGATATTTCATATGATCTCAAGATTCTTTCATAAGGTAGAATAAAAAATAAGAATTAATAATTAAAAAGAAATTGTAATTATATTTGTATAGAATTATAGTTAGAAAAGGATTAAAGGAAATGATTAGAGAAGAGAAATATTTGAATTAATTAATTAGATAATGAGAATTAATTAATTGATCAAAGAAAATGACCAGAATGATAATTGAATAGAATTAATATGGTGAATTATACCACATAAGGATGTTTGAAGGTGAATTAAAACTCATATATTAGATGTATAGAGGAAATTGGGATGAAATGATGTTACAGAAAGTCATTCCATTTTACAATTTTGACAAAAAAGTGATTAACATGGAGTGTCTACATTTTTTCCTTGTTTGAGAAGGTGTTGTGAGACACTAGACGAACAAACAACTTGTCAAATAATGAAAAAGTTGAAACAAAGAGGATAGAAAATTAGATGAAGAGATAATAGATGTTATAATTTCATTATTCTTAACCAACATGTATGAAAGATTGAATGGAGAGATATAATTATGATTTGAATGAATTTAGTTAGGGATGATTCCCTTTGAGAAGGCATTTGGGGATAAATAACATGGAAGGGCTCTCAAAAAATAAAGGAAGAAGCCATAATGGAAGAGAAGTTTAGCCTTTGGACAAGATTACACTACCTGAGGTAATGTTAATAACTTTGATTTATAATGATGATGAATTAATTTTTCCCAAATAAGGCAAAGTTAGAGAAGGATACATTCCAAAAAATAGTTTACACTTTGAATTACCCAAAATAGGATGAAATTGATTTTATGGATTAATAGAATGAATGATTGGAAATCATACATCAATGATTCAACATGTTATATAGGTTAAGGATGATATGAATTATCTAAGTTAAAAATATCACACAAACATTTGCTAATGGTATTATGAATTTTTGAAGCCACCATAAAAAACTAAGCAAAAAATAATTCTCAAAGTGATGAAAGACTAAAAATAAGAAAAGTATGATAATGATTAGAGAATAATATGATCAGATTGGAAGAATATGGGTGTTAATAAGAACAAAATAAAGGTGGTCGACCGGACCTTAGATTTTGATTGGTACTAAACATTATTTACATAGTCTAAAAATACCTTAGGATGATGTGGTTCTCTCATAAATTATGAGAGAATATGATGAATAATGGATTAGATGACTATAATAATTATAATAATAGTTGATCAATGTGTATAACTCTATTTTACATTCTTATTTAGAGATGCACATCTTGATTAGCATATATATAGCCATAATGTGTAATTGTTGCGATTTGATCATGGAAAATGGGATGATGTGATGTAGTTAAAGATGACCAAAATGATGAGATTTGATGATGATTTGAGTGGAGATACTATCACTCCAATATTTCATTGAATACCTTTGGTACTTGATTTTTTATTTTTCACATGACAACATACACAATGATATAAAATACCATCATGACCTAGCCATAATGTGCATAATGCTAACCCCCAATCCAATATATAACTGATAATAATGCATAATGATAAAAACTATGAAGACAATAATAATTTATTCTAATGGATGGACTCAAGTATAAGTACAAGACAAGGAACACCATGATGATGAAATTGTTGGCACAATGGACTGAATCAAGGCAACAACATAAATATAAATAAATAAGCAAGCATAAACAAGAAAATAAAAATTAATAGAAATAAATATTTTCATTTTATCAAGTCAAAATCTACATGTGAATACTCAATGATAATGATGGTTGGACTAGATTTCCCTAAGAAAGGATACATGCAATGGGAATAGAACATCTCAAAATAAGTTGCATGGTTAAAACTACCCTAAACAAGGTGGAAGTGATAAGTTTTAATTAGAGTGATTTGTTTCAAATTTTCTCCAAAAAATATGGATTTGAGAAGGATAAATCCCAATGGTATTTGATTCAATTGGATTAAGATTGACCAAGGATTGTTGACTAGACTTAAGATAAGACAAATATATTTTGGTTTTATATTTTTTTGCATATTTTGGCCTTTTATAATTTTTTGGATATTTTCATGTTATGAATGTTTAGGATTTAAAAAACAATTAATGTTTTTTTAGTTTTAGAAAATTTTGAATGTTTTGAATCTAAAAGTAGAAATAGCATAATATAAGGGTGGCTGAGTTGACCTCATAAAACTAAGCACTACCTACATAGTCCAAATAGACCTCAAGCTATTATAGTTCAACCAAAACTAGAATGAGAATGTCATAAGAATGAACATGGAAGGAAATATGACTAAAATGATCTTGATTGAGACTTGATTGAAGTTAATGGACAATATTTAACTCATAAAATAGTGAGAGTATAGAATTAACTGATAAACTTGTGATAGTGTGAAATGGGAATGGTTAGAAGTGTTTCAAACATTTTACCTATAAGGGATTACTAGAAAAGGGAAACCCCTATTCTATAATCAAGATGGGGTTGAATAACAAATGGAAGGATTGGAATGATCATATTAGATAATAATAAATGACAATTGGATTAGGAATTTCCAAAGACAATGTCAAGTGGAAACCAAAATGTCTAGTCATAAAAGTGTCCTTGAGTAAATATGCCAAGAGAGTTTCCAAAGTAGGGCTTAGAACAACTTCCAATTTATTGTGAAGATCAAGATGGGCATGAAAATTGGACCAGGGTAGGATGAAAATAAGTATGGTTTAGGACAAGGTAAAATGATCAATATGACAAGAATAGAATAAGTTTCATTCCATATAAGAGTGACCCCAAGTGTAAAGGTACTTGTAGACAACAAATGTTTTACACATGATTCTAGAAACTGATTTTTCATATTGGTACTCCACCAAGGCACCACAAGCATGGTTTTCATTGTTAGAAAATTTATTTTTTATTTTGATTTGATTTTGATTTTGTTTTTAAATTTTTGGCATCTAAACTCAAGGGAGGATGATGAGATGTATAATGTTGAATGTTCGATCTCAAGCCTATACCTATTCTGAATAGCTTCTCTACTAGATTTTTTTTGTTGAAGTGGAATTTATTGATGTTGTTGTGATAGTCATGATTATTAATTTAGTTTCCTCCAAACCTCTAAACATGGTATCTTCATAGACTCTATGAAAGAGAGTGCTTCCATGGAGGGTAAAATATTATAAGCATTGGATAACATATTTAATTTGATGTGGGAATATGGTATTTAGCCTAAGGATATGATCATTAAAAGAGGGATAAAAATTAGAAGGCAAATTAAAATTAATACATTTAGTCACACACACTTATTTTTTATTCTAAGTGCAACATAATTTTGGATGTTGAAAGGTCAATTGGTCCAATATTGACTTTAATAACATCTTCATCAAGTGGTTCAAAACTAATTTCCTCATTTATTGGCACCTCGAAGAGGTTTTCATTGAGTCTTCTTGACTATTCTAATTTTATTGTCCAATAGCACCTCAAATAAGGTTTCACTGAGAAATGTTGATAATTTATTTTGATTATACCTTAGTTCCTTGAGAAAGATATCAGTAAAGGATGTTGATTTTAGAATCTAATCTATTAAATTTTTCCATAATGCCTCAAACAAGGGTTCATTAGGGATTTTTACTTCTGACTGAATTTATCTTGTTGATATGTTACAATGAAATAACTCTGACAATGTGTGATTCTAAAGGTCCTAAGTGATAGGTGACAAAAATTAGATGTTATGGTAATGGATTGGATGGCTGATGTGAGAATGATGGGGAATAATAATGGAAGTATAATAGGTTGCATCATCCTCATAAGGGCTACTAAGATAACTTGTGTCGATGTTGAAGGAAACTTATTTAAAATTATAGAAGGATCACTAATGGTTTCAAACTAATATTCAAGAGGTTTGTAGTTAATATTAAAATATATTAATTATAATATTTTATTCAATGTTAAATATTATGTTGATATTGATATGGATTTTGATTTTAATGCTAATGCTAAATATCTTGATTTTGATTATAAATTTGATTTTAATTCTGACATTGATTATGATTCTAATTTTGATTCTAATGGTAAATATCCTAATTCTAATTATAATTATAATTTTGATGTTGATCTTGATAATTATTTTACCACATGTATGACCTAATAGATTGAGTTATCCACAATTACCTTTTTTCACTTCTTGCTAAGCAATGAAGGCTTGAGGATGTAAGTATTTTTAATAATAGGGAACATTTTATAATGGATTAAAAGTAGACCGCTAGTCAATAACATGTTATTCAAATATGGGCTCATTAAATAAGGGGTTTTTTTAATTTAGTTGAACATTCATGGTGAGTTTCATCAAAGTAAGGATCACTAAAGATAAGAGGATGGTCAAAGGGAAAATCATCAAATATGGGTGAATTGTCTTGATTTGGACTTGGAAGTGGATTAGTTTGATTATGATTTAGAAAATAATCTTGGCATCTCCCTTGTAAGTGATTATTAGACATGGGTATACTTGGATCCTTAGTAGATGATGGACCTTAGATTGGTAATGATAATAAATAATTTGATGGCATGATTGACTATGACCCTAAGGTTGAATAAATAATAGATTCAATGTAGGATACTTTTTGGCTAAGTTGAAAGAGTTGCTCTATAACATTTTAACTTAAAAATGGGCTTTGGATTGATGTGTGACATGATTTTTATAGATTAAAAGTTGAATGGGCATCAGATGAAGGTGAAAAAATAGTTTTATTTTTCCTAGAATGTAAGTAGAGGTTCTTGATGCAATAGAACATGCTAAGGATGAGGATAACTAGGTTTTACTCAAGTGCATAGGATAGTGCAAAGAATTCATATTTAACAAAGAATGTAGAAACATATCATAAGTGCATTATCGAGTAGTAGATAGGAATTAAGACTAACCAATACTTAATGAAGGCTTATAAATCATTTAAAGTAAATTATATAGAATTAAGATGAACATTACACATGATATCACATGCAAAGAGAAAAATAAGAAATATGACAAGTAACCATAACCAAATAGTCTATATTGATCTCAACAAAGGTTTATCTCTCTTTTTCATACAAGCATGTGTGTGTGTGTGTGTGTGTGTGTGTGTGTGTGTGTGTAGATACATACATACATGTATATATATACATACATGTATATATATATATATATATATCTGTGTGTATATATATATATATATACATACATATATATCTATATACACATATATATATATATGTATATGTATATATATGTATATATATACATACATATATATACATACATATACATATATATATATATATACACATATACATATATATCTACATACATATATATCTAAATACATGTGTGTGTGTGTATGTATGTATGTATGTATATATATATATATATATATATATATGTATATATATATGTATATATATATATATATATATATACATACATACATACACACACACACATGTATTTAGATGTGTGTATATATATATATGTATATATATATATATATATATGTATACACACACACACACACACACACACATATATTCATTTACAATCTCTAGCTATTCACATTCTTCTCATACTTTGGTGCCAAAAGAGGAGAATGTTCACCTTCTATTTACTACAAGTCATGAAATATAAGACAAAATACATATATCTAATAACCAGGTACATAACACACAAATATCCAAAGAATATCTTGTCTACCTTTACTTATCCATTTTCCTCTCCCAATTTCTCCTCAAACTTAAAATGTTATCTCATCCTAACACAACATTATAATATCATCTGTGATCATAGGTAGAATCTAAATATATGGTTAGACTAGTAAGAGTCACAGTAATCATTTAAGGTGCCATTTTTGGTTTTCACCTCTTGCATACTTAATCACCCTTTCAGGTTTTCAACTAAGTAGCATGCCAACCTACATCCCTTTCAAGTTTTCAATAGGTTGGTGTAGCTAGGAATCCACCCTTTACAGGTTTTCAACCATCTTGGCCTCACTTATCTTACTAATCATCCCCAAGATAAAACTTGTTCAAAAAATTTGAACCTTACAAAATACTTATCTTAAAGGAGGTGGCATTGGTAAGGAAGAGGACTAACCATCATAATACATGTCCCTAGACTATGTAGCCTTTCACTACATGATAACTTGTTGGAGCTTACATAGGGGCTTATAGACTAGGACATTAAGAATATGTGCCACCTCACTATAGAATGGATCTAGGTCACTTTTTTAAGTATGCCAATTGATCATCACCTCTTGAACCATGCACAATAAGATGCACATTGGTGAATGATATTCAATTAGTTATTTTAAGTCCTAATCATTGATGATGCTCATGGTTTCCTTCATATTTTTGACCCTCATCTATATTTTCTCACTCAGTTGCTCCAAATTTTCTACATGGCATTTAGCCTAGAGTCTTATGAATTTACTACACTAAATCTCACTTTACCAGTTGATAAGTCAATCATACATATTATCCCTATTATTGAATGATTATTAAAGATCTTGGTCATTCTCTTCCACTAATTTGGTTTGACTATCCATGGCTATCTTGGTGGATATAATAGTAATGAAATATACACTAAAGCTAGCAAGGGAATCATTGAGGTATTGATTCAAGTTCAAGAGACTTCATGTAATGTGTTGTGCTTAGATGGTTGTAATATAGATCATGCTCTGGTATTCCTCCATCAAGATAACAACATATCTACCTCAGTCTTCATACTCTATCCTAATGTATTGATTACATAAATTTGTTGGGCTACACACCAATCCTTTTTGAGCTCAGTGATTAACTTCTTGAGCCTGCACTACTTGGACATCACTTGGTCCCTAATTACTCAAGTGATTGAGTATGGGAAAGTGTCCTCAATCATTTTTGTAACTTCATGAAAGAAAGCCTTTAGCTCCATGTTATTCACCTTTGATTGATCCCATTACTGATCCAAAGAGGTGGCCTTTTATGTGATTAATTTTTATAAGGCTACAACACCCTCTAATTATTTCTTCAAGGGAAACTTGGAGACATCTAATGAAGCCTCCTAATTGATTGGAAGTATGACCAATGTGCTTGTATATGTTGATGGGTCAAGGGATGGCATAGTGGCAAGTGAGAATGAAAATGTGTTGCATCAAACACTTACTATAGGAACATCCTTGAGTCAAACATTTCCTAATGGTAACTTGGGTTTCTACAAACCTATTTATGTGGTAGTGGGTGCTTGTTTCTAGGTAGGCTACTCTAGTTAGTATTGAGGTTATGATGGTCCTTGTTGTTGTTGTGTTGTGGTCTTTACTACCAACTTGAGTTATTATGAAGCATCTTTAGCCATCTTATGTTTTGCTTCATCCTATTTCTTCTTCTTCTCTTTTTCCTCCCTCTTCTTTTTCTCTTCTTCTTCCTCTTCCTCTTTCTTCTTCTTTTCTTCCTCTTCTTTCTTCTACTCTTCTTCTAGGGACATAGCCTTGGTTTATTCTTGTGCATCTTGGGTTTATGCTTGTGCTTTTACTTGAGCTTATACATAGGCTTATACCTATGATTTTTATTGATGCAGGGATTCATCATCTTCCTCTTTTTTTCTAGAAGCTTTCATGGCCTATTGTGTTTGGGCCATTGCATCTTGTTTTCTCTTTTATTCTTCTTCTTCCTATTCCTTATTATCACTCTCCTTTTGTACATTTTTGGTTACATTAGCTACTTCATGTATCTACTTGGCCACATCCATGGCCTTCTAAATATTATATTATACATCCTTGGCCTTTTATGTGTCTTCATCTTCTTCAACTTATTGTGTGGCTTCTTATTTTTGTACTTCTTCTTTCTATCTCTTTTTCTCTTCCTTCCTCACTTGTCATTTTACTGTGTAAGTTTATTCTTCCCTTGAGGATTGTTTTTATTTTGTGGTCTACTTTGGTGTGATTTATTTAGCCTCTTAGGCTTGGGATGATGGTGGTGAATCACTAGGTCACACCTTTGATCTAGAAACCTATGCCTTCCTCCTCTTGAGCATAACTAATTTATGTTTGGGTGGTGGTGTAGTATATGCAACGGTAGGTTATGCTTTATATGCAATATCTAGTCATCCAAACATGCATTCTTATAATATAGGGGAGACCCTAACCTCTTACTTTATTCAATTATTGTACATAGTGTTTTAGGTGGACTCTTTATAATGGACTAAAATATGTCCTCAGTTGTAAATGTTAGTATAAGATGAGGATGGAAGAAATAAATTTGGTGTTGGAGATGCTCTTTTGCTTCTTTAACTATGTCAATAATAATGGAAGGTTGGAAGGATGGGAGGTCCACCCATAATGCAGGGGGAACCTTCTTTCATAATTTAACCATGTACACCACCTTTCGAAAGAAAAATTATTTCTCCTCCTCCTTCTTATAGAATTACCCATCCATGTCTACCATCATGACCTAGTAGACTTCTTACTTATCTATACCCATCTATAGGAGGTTGTAATATCTCTTTATCTAAGGCACCTTCAGATCATCCATCTAGGTCATGATGTTGTGTTTATTTCACTTCAGGGGAGGGGATGCTAAATGTTATTCTACTTTGTGATTGCCCTTGTATTTCTATCAGTTAGTTACTTCTTCTGGTTATTTCACTATAGGGATGTCTACACCAGGTGGTGTTGCTTGTAAGGGGATTGCACATAAAGATATTAATGATTTTTATTGGGCCAATTCAGCATACACCATGTCCATTTTGATGAATAAGTGATGTGGTTAGAAGGTCAATTAGAAGCTCATGGATGGTGATAAAAACTCCTTTGGGAAGTAGGGTGATAGAGGTGTGTTAACCTAGGTATTTCATGACATTGGTTGGTATTCAAGGATGTGTTATGATGAGGTCTAGGCACTCCTCCCACTAGGATTTGAATTTGTCCTCATGTATAAGGGATATAAATTCTTGTGTCCTTATGAGTTTTTGAAATAACTACACTAGCCAATACTCTATATTAGGGTTCACTACTCCTTTTGGTGACTTTTATGACATAAAATAGAGTAGGAAGATGATAAATTGATATTAGAATGTTTGCTTAGGAGAGGTGTAACACTTCTCAATGTTTGTGAGTAACTCCTAGATGAAGTACTTAGGCCAATTAAATTATTAATTTCTATGGATCATTTGGTGGGTGATGTCCATGACTCCTTTGGGTATTTTCTTGACAGACTTGGTCATGTACCAAAATATTCTTGTGATGCACTCCACAAAGATGTCCATTGGCTTGTCTAAGATTTCATCAATGGGAATCCCTATGTTGGCCAACACATTCAGATCCTAAACTTCTTACAAAATAAGAGGCATTTTTATATTTTATGGAGACAAATAATATCCATGTGTAGGCATGCCTAAGGCTTGGGCCACGATTTGTGTATTGATGATAATAGTCTCATCTAAGCCCACATATATGTTACCATCATTGTATTAGCTAAGTAAAACTTGAATGATTTCTCCTAGGTCACTAAAAGTAGTAATTAATAGTAGACACTCAACATTTATATTTTGGAACCATCTAAGAGATATGAGGGTGAGTGGTTTCACAACATCAATAGGATCGAGTCATAATAGCTTTTGTTCTACTTGGTAAAGGTAGTTCAATGGCTCTTGGTCACTAAACTTTGTTTGGATGAGCACCATATCGACACCCATGGCCATTTTTTATGCATATATAATAACCCTAATTAGCCATGAAGTATCCATAATTGTGTAAAGTGATAGAATTATAATAGTCTCTATTCTTTATGTAAGAAAAATAACTTGGATTTTGGCGATTGTAGTTCAAAAAAAATGCACGAGGATGAAATGATGACTTAGTATATGAACTTAGTATTTATATATTTGGTACCTCTTGTATCTGATGTTAATATCACATTTATCTATCCAAACATCATGAATTTAATGGTGGATGTGAAAAATATGTATTTGATCTAGCCATTAAAGTAGTTAGTCATTGGCATGTGTGTGTAGTTATGTCATTATGCTCTTTAGTGTTTATACATGGGTATGAGTAGCTAATGTTGATGAGCCACTAATTTATTTAAGATCACATCAATTAAACCTTGGATCATGTATTTCATTCTAGTGGATGCCCATTATTTGATGGATATCTTGTTTATGGGACATTTTTGTACCTTTTCCAATCTTAATTTCTTTCAGCCACTCCTCTTTGACTTTCCTAGTGGCACATGTGCATCGTCCTATACACAAATGGCACACTTGATGCTTGGTATTTTAATGCTAAATTATTGAAGAGATCATCTACAAACCAATAAAATAGGAAACAAACACACACACACAAAACATGAAAAAATAGGGAAATCCTAATCTACTTTGTGATACTTAATACCTACTCAATTTTTATAATGAGATCAATCAACTATTAGTGGTAGGACTTAAGCCCACAACCATTTTCCCACCCTTGTAACATAGTTCCCTAAAGATCTCTTAAAACCATGGTTCCTTATTTCATTAGGTCATGTATAGTATAGGGCCCTTTCCATCATATTTGTAACTTACCTAGGAATGCTCTAAAATGATTGTAATCTAATAAGATTAGTTGATATTTATGAAATTATTTTTGGCACAAGTTCATATCATACCATGATTTCTGATTTATATTGTGTACTTATTTCATCTAGGCTACTCTATGTATGAAATCATCCATCCTATCTAGCTCAAGGATTCAATTAATAAGAGACTCACAATCTCCAAGTTGCATACCCATATCAATGTGCAAGATAGGTACTAAGTATTCCATTAGCATCATGACTTTAAGACCATACACCAACTATAATGGCATAAACATTGTAGTTAATTTTTAATGTGTGTAATATTCCCAAAAACTCATAGGAATGCCATCTTCCTAGTCATCCCTCTTGACATCATTGATCTTTGTTATCGTTTTACCTAGCACTTTATTCAAAGCTTCAGCTTTGCCATTATCCTATGGATGATACATAATGATTTTATGATGAGAAATCATAAATTATTCTATTAGAGCCTTGATGGTGTTATTTATAAAGGGCATTCCTCTATCACTAACTAACTTTATAGGGAATCTAAACCTTGTAATGATGTTTTCATATAGAAACTTTAATGCATCTTTCATACTGCATCAAGGTGTTATAGTATCTTCAACCTATTTAGTAAAATAGTCCATTGTAGTGATGATACACCTTGCTTTACTATGCTTGTTTCATGGTTTGATAGGTCTAACAAAGTCAATGCCCCATTGTTCAAAATTTTGCTCAGCTAATAGAGGCTGTAAAGGCATTTCATATTTCTATAGTGGTTTACCCATGTGTTGATAAATATCATAGTATTACACAACTATATGTATATCCTAGAATAGATTTGGCCACTATAATCCATTTTGTAGAGGTTTACTATCCATAGATTCTCTCATAAAATGTCCTCCTATGAATCCTTGATGTGTTTCCTACAAGAGTTAAGGTCATTTGTGTTCTAGAATAACCCTGTATAGAACTTCATCCTTACCCAAGTGACACAGAAGCCTATGGATGATGGTATATGATAGGGCTCTAGTAATAAACTGCTTCTTTTCATGTTCTTGATAGTACATAGGGAAGACTCCTTGTTCAAGGAATTTGTAAATGGCTTTGAAGTTTTTAGGAATTACAAAGACATGAAAGAGGTGAGTATCAAGAAAGTCTTCTTATAATTCTTTTGGCTCTTCACCATTAGGAATGTGACTGAGATGGTTTGGTCCCACATTCTCTCTTCTTGGCTTGACATTAATTCAAAATTAAAACTCTTGAAACAACATCAACCATCAAGAGATTCACCCTCCTAGCATTGTCTTTTTAACAAGGTATCATAGAGCTTGATGATCAGTGAAGACTCTGAACAGTATTGCAAGAAAATAGTGTCAAAATTTTTGGAGCACAAACATGATGGCCAATGTTTCTCAATCATTGGTTATGTAGTTCTTCTCTATATTAGATAGTTTTTAGCTAGCAAAAATAATAGTATGGTAACTTCCACCATCTCCTAGTTGCATAAGCACAACACTAACTATGATACCTAAAGCATCCATATGCACATGAAAAGGCTTGCTTCAATCTATAAAAATAAGTATGGGCATAATAGTCAATACTTTCTTCAATTTGATGAGATTGCTTGGCATTCTAAAGTCTAGATAAACTTCATATTCTTGTGTAGTGAGGATTCTAATGGATATGAAGTAGTTGCATAGCCTTTGATAAACTTATGATAGTATCTTGTATGTCCCAAAAAGAGCACACTTTGGTGGAACTAACAGGTGGAGGCACACTCAAGATTACTATTCTTTTTGCCTATGACATGTCCAAGAAAAATACCAAAGGATGTGAAAAATAGATATTTACTTAAATTTAAAGTGATGCACATAACTATATATCATTCCAACATTAAATGTAACTTAGACAGATGTTCTTTGAATAAGGAAAAGACTGCCCAATCATCAAGGTAAAATTACAAGAAGTCATGAATGAAATCCTTGAATGTTATAACCACTATACAAGAAAACACTATAGTTGTGTTCTTAAGGTCAAAAGGTATGACCTTGTATGAAAAATAACCTCATTCCATTACAAAATTTATTTTTTCTCTATCTTCTTTTATGATTGGTATTTGATGATATCCACTAAAACCATCTGTGAAAGAATATACTTCATGTCCTGCAATAGATTCCAAAACTTTGTCTATGAATAGAATTGGGAATAGATCATTTACACAAACATCATTAAAAATATAGTAATCCCCACATACTCTAATTTATCCTAATTTATTGGGATAAACTACCATGGGGCTTACTCGATCTACCTTTTCTATCGGATAGATTATTCCTACGTCTTACATTCTATCTAGTTTAACCTTTACTTCTAGCTTCATATTTGGATTGAGATTATATGGCCACTTCTTGGTAGGCCATGCACACTCTTTCAATTTAATAGGAATATCACCAAGATATGGTTCAAATCCTCATATCTCTAATAATTTGGTGGGAAAGATATATTGATAATCATTTAAAAGTTGTAAAAATTTAAAAAATTTAGATTTTGTCCAATAGTCACCAATGTTCACTCATTTTGGAACCTCATCTATTCTAATGTCTATGATATTATTTTTGATAGGCTTCTAATAAATTTTAATTTTTTCATTATCAACAAATTTATGTCTCCTTCATTGCCATTTTTGTTCATGAATTTAGATACTACATAGCTTTTATTCTTTAGTAGATACTACGCCAGTGTCCTTGAGTGGTTATAAAAGTCATTTAGGCTCAAATAAATCATTAAAATCTAGATCACCATCAGAAATAGAATCCTTACTGTCTTCTACCACATCTTGTATTTGGTGACATGGCTACATCAAAGATTATTCCTTGTGCTTAGCATATTTGTACCTTTGCAATGTTTAATTAAGATCAAAGGATGTGTTATTCTATGAAGTGGATTATGTTGTGGAGCTTGAGTCTTCTATACACCCATGGTATAATATTTATTTAATTTTATGTATTGCATTATGAACTAAAGGATTTTAATCTTTAAAAACAAAGGTTTGCATAAAATCACTTTGCACTTGTGTGAAATACTTGGTTTCCCTTTTATGCTCTTGGTGAATATACCATGTTGTCAGTAATAGATCAAGTATATAGTGTAAAAATTAGACCTAGTACTTTGGTGCCACACATTACTCATTATAGACTTTAACACATTTATGTATATGAATTTTAGGTAACTCACCTTCTTGAAAGAATGTCCAATTGGTGTGAATTAACTATGGTAGTTGGAACCTACTGATCATGAGCTCATAGGCATCATCTCACTAAAGATGGTCATCTCTATGAGTTACCCACTACATCATAACAAATCCATTTAGGGCATAGTTAAATGATTGACCCACTGGCTAATGGTTGGTATATGAACTTAAAAGCTTATAATGAAGTCATTGATGTCCTTACGAATTTAGTATATAAGAAGTTATCACTCATGTGCAAAGACCATTCATATTGGTAGAAGTTCATGATCACCTCAAGCCTAGTTGAGGATGTGGATATCTAAATCACCACTGATATATGAAATTGTTTCCCATGGAAAATTACCTTCCCTGGTCAATTCTATGATAAACTAGTTTACTATCGACTGCATAGACCCACACTCTTCAATGATAAACTAGTTTACTACTGACTACATAGCTACTAGTTTGGGACTCCACTATTCTGATGTCTTCAATTTTTTAGTAGTGATTATACCCAAGGTTTAGTATGGTGGTATAAAAATTTATATTTAGCTACATGTAGAGCTTTTGGATTTTACTTAGAAGTCCCCTTCATGTAACTAATTTCTTGCATAATGTATGTGGAATCTAGTTTAAATGGAATTATGTAAGGCTTTTACACACTATTGAGAGGAATGATAACCAATTTATCACCTTGGTGTAGTTCTAATTGCTTTTCCACCATGTCAATATTCATCTAACCATTGTATTCCCATTTCTTACCTATGAGCTTATGGTAATGTGTTACTATAGTCTTCATATCAATGAATTCAAAGTCACCTCACAGTTTTAGTTTTGAAACTTTGATCTCAACATATTCTAATCTACCAATGGGTTCAACCATTCCATAATTAGTTAAGTTCAAATTTACTAGGTTGTAACTCAGAACTAGTCATCTAATGGCTTCCCAGGTAGACTTAGGAATCATATTGATTGTGCTACTAAAATCAAATAGAATTTTCATAATCTCATAACCAACAACCTCAATATTGATGCATGTGCCAGCATCCTAAAGTTTATTCATTTTAACATACTAGACCATCTTCTTTATCTTCTATTTCCCATGTTGCACACACTCTAGTAGATTATGCAATAGGTTTGTGATTTTATGTGAGATGTCTTCATTATGAAGTGTGCCTATAAGTTTCAAAAGATCTATGAGCATAGTGATAACTCCATCTTGGTTCATAATGTGCATGATCTAGCCGTAGATTTGTAAATTTATTGTTATAGAATCTCCTTTGGTAGTGTCTTGATATTGGATGATTTTCTACATCTACACAACTTTGTACATGAGGTCCTATTCTATAGCTGGATCAGGGTACTTATCATGTTTAGCTTTTTGAATTCCTTGATATTAAGGCAACCCTTTGTTTTCATGTTATTATCATGTAATATCATTCAAGAATGCATTTTATTTAGGTTGTTCACTAACCATATTCACATTTCAGATGGCCTTGTCCTTTCTCTACTTTTCTAGAATAATATAATTTTTTGTGTCATGCTAGTCAGAGATTCTATAATATGCATACTATGACAACATTTAAGGATTCATCAGGTAATTTTGTTGGAAATTATTTTATCCTTTAAACAAATAAAATTTTAGGGGAGCTTGTTGATATTTATTTCCTCTACTACCCTGGTATCCTCCTCTATATCTGCCTTTAGCTCCTCTTCTATTAGACTACTATCTACCTCTATATCCTCCTTGTTGATGTGTAGTGTTCTAATTCTAGTGTTACTAGTTTTTATCTCCAATTTCAAATTATTATTTCATATATGGAGTGGTCCAAATCATTTATTTCTACTCCATTATGGCTAATCTCTAGGGTGAGACATATTGGTAATGTGGAGATGGAGGTGTCTAACTTGGTGAAGGAAGGGTCCATCCAGCTAGACCTTAAGGCTAATACAATGGTGAAATCAAAATCCATTGTGGACCTATGTATGTTGCACAACATTTATCTACCTCGAGGCCTAGGATCTCTTTCTTTTCCAAGGAGATTTTTTGCATAGTGATGGTGAATATGTTTTTAGTGATGCCTTATTTAAGATCTTGCAAAACCTAAAATTTCTTCTCATCATGGTTAGGTGATTTGTACAAATTATAATACCAATTTTGTGGGTTCTTGGTATATTGTTGTAAAAGGTGGAATTATATGGTGGCATGCCTAATTATGTGGTAGAGTTCACAAAATTATATCTTGACTTTAGGATAGTCATTTTTGTGATGTCCTTTTCTACACTCCATATACCATATATTTAATTTAGGATTATCTACATCATGTTTTTGTTCCATTTTTTCATGAAATATTGTAGTGTACTTTCAATATTGGAATTGGTAATAGGAGATTATCCATAATCTTCAATTTATTCTATGCATAGGAGAGTATATTTGACATCTTCTTTGGTAGCATATCGAGTTTGCACAGTGACAAACCTAATCCTAGAGCAAGTTTTTTGATGAACCACATATATTTTTATTTATCTATTAGATAAAATTCTACCTTATTAATCACATCATAGAATCTACAATCATTATCATAGACTGATTCTATAAACTTTTTCCATATCTCCTTCAGGTCCTTTATATTTTTACTAGTGCATTTCTTGATCTTGAATTATACAACAAGCTAATACTCAACATATCTTAGAATTTCCTAATAAACTTATCTTCATTTTATGAAATAAGGTGATATAAAAAATAGTGAACCTATTATCTAGCACATTTTGATAAATTTGTTAGTGATGCCCTTAGCTTACCATCTCATCTTGAAAGTCAACAAGAACTATTTAGGATCTATAGACCCATCAAGATGGATAAGTTTATGAATCCTCCTAGATGACTCATGATGTTTACTGATATTTATAGAGTTTTTTGTGTAACTAATATTAGAGGAGGATACAATCTAAGTGATCATGCTTTTGTATTACTTTACACATTGTGCAAGTTATCATGTGAACTATGTTTTTTTGTACTTATTTTATTTATGTAGTTTTAACAAATACTATGGCCTTGAAATAATTCCTAACTGATTTTGTTTGAATTTTGGTGCCCTAGTGATGTACTTTATCTATAAATGGTCCTTCCCAACAATTATATTCCTATCTACCTAGCTAAAAACTTCTACTCAAATATAAAATATTATGCTATAGGGGCATGTGCTCTTCTAATGAATGATTTATTCATATGTATTTTTATTTTAATGTTATTTAACCTACGATTATCCTATGACTATATTCTATGTATTTGCATAATTATTATTCTTATAACAATACCCTTTCTTGTACATATGCACTACATCTACCATCTATCTATTATACTTCTAAACTATTCTCACTTTCTTCTTCACACATCTCATCTTCATCTCATTTTTCATCCTCTCTATATCTACCATCATTCATCATCCTATTTATTAATTATTTTTCCATCTTATCATTGATCATATCTTCATACTTTTTCATCATCTATTTTATTACTACTCTTACCTCTACTCATAACAACCTGGGTATTCTTTTATTTATTATATTATTTTAGTTCCTATTCTGAATCTAGACTTTTCTTCTAACTCTATTTCCCTCTCATCTCCATTCTATATTTAGTCTCAAGACTTACTTCCTCATATATCTTTTATTCACCACCATATCACACACTTACCCATATGCCCAAAATGACTACTCTATATTGGTTGGAGTAGGCACCATGGCCTTATCCACAACCAACATATTTATCAGGAGAGGTAGTTGCTTCAAAAAAATTCCTCTAATTTTGTCGACAAAATGGTCTTATATAGCTTCAAATTCTATATATTCCTATATTGTGAACTCAATGATGTATCTATATATGGTGGTGGTAACCCAATAATGTATTAATCTCATCCAATCAGTTTCTAGTTTTAGAAATTATCTATCTTCTCTTTGATCCAAGTAATTATTTCTTTCATTCTAGGATTATAATAATAGTATTCCAATCTTGTCAACTAATTGGTTAGAATTTTTGGTAGTTCACACTAGAAAATTTCATATATCTCTTTGTAGATATGCTCTTGAATAATTTCACTTGTGGTAAGACCAGTCCTTTTATATTTTTCTTTTGTGAAGTTTCATACTTTTTGGTCTAACCATGTTTTAATGTCTCATTGTCCTGATAACCATCTTAGCATAGTTTCCTCTAAAAGGGCTCTGTCCATGTTAACCACACCATGGTTATTAGAGGTTCTTAATGCAACATAACATGATAAAGATGATAATAGCTAAGTTTTAATGAAGTGAACATGATAGTGTAAAGAATTCATATTTAACAAGGAAAATAGGAACATAATAGAAGTGAATTATCATGTGGTAGATAAGAATTAAGATTAACTTATACTTATATAAGGATTGTAGAGCATTTTGAGTAAATTATATAGAATTAAGATAAAGATTAAACATGATAGCACATGTAAGGAATAAAATAAGAAATACATCAGATAACCATAACCAAATAGTCTATATTGATCTCAACAAAGTTCAATCTCTCTTTTTCACACACACACACACACACACACACACACACATACACACACACACACACACACACACACACACACACACACACACACACACAAAATTATTTATAGTCTCTTACTATTCACATTATTCTCATACTTTGGTACTAAAAGAGGATACGATTCAACTTCTATCTGCTACAAGTCATGAAGGATAAGACAAAATACATATAGCTGATAACTGGGTATATAATGCATGAATATTTGAAGAATATCCTACATAACTTTACTTATCCATTTTCTTATTCCAACATATCATGAGTAATATAAAGTGGATAACTAATACAAAAGATGTTTGATAGATGTTTCTATGAAATGTTGCGACTGATCCTCTTTATGATAGAATCTAGGTTTGTTGGATAATTTTTTTTAGGTAGTTAAACACCTATTTATAAGAGTCATAAAGTAGATCATCATTTTTATCAAACATGTATCAATTAAAATTTATGTCTTGATCTAGTGTGAATGCCATATAATTGAGTGGAAAGATAATAAAATATTGATTGAAGGATGCCTGAAGAAAGTATATATATAAGGGGGATGATTGGATTAGAATTGGCCCCAAGCATGGTAGAATTATTTTGATTCGGCCCCAAATAGGGTGAAATTAATTAAAAGTTATTTGATTTTATTGGGCCAAGTAAGGTAGAATTGATTAGAAGTTATCTAATTTAGGTTAGCCTTAAGTAGGACAAACTTGATCAGTTGTGTGAACACAATTGGAATTGGCCCCAAAAAAGGTAGACTTGAGTATATTAACTAATATTAGCCATAAATATGGAAAATTGATTGGATTATTTTAATCTCATATTGGATTTTGATGTTAGATTAGATTTAAATGAGATAAATGGTGGATGTCATGACTTTGTCATTCCTAGCTAGTTGGTATAGGATATTAATGGAAAGATGTGTAGGTTGTTTTCACTAATTATAGGGTTTTTTCACTAATTTCCAAATCTAAAAATACAAATAGATACACAATAGTGAATTCACCATTTTTAGGGTGCTTTCACTAATTGTAGTCATTTTTTAGGTATTTTCATCATTTTAGTGAAAAAATAAAAAAAATATAGATACATGCATATTTTAAATACCTTTATTTTTCCATAAATGAGAGGTCAAATAATTCTTAATTCAAAAGTTATGGCCTCTAGAAGATATGTTTTAAAAGTAGAAATTTTGAGCAATTTCATTATTTTTGAGTGAATTTCATTGCTATCAAAAAAAAATCATTTAGTAGTGGTGAATTCACTAATTTTAAATTTGATTATGAGGTTGATTTCACTGATTTTTAGGTAAAATTTACTAATTCATCTTGAAGCTACACATAACATAGAATAGAAAGCATACAATGGAAAATTCATCAATTTAGGGGTTGAATTCATTGATGAAAAGGTTATTTTCACTATTTTTTAGGGTGAAATCACTATTTTCAAGGGAAATTAATTGATTAGTAGATATACAATGGTGAATTAATTATTTTAATAATGTGAATTAATCAATATGTAGAGGTGAAAAAATGATGAAATTATCACAAATTAACCAAAAAACCTAGATTTTTAACAAGTAAAATTGTAATAAAATCTCAAAATAGAGTGTGGGTTGTGGAAGTCCCACTAGGCATGCTATATGTGTCATTAGGATTAATTCAAGGCTTATCAACTTTTTAAATAAGTTTACAATCAAAATTGCCTCTATCCCAATGCCTCATGAGTCAAGGCAAAGCTAAATAATAATAATAATAATAATAATAATAATAATAATAATAATAATAATAATAATAATAATAATAATAATAATATTATTATTATTATTATTATTATTATTATTATTATTATTATTATTATTATTATTACCTTCCCTTTTGAGGATCATTCACCTTATCATATGTGGGTGTGTCTTGGATGTAGTCTCAATAAGTCTTTATCAATGTTATTTGTCATGAACTATATCATCTCCTCTTGAAAACCTTGAAATGTTGAATTTATAGAATTTGATGCATAAGTTAGCTTAAGAAATTGATAGAGCTTCACTATTGAACCTGAGTATGGAAAATTCCAAAGGGGAAAGATCTATTTATAGCAATTTTGAATCGATGAATAGCCTTCATCTTACTTTCAAGATGGATGGTTGAAAATGCATCTTCAATAAGGCACATGGATTGATAATATGAACCCTTCATCTTGTTATAAGATGAAAGGTGGAAGATTTTCCTCAAAATATTCTTGTAAGAGTCAATGTGTACCCTTCATCTTATATCCAAGATGAAGGGTGGAGAATTATTATTAATAAATCACATTGATCATCAATGTGGGCCATTCATCTTATTTCTAAGATAGAAGATGGAGAATGCTCCTATAATATCTCACAAGGTTCAATAATGGCCATTAATTTTGTCTTCAAGATGAAGGGTGGAGAATAATCCTTCATATTATTTCATTTATTAATTGGTGGGCTCACAAAATGATATTTCATAGGATCTCAAGATTCTTCCTTAAATAAAGATATCTTTTGGAGGGAGAAGAAAATAAAGAATTAATAATTGAAAGGAAATTGTAATTCTATTTACATAGAATTATAGCTAGAAGAAAGATTAAAGGAAATGATTATAGAAGGGGAAGTATTTGAATTAATTTATCAGATAAGGAGTATTAATGAATTGGTTATAAAAAATGATCAAAATGATAATTGAATATATTTAATATGGATAATTTCATCATTTAGTAGTGGTGATTTCAATACTTTTGAAATGTATTTTGAGGTTGATTTCACCAATTTTGAGGTCAATTTTATTAATTAAACTTGAAACTACACATAACATAGAACAAAAAGCATATAATGGCAAATTAATCAATTTAAAGGCTGAATTCATCGATCAAAAGGTTACTTTCACTAATTTTGAGAGTGAAATCACTATTTTCAAGGGAAATTAATTGATTAGTAGATATATAGTGGTGAATTAATTAATTTCATAAAGTGAATTCATCGATATGAAAAAAGTGGAAAAATGACAAAATTAATGCAAATTAACCAAAAAACTAGATTTTTAACATATAATTTTTTAATAAAATCTCAAAATAGAGTGTGGGTTATGAGAGTCCCACCAAGAATGCCCTATGTGTCATTAAGATTACTATAGGGGTTATAAACATTCTTAATAAGTATACAATCAAAATTAAGTATGTTTATATAACATCTATCCCAATGCCCCGTGAGTCAAGGTAAAGCTAAACAAAACTAAAATCAAAATAAAAAACAAATAATAATTACCTTCCCTTTCAAGGATCATTCACCTTATCATAAGTGGATGTGTCTCAGATGTACTCTCAATAAGTCTTTAATAATGTTATTTTTCATGAACTATATTATCTCCTCTTGAAAACCTTGAAATGTTCAATTTATAGAATTTTATGCATAAGTTAACTTAAGAAATTGATAAATATTTGCTATTAAACCTAAGTATGGAAAATTACAAAAGGGAAGGATCTATTTATATTAATTTTGAATCAATGAAGATATTTCATCTTGATTCCAAGATGAATGGTTGAAAATGCATCTTCAATAAGGCACATGGATTGATGATATGAACCCTTCATCTTGTTATAGGATGAAAGGTGGAGGATTCTCCTCAAAATATATTTGTAAGACTCAATGTGGGTCCTTAATATTATTTCCAGCATGAAGGGAGCATAATTATTCTCAATAAAGTAAATAGATCATAAATGTGGGCCCTTGATCATGTTTTCAAGATAAAATATTGAGAATGCTCCTAAAATATCTCACAAGATTCGTTAAGGGACATTTATCTTGTCTCCAAGATGAAGGGTGGAGAATAATCCTTTATATTATTTAATTTATTAATTGGTAGGCTCACAAAAGGATATTTAATAGGATCTCAAGATTGTTCCTTAAATAAAGATATCCTTTGGAGGGAGAAGAAAAAATAAAAATTAGTAATTGAAAGTAAATTGTAATTCCATTTATATACAATTATAGCTAGAAGAAATATTAAAGGAAATGATTAGAGAAGGGGAAATATTTGAATTAATTTATCAAATAAGGATAACTAATGAATTTGTTAGAGAAAATGATCAAAATGATAATTTAATATATTTGATATGGATAATTATCGCATTTAGGGTTGTCCTAAGGTGAATTTGGACTTGTAAATAATATGCACAATGGAAATTAGAATAAATAGATGATATTAGTTTGGTTTATGTATAATTTACGAGATTCATTTTGTTTTAAAATTTTGGCATCAATATTATTAAAATGGAGTGTCTACACTCCTCTATTATTAATATGGTACGTTCTATACTTATTACTATTTAACCTTAAATTTTTAAATATGTGGGATAGGGTTAAGAATAAAGAAATAACTCAAGAAAAAGGCTAATAAAATAATATATAATAGTTAAATTAATTATAATCATAGATAAATGAATACTGTAAATTATAATACTAAGATATGTTAAATATAGAACATACCAAATTTGAAATATTTTTAATTTATTTCAATACCAAAGAGAAATGATACTTAGTTGGGTTTACTTTGCACAATCAGATCTAGATTGGAAATAGGTGGGAATTATTCATGATGTGTGTGTGTGTGTGTGTGTGTGTGTGTGTGTGTGTGTGTGTGTGTGTGTGTGTGTGTGTGTGTGTGTGTGTGTGTGTGTGTGTGTGTGTGTGTGTGTGTGTGTGTGTGTGTGTGTCTTTATGTATGTCTATGTATCAATGTCTATTGGTTACTATATGATTTGTTTGGTAGACCACTAGGAGAAGACCTTGATGCGGGTAAGATGAGACTAAAATGGCTCAACCCATAGCTTATTATCCTTGATCTAATGTAAATAAAGTGTTTGACTTACTGTCCTTAATCTAAAATTGGAATAGTACTAAAATTTTAATGAAGATAATGATATGGCTATCTAGAGTTGACTTACTAAATGAAGAGACTAAAAAGACCCTATTTATATACCAGTGTACTACCATCAATGTTTATAACTATGCCACAAGTGTTTAATATAGATTAATAATTGGATTTTAATGAAACTAACTTCATTATTATAGGTTTTATATCACTTTTTGTATATATATTAATATATGTGATACAAGTTGTCACGTTTTGTTGATTTATTAAACCCTAGCTCTGCACCCTTAGAATGAGTTTTAAAAAAATGGGTTAGTGGGATCATGGTGTTGAGATGAACTCAAAGACCCATCTATATTTGATGATAAATCAACACTATGAGCCCACTAAACTAATTTTTCCAAAATACATCCCAAGGGTAAATAAGGGTGAAGAGCTGGGGTTTGATCTATAAGAAAACATATATAGACTATTTTTCAGAACTAAATACATTAGGATAAATGTGACAAAACATCTAAAAAAATAAAGTTATTAGCACTGTAATCCATCACATATTTTATAAATGGAATTAGTGTAATGGAATTGATAGTAATATAGATAGTAGTGTCCAAAGGTAGATGGTAGTGTCTATGGATCAAGAAACATTATTTCTATAATTTGGTAGTTATCTCAGAATCCTGATCCTACACACTTCTACCTATGTACAATTCAAATATATAAACACATTATAAATCCAACTAATTATCATTTCCCCTTGACATTGTATCAATATAATATCTTTAAAATTTGATACTTTCTATATTTAACACATCTCAATATTTTAATTTCGAATATTCATTTACTTGAGTTTACAATTAATTGAACTGCTATAGAGTAGTTTTATTCATCCCTTTGTAAAGGATATTTTATCCCCTTAACCCTTCACATCATATTTAGAGGAAAGAATTATGACAATATACTATAGTTTAGTATTAAATTTGTTGGTAAAAAGGAGGAAGAGGTTGTCTTCTGACATGTTATGTTCAAAATTTTGGATAAATATTTCCAATGATTTATGAAGGCTTGTGTAGTCTCATTGTCCACTTGGTTTTACTTGATGAAGCGAGTCAGTTTATTTTCAAGGAAGTAGCTAGATTGAAACTCTTGAAGTAATGTGTTAGCTAAGTCTTCCAAGCTATAATGGAGTTAGTTGGTTATACCAATTTAGGAAATCACCAAATAATGTTTTGGCTAGTAGCTTGGTAGCAACAATGGTATTGAGTATAACTTATTATTTATATAGTTTTCTAAAGGCCTTCAAGTGCAATGTGGGATCTTTGGATCTACTATAGGTGATCTAAGGAGTGATTACACCTATGTCAATGTTTGTAATTTGATGAGCTAAGAGCTCATCTTTTATATGTTTGATGACTCTATTATTAATCACTACTTGTAGAGTGAGATTACCAGGAGAATATTGAATGGGGGGTGTGGGGGGCCATTTGGATTTGAATTTTGAAACTTAAGGCATTGAGTTATATTTTGAATTTTCAAAAGATTACTTTGTATTTGAATCATATGAACACTATTTCTAACTTGAATAATATCCATTTGGATCATTGCTTGTAAGATGATTTCATTAGGATTGAGAGTGTTTTGATTATAAGTGAAGGCTTGAGTAGCATGTTATGATGCATTGACATTTAAATTAACATGGACACTTTTGGTAGGCCTATTCAATGAAAGGCCCACTGTGTTAATAGTAATACTATGAATGGTAGAAGAAAAAATAAATGAGGAATATGAAATTTTATTAACATGGGAAGGAGGACATTCCATGTGAGGTTCTATCTAGAGATGATAGACAACCACATAGTCCTTTCCTTTGTGTTTAGGGTGTGTATGGATATATATTACCATCTCATTTATATACTCAATGTCACATTCTTCTTCAAACTCATAGAATTGAAATAGGTGACCTCATATAGAGGTATCAAGATTTTTATATGACTCATAATGTTTAGATCTAGTGGAAGCCACATGATAATTCCTTGGATTTTGGTCTAGAGTCATGAAACAATATATGGCATATAGTTTTATGTTGATTATTTATGAGGATTTGTTAGTTTCATATCATTAAGATTATTAAAAGTTGTTATAATTCATAATGGGTTTTCTCTTTAGGTTGGTCAAAAATCATTCATGTTGGCCAAAATTGGCCTACATAGGAAACTTTTGCCTAAATGGATCAAGCCACTCTCTTTGACCATGTAGTACCCTTATACCCCCATGATTAGTCTCTTTTTGGTCCTGACTTGATGATGTAGTGTAGTATCTTAGGAGGTCTTTGTGTGGTGTGAGGAGTTGAGTAGAGTCCTTATGTGGTGTATGATCTAATGTTATAAAGAGAAGAAAAACCTCATGACCCTACCACATTTCACTTGTAAGCTTTTTTAAAACTTTAAGTAAGTTTTAAGCTGAATATGGAGACTTTGAGGAAAAGGACTAGAAACATGTCTTGAACTGCAAGTGAAGGATCAAGCTAGTTTTTAGGGTGTTTGAGAATTCAGGGGTAGGAAAGAGGTTTGCATAAAGTCTCATAGATTTTAATGGGTCAAAAATGATGTATAGAGAGGATATTTTTTTCCAAAAGATCCCCAAAAGTGCATTAGATGACTTATGGGTCTTCAAAATAGAAATTCTAAGTGAAAAAGTAATTTTTTGAGGAAGACACTCCTCCCACATGATTATGATGTGTTTTACATATTTGGACATGCTCAAGGGAATTTCAAGTCACTTAGAGTGGAGGAGAGGTGTTTGGGAGCAAAATGATGCATTTTGGAGCCTTTTAGAGCTTTGGTTGGATAGGTTTTTGAAGGTTTTTCTTAATGTGGGGTTTCATATATCATGTCTAGTCATCCATGGTTTCCTTATTATCCTCTATTAAGCCTTTTAAATTATATTTAAGCACAAGAACTAGCAGAGTCAAGGAAAACCTCTTAGTTACAAACTAGGCATGAAATAGGTTTTCTACAATTAATGGAGGTCCAAGCATTTTAGAAGGTTTCTAAAAGGAAGGAAAGATCATTTAAATCATATCAAATATTTTATAAGTGTTTTATTATATAGGTAGGCTTATGGTTCTTCATGCTAAGGAACAACCATTTTTGGTAGTGTTGACCAAATTTGACCTTTAGTCAAATTACGTCAACCCCTACATTTTTGAACATTTGAAGAAGATTTTCATATGTCCTATAGGGTTTCATGTTGGTATATCATCTTAATTATCCTTCCTCTAGTCCTTGATCAAGCCCACCCTCCTTATACTAGTCAAGTCAACTAAAGTGAACCCTAGTCAAACTTGTTCAAAGGCTCATTTTATTTTGAAAATGTCCTAAGGTGGTTTTTGATATATTTTAATAGGTTCACAAGTCATTAATTTAAATTTCATTATCTCATATGCAAAAATGGCCTTTTGGTCATATTCTTAGCCCATTTAATGATTTGTACAGACTTCCAAGGGGGTATATTTGTCAGAAGGGTGATTTTCAATGTGGAAGAGATCAGAATCTATCAAAAAGTGGTCAGTTTCAATTCAAAAGGTAGTTATGTATATAAAAGGGTCATTTCTCCTTGATTTTAGGCCCTTTTGACACTCACCTATTGGCAGGATGAAAGAGAAATGCCTCAGTCAATGAAAGATAGGGATTTAAGTGCATATTTGTTTATGTTTTAAGGCATCTTGGTTTAATCCAAATATATATATATGCATATGGTCTAAAATACAAATATATAAATGAATCTTGGGTTCTTAAATTTCATATAAGGTTACCATACCAATTGGAGCTAAAACACACCTACATTAGGGGTATAAGACAATGAGTCGATAATTGAGGTTTTGATATTGTCTTTGGAGATTTAAAGGTGAATGAGAAGCATCATAGTTGTTTTATTACTCTATGACTTTAGGTTATTTTTAAATAGAATGATATAAGCCTAAACCAAGCCATCAACACCTACAACCAAGGCAAAATATCTCAGCCTAGGTAGTGGTCAAATAAATAGAATAAAGGAGGAATAATTGTATATGTTTTGGTGATATTAGTTCATATAAGGTAATTAGTTTTATATTTAAAAGAGGCAATCTAAATGGATCTATGTTTCACTATAATCAACCTAATTCAAGCCATGATAACCTATAGGTAGGGGATATGCAAGGTTATCTTAATTAGCAGGGTAGATCCATGTTTGAAGCTAAAGTACACCACAGGGCATAAAAAATATGAGAAAATTTTATGTATTGATTATTATTTAAGCTTTAAATTGAATCATTGACATCATACTTTAAGACTAACCATGCTAAAATTACCATATATAGGGGTTTACTAAGAGGTTACCATAGTCAGCCATGACAAACCCAATCTAGTTCTACTTAGTTGGGAGTGTGTGTAGTGGTTTGGAGTGATAATTAGATATAGGAAAATTTTAAAAATTGTCACATAAACTTTTAAATACTCTCACAGTGAGGACAAGTAAGATAAATAGGCTCTAAATGCCTAAACATAATCAATACAACTAAATCCTGTAGGCAGTCTACTTGACAAAGTCTATTTGTGAAACTTATGGTTTTGAAAGCAAAAAAATTGGATTAAAGTTCTGATATTTATCATTAAACATCATTTGGAAATGAATATCATCCTAAAATATTTTTTTTTTGAGAGGAAAATAGGTGGAGTGCCCCGTATCTTGTCTCAGACAGGGTGTACTCTAATCATGCTTGAAAATGATAGTTTTGAGGAATGAGGTATGTAAGATAAAATAGTAGTTAAGTAGAAATATTTCAAAGATGTATGGAATTAAAGTACATATGAAAAAACATTAATAAACTTTATATAAGATTGGAGACCAAATAGGGTGCCTTGTGTAACAAGACCTACAGGTAAGCTCAGTTAGGCATGATCAATCTTAGCTCCAAATAAAGGGTCTTTTCTATTTTCATCTCTTATAAATAATTCAAATGCCTTGGATCATATTAATATGGGTAAAAATTAAGTTTTCAACCTATCACATGGTTCTAAAGAGTCATCAAAAAGTGTAAAACATGAAAGTTACAGGTAGAGCATTAGGCATGATAAAACCTAAGGCTAAATGAAGAGCCATTGTCACTTTTAGCATGAAAGGATAAATCTAATGAGTTTTATAGTGTTAATGAGATATATTTAGAGGTTTCTTATCTTTTGGTTTGTATACAATTTCCTATAAAATCCATTTCTTGACATGAGTACACTCAAACCTCAAAGAATGTGTAGAAAGGACATGGATGACAAATTTCAAATGCTTGAAAATTTCACCAACCTCTACATGGTGCTTAAGATATTTAATGAGGTTAATTAGGTTCTTCAATAATCTCTTATTTGAATTGATAAAATGTTCTAACATTCCATGGATATGAACAAATGTTAAGAGTCTTAATCACTCCAAAACCCTTACAAAGCCTCCTAAGGACCCGATTGTGAAAAGAATAAAATTATAGCACAAATATTCAATTAAAATTCCATGAAACAACTTGGAAGATGTATATTCCTCTCTATGTACATTACACATGCTAATGTTTTGTATTACACCTATACATATGGTATAAAATAGGGCTCTTTTTGACATTTTTATGTGTTTTGCAAGATTGGGAAGATTTAAAAAGACCAAATAACTTATAGGAAAAATTATAGGACTTATTATAAGTCCTAATATCCATTTTTATATAAATCTCAGATCCTAAGTCTATTTTACATCTCTTTCATTTTAGCCAATTTAGTGGGTAGATAGTGATCACTTGGTGAAAGAGAGTGAAACTCCATTTGGGAAGCCTTTTATGGCCTATTTGATGAAAATTATGTTATGTAAACATTTTAAACATTTAATTACTCCTTTTACATGTATAATATTGTGAAATTGGGAAGGTTTTGGTGCCAGGTGTGAGAGGTGCATAGAAAGGAGTCATTTTGAGACTGTCATGGATGATTGTGCATGGCCAGAATGATAGGAATAATAAAACAACTCTCTAATGCATGTGAGGTATTTTTATTAACCCATCCCACATATACGCATTATCATAACTTGTCTTATGTAGTGATGAAGAAGTTTTGGAAGTCAAATCATGAAGGGCTTTATTTTGTACATGGAACAACGTATTTTAGGCCACTTTACAAGGCTTGGATGATTTGAGATGACACTTGTAGCTCCTAAAATTTAAATTATCACCCTATATCTCTCTCACATGCACAATTAATTTATATTTTCTATTATACAAGTGTCTAATGACTCTTGATCTTCCCTTTCTCCCTCTCCTCTCATTTTCTCTATATAAACTAGCATTTTTGGCATTGTAATGGATCTCCCTACCTTGGTATGGTAAATACCTACCAAAGTTTTTCATTTATCTAATAATTTTTTTTTACCTAATTCAAAATATAACTAAGTGTACATAATGGCTTTTGTTCTTGTGAAAGTATAGCTTTTTTACCTTCATATGTTACTCTTCCTAGTACCTTGTGTTTTGTAATCTCTCTTTTGTAGGTTATCAAGAAGTGTTTGATGTTGATGTTATAGGTATAGTGACTAGTATATTAAATATATTTTCCTATAATTTATATTGTATAATTCCTCCTATCCTAAGTTATCTCTAAGACCCCATGCTTGAAACATTGTTGCGAGAGAGAGAGAGGGTTGTCATTGGATGAAGTGTATGTGCAAACTTCTCCTTGGTTCCAAGTGCAAGTTAAAGGGTGTGAGTAGAGTATATATTTGGTGTATCACCTCCCATAGAATATATTTTCTTTAAGATATTCTTAACCCTTTTCATCCCCCTAATTGTTAGTAGTAGGATTGAGCTATAGTGATGCATCAAGGGGAACTAGCCCCTCATTTAGAGATCCACCTCAATTTAGGGACACCCATAACCCTGAGGTGCTTCCATTTTGCCACATGAATGCAGAGTGACTTTTCATATCCTCATTTGGTGTAATTTAAAGTGATAATATATTTTGGTATGCTTTTTGGGACTCTTTTTCCAAGATATTGAGGAGTTTTGGTGTTCTCCTTAAGATACCAACCTTTGGAGGTAATTCCACTAAGCACCAATTGTGACTCCAAGAATAAATCTATTGGTTACATAGTCTAAGTATTCTTATTTAAGTTATTTTCTTGTTATACACACTTATCACAAGTTTCATGGATTATTTTGATGTTTAGTTTGTCCTAACATAAGTTGAGGAGATATGTCCTACTTTGCCTATTCCCCCTCAATATGAACAAGTACTTGTCCAAACTTGTCATGATCCCTATCAATCTTATGTTTCCTATAGTTATCCCTATCAATATTTTTCTACACCTACTCCACCTAGTTCCTCTCCATGTCATCCCATAGCAAGTTTTGAAAATACTCTTATTGGTTACTAGGACTACATGCTAGACCTTGATACTAGATATGGTTATGGCCAAGTTATCCCTAGTGTTTGTATCAAGAGTGTAAGGGATGATTTGGAACAAGTTAAGAAATAATGGATACCTATAGAGAGACCTAATTGGTAAGGTATTTATAATGAGATGATTGATGTTTGTGGCTTAATTTTCCATCTAGAAGAGAGGTTGAGAGATCATGAACTAACTCAATCTTGGCAGCCCCAATATACCCCATATCAACCTTTGAGTGTGCCAACCTTTCCCACTTAAGATGATAATCCAAACATGTTCTAAAATTCCCCAAGTACTTCATGAATTACCCAAAGTTTCCCTTCTTGGAGGTCCATCCAAGAGAAAAACCAAAGGAAAGAGGACATCACTATTGAGCAACTTGATTAATTTGGAGATGCTTTTGAGAAAGGTGGCTTGAGTTTTGAGACTCAACTTGACAAGGAGATTGAATTGGCCAATCAAATTTTGAGGTAATCTATCATGGAAGTAGAAAATGAACTCTCTAACCCTACTTTTCCAAGTTGCAATCAAGATTCCAAGCCCAAAGAAATTTCAAGTTTCCTAAACATATCATTCACCCCTTCATTAGCATCTCAATCCCATGAAAACATCTCTGATCCTACCTTCCCAAGATGGAAATAAGTGGTGGCATTTTGTGAAGAAAATAAAAAATCATGTTTAGGTAGAGAAGTTGTAAAGAGAGAGAAATTTTAAATCCCTCAACTTCCTCCCACCCCTCCTCAAGAAGAAATTGAACCCATCTTTCCACCTCCTCTAGTTGATCCATTTTGCCTTTCTAATGTTGAGAATTGCATTACTCCTTGGGAATCTTCTTTGGCTAAACTTCATATTTTTGAGATGCCTAATGTTGGCACTACTAAAAATTAGTATGAGTTTGATATTTTAGATTGGATTAAAGATGAAAAAGAGTTAACTGTTAGTGAGGAGGCATTAGATTATGAATATGAGGAAAAGGATCCTCGATGTATTGCAGAAAATATCTTAAAAGAGGTTCTTTTGGAACCCAAAGGAGAAAATGAAGGAGCCTTTATTGGGACTCCACTTCATGATGTTGACCAGTCAAAGGGTGATGACTTGTGGCAAAAATTTGAGGACATATTCAATGAATTTGAATCCTTAAAGGAACCTATAACTCCTTTGGAGTAAACTAAAATAAATGATGGGCAAGATGGCATGTTTAAAAAATAAGACATGTGGAAAAGTTATATGCAAATGTTCTAAGAATATGAGGATCCTCAGAAGATAAAACTCCTAATACAACAAGCCCAAGATGTTGAAAAATAAACATGTATTGAGAAGCATTATTATCAAGGGAGTCTATATCATGATGGAGCAATCTATGATGATCTTGGGCCATGTGAAGGTGAATTGAAGGTTGATTCTAGAACCACTTATGAAGTTATCCCCACCAACATCAAGGAAGAATTTAAACAAGAAACACTTATAAGTTGTCATGATACAACACTTCTTAAAATCTTTGAGGAGGTTGTAACAAGTGGGAAGAATGATGAGATTCTTCAAGAAAACAAACTTGTAATAAGCTATCCCATGCATGGATATGTAAATCTATCATGAGGAGACAAAAGGATAGTAATATGAAGCATGTTTCTAGGTTCAAGATGACTTCATCTACCTTGGAAACTTGTGAGAGATTACTCCATTAGATGACATGCCAAGCCAAAGAGAAAAAAGAAAACATGAGTCATCTAGCATCATATCCAAGAGAAAGCATGCTTGGAATCCTCATTCATCTAATGAGGAAGGAGATTAAAGATACTTCCATTTTGATCTAGTAAGGGAGGTATGATAAAGTTGAATGTACATAATTTAGTGCTTTTAGTTGTGTCTTGTGTTCCCTAAGTGCTTAGTGGCATATGTGTGTCTTTTCTTTGATGTTTGCTTGTCCTTTTTGTGTGTTATTCTTTCCTTTGTGTGTTTTGAGGTAAACCAATTTTTTTATTCATGTCAATCTCTATTCTTATTGTTTCCAAGTGCATTTTGTCTCCCTTTTCAAAATAGATAAGATAAGGCTACTTGTCCTTAACATAGGCAAGCATGTTAACCCTAGGAATTGCCAAATTGTTAAGCAAATTTGACCTTTATTCAAATTTAGTAAACCCATACATTTTTGAAATTTTGAATAAGGTTTCCATATATCCTATAGGGTGTCATGTTTGTCTATCATCTTACTTATCCTTCCTCTAGCCCTTATTCAAGCCCACCCTCCTTGTACTAGTCAAGTCAACCAAATTCAACCCTAATCAAACTTGGTTAAATGCTCATTTTATTTTTAAAATGTCCTAAATTTGTCTTCAATACGTTTTAAGAGTTTCAAAATTCATTAATTTACATCTCATTATGTCTCATATGCAAAAATGGCCTTTTGGTCATATTCCTAACCCATTTAATGACTTGTACAGACTTCCAAGGGGGTCTATTTGTCACAAGGATGATTTTAAATATGGAGGAGGTTAGGATATATTAGAAAGTGGTTAGTTTTAGTTCAATAGGTAGTTATGTGAAAAAACGGTAGTTTTTCCTTGATTTTAGGCCCTTTTGGGCACTTGTACAGACTTGTTGAGTTCACCTTCAGCTAAAAATGTGGGTAGGATGTTTTTTCATATCCCTAAACTCCTTACCATGCATGGATTGTAGGTAATGTGTCAAAAAATTTAGTTTTTCCTTTGTTTAATTATTTTTTCCATTGTAAGCCAAGGATGTTCAAACTCAAATGCATGGTATGAGCCGTATAAGTGGAGTTGGGAAGAGTGATTTTAAGGAATGAAAGGGCTCTGAGTGTAATTTTTATTCATAGTAATAAGTTTAATTTTGATGTATCCTCCTTTATTAACCATTAATAATACCTCAAGCATCCTTTTATACTTCTTCATCCAAGAAGGGGTCATTATTTTCACTTATTTCATATTTAGTTGCTTTGGTTTAATGGTGATGATAGCTTCATGTGTTTCTTAGGTCTTATCCATTAGTTTTACATTTATCTCTTGCTTTTAGAGGTATAAATAGTTTTAAAAATCCTCTTAGGAATTTTTTGGTCTAATTCCATCTTCTCTACTTTTTATCTCTAAATTTTTCATCTACAAGATCCTACTGATGTCATGGTGACATATGGAGAGGTAGACTTGTGTTCCAATTTCTTAACATTGTCAAAAGCGAAGTAGTATTTCCCAAGGAAAACACACAAGTTCACGATTATCAAAGGTTTCATCTTGTTCACTATGATGTATTAGACATCAACCTTTAGGTGGTCTTGATAGAGGATAAATTACCCACTTTGAAACTTTGAGTCATAAATTTAACTCATTTGAGACCCTAAAACCTATTAAATGCATGACAAATATTTTATGAATAAATAGATAAACAAAAAAAGAGGTGGAAATAGGTTTGAAAGAAGAAATCTGAGTTTATCCTTTTGTCCTTAAAATAATAAAATAGAGAACCAAGGGACTTTATGACTACCATGTAACATGGTGGTAATGACTTCTAAGACATCTAGCCTAGTCAGCCATGTTTCCCCTAGTATAGATTATGCCCTTGGCAAACTTGAGGGATATATGGTGGTGGGAAGGTGGTCTTTTAGACTCTCAAAAATGCCTATGAATACACTAAATTCTATCAATGATGTCTATAGGACTTAGAGATGTGAGATAAACTTATCACCAAAGTTGATCATTGTCCTTGAAACATGTTAGAATGGTTTATAATGGTTAAAGAGGCACTTATGATATGAAACATAATCATATCAGGGTGTTAAACATGTCATGCTCCTTACATTCATTTTCAGTCCATACAAGGGATTGAGAACACTCACCTATAGGTAGGATGAAAGAGAAATGTCTTAGTTAGTGAAAAATAGGGAATTAAGTGCATGTTTGGTTGTGTTTTAAGGCATACAGGTTAAATCCATATATATATATATATATATATATATATATATATATATATATATATATATATATATATATATATATATATATATATATATATATGGGTTATTAACTTTCATATAAGGTTCCCCAACATCATATTCAATACCAGTTAGAGCTAAAACACACCTATAGTAGGGGTACCAGACAGTGAGTCAACAATTGAGGTTTTTCTTTTGTCTTTGGATATTTCAAGGTAAATGAGTAGTATCATAGTTTTTATTTGACTCTAGTAATTTATGGGAGTTTTAAATATAATTCTCTAAGCCTAAACTAAGCCATCAACACCTATAACCAGGGCAAAATGTCTCAGTCTAGGAAATGGTCTAACAAGTGGAATAAAGGAGGAATAGTTGTATATGTTTTGGTGATATTAGTTAATCTATGGAAATTATTTTTATATTTAAAAGAGGGAATATAAATGGATCTATGATTCACTATAATCAACTTAATTCAATCCATGATAACCTACATGTAGGGGATATGTAGGGTTGTCTCAATCAGTAGGCTAGACCCATGTTTGAAGCTAAAGTACACCATAGGGGATAAACAAGATGAGAAAATTTTATGGATTAATTATTATTTAAGCTTTAAAATTAAGAAATTACAACATACTTGAAGACTAACCATGCTAAAATGACCATCTACAAGGGTTTACTAAGAGATTACCATAGTCATCCATGACAAACCCAATCGAGTTTGAGTAAGTTGGGAGGGTGTGTGGTGGTTTTGAGTGATAATTAGGGATAGGAAAAAATTAAATATTGTCACATAAAATTTTCAAAAATATAACATTAAGTACAAGAAAGAGATAGAGGATCCAAATGGCTAATCATAGTCAATATAACTAAACCATGTCAATAGTTTACATGACAAAGTCTATTTCAAAAACTTATGGTTTTAAAAGGCCAAAACTTGGATTAAGGTGCTTATATTTGTCATGAAACATCCTTGGGACTTGAATATAATCCTCATATAATTTTTTTTGAGAGTCATATATGGGGAGTTCCCCTATCTTTACTCAGATAGGGGGCACTCCTATTATGCTTAGAAATGATAGTTTTGAGGAATGAGGTATGTAAGATAAAATAAAAGTTAAGGAGACCTGGTTGGAAGATTTATGGAGTTTAAAAACATATTAAAAAACATGAATAACATTTATATAAGGTTGGAGACCAAACAAGGTGCCCTATGCAAACATGCAAGCTCAATTAGGCATGATCAAGCTTAGCTCCAAATAATGAATATTTTCTATTTTCAGATCTTATCAAGAATTCCAATGCCTTTGATAATATTCATATGGGTAAACATTAATTTTTTAGTCCATCACATGGTTGTAGACAGTCACCAAAAAGTGCAAAAAATTAATGTTACAAGCATAGCATTAGGCATGGTAAAACCTAAGGCCAAATGAACAGCCATTATCACTTTTAGCATTAAAGGAGAACTCTAATGAGTTTGACAGTGTTTATGAGATATATTCAAAGGTGTTTTACATATTTTTTTATACAATTTCCTTAGAAATCTATTTTTTGACATGAGTACACTTAGACCTCACAAAATGTGCAAAAAAAAACATGAATGACAAATTTCAAATGCTTGGAACTTTCATCAACCATGCATGGTGGCTTAATACATTCAAAGAATTTATTGAGGGACCTAAAAAATATATTAGTGGCATTGAGATAAATTTATAACTTTCCATGGCTATGAACAAATTTTAAGAGTCCTGATCACTCCAAAACCCTTACAAACCCTCTGAAGGACCTAATTAGGAAAAGAAGCAAATTGTAGCATCTAAATGCAATTAAAATGACCTAAATCCACTTGAAATATGTAGAGGATTATTTAGGGACCTAATACATTCTAGTTTTTTATACTACACACGTATGAATGGTATAGGATAGGGATCCTTTAGACATTTTTGTGTGCTTTTCAAGATTGGGAATGTTTCAAAAGACCAAATCATTTTTAAGGGATTTTTTAGGATATATTATAAGTCCTCATATCCATTTTTTAATCTATCTTATCTCCTAATTCTATTTTCCATCTCTTTCATTTTAGCTAGTCCATTGGGTAGATAGTGATCACTTAGTGAAAGAGAGTGAAACTCCATTTAGGAGTCCTTTTAAGGTTTATTTGATGAAAGTGATGATATGTACACCTTTGACACATGTCATACCTCCTTATTCATGGATAATATTTATGAATTGGGAAATTTTTTGGTGCCAAGTGTGAGAGGTGTAGTGAAAGGAGTCATTTTGAGACTGTCATGGATGATTGTGCATGGCCAAAATGATAAGAATGATTAGGGACCTCTCTAATGCATGTGAGGTATTTTTAGGAACCTCTCCCACTCAAATCCATCATTATACCTAGTCTTATATAGCGATGAAGTAGTTTTGGAAGATAAATCATGAAGGGCATTTTTATATGCATGGAAAGGAGTTTTTTAGGCCACTTTGCAAGGCTTGGATGATCTAAGATGACACTTTTAGCTCCTAAAATTTCATTTATCACCCCATATCTCTCTTACATGCATATTTAAATGATTTTTTTAGTTGGAAAAGTGTTTAATGACTATTGAGCTTCCCTTTCTCTCTCTCTCTCCTTTCATTTTCTATATATAAACTAACCTTTTTGGCATTATAATTGATCTCTCCACCTTGGTATGGAAAATATATACCATATTTTTTCCTTGAGATAATAAATATAGCTGTTTTTGCCTCATTCAAAATCTCACTAAGTCTACACAATGGTTGTTGGTATTATGCAAGTGTAGCTTTGTTTACCTCCGCATATTACTCTTCCTAGTATCTTATGTTTTGCAATCTCTCTTTTGTAGGTCAAAAAGAAGTTTCTAATGTTGATGTTGAAGATATAGTAAGTTTTATATTAAATATAGTGTCTTATAATGCCTATTGTCTAAGCCTTCCTAACCTAAGCTATTTCCAAGACCCCATGCTTGAAACATTGATGTGAAAGAGAGGATTGTCACTAGATGAAAAGTATGTGAGCACTTCTCCCTGGTTCTAAGTGTATTTTAAAGGGTCTGAGTAGATAATATATCTTGGGTATCAAATCCCATATAGTATATTTGATTTCAACTATTCTTATCCATTTTCATCCCCCTAAGTGTTAGTAGTAATACTGAGCTATAGTGATGCATCCAGGAGGACTAGCCCTTCATCTAGAGATCCACCTAAATTTAGGGATACTAATACACCTGAGTATTTTCCATTGTGACACTTTAATAATGAGTTACTTGTCATCTCCTCATTGGGTGAAAGTTCAAGTGACAACAAGCAATCTTGGACAACTCTAGGAGAACCTTAAGTTTTCACTTAGTACAAATAGGAGAGAGATAGAGAGAGTTGGGAAATTATTTTTTGGGAAGTGATATAAATCCTAATGGAATTATAATTTTATGAATTTATTTTCTTTTTCACCTCCCCATATTTATGAATGATCACTAACAATGTAGAGGTATCTAGATGGCATATTCATCTAGATAGGGTTCAGGTTTTCTCCTATTTTTCACTTAAAAATTCAATGAGTAAGAATGGTTTTGGGGGAGTCATTTTAGGGTTAAATATGACCTATTAAAATTAGTTTCATTAGTTAATTCCACCCAAGAAGGTACTTATGGCATAAAACATTTTTTCTTTGTTATCTTTGTGAATGGTTCATTTGATCAATTTTGGAGAAAAACCTAAGTTAGAAGGCTAATATAAACTCAACCTACACATGAAACATCAATTTACTCATGTGATATTTTCCCATCAATAGTTAGTTGTTCATTAAATACTTGATAGGTCAAATTAGGACTAGTCTTGTATGGCATAACACCATCCATAATAGTTTTTGTCTTTTTTAAGAGTGAAAAGAGGTAATTAGTAGTTTCAAAAGGCTTATTGATTGGAATTAATGAGAACTAAGTTATGATGTCATAATTATTTTCAAATTTCCAATTAATATAAATAAATCCAATTGTACAAATCTTTGCTTGATCAAGAAATAACTTGTCAAATCCCTCATTAGCATTGGGTGCCCTACAAGAGACTAACCATATTAGAATGAATATTCTAAAACTATTTTGACATCATCAAAGATGGGATAGATCAATTTTAAGGTTTTGGGGAGGCATAGTATTTATTTTAGGATCATTCAATATGCATATTTTCAAGTTATCACCTTCACTACTTGTATCTTGCAATGTGCACCTACAAGTGACTCATATAGAGTATAGAGAAATTGGAAGACATATGTTGAAATTTTTTTGGGCCTTCCTTAAGTTATTAAAGTTTTAGTGGTAACATAAAAATCAATTAAAAATCCATGGAAGGAAATAAAAAATGGAAAACCATGTTCATATATGGAGATTGAGTTTAAGGACTTGTTACCTTAAAAGCTCTAAAAGAAAGCCATGTTCACTTTTGGGGATATTTTTTATTGGGATGTCATAAATTATAGATAATTTTGAAGGATATTATCTTGTATCATAGGCATAGGAGTGATAAATTTCCAAAAAGAGTGGGTGTTTGAACCCAAGAACTGATGTAAAGAAGGTCTTTATCCTAGACATTCTTACACTACACTTTTTCAATGTTCTTTGTGGTATATTGAATCTTAGATGATGTTATTATCTAAAGTGGCATAAAAATAACATACCTTCATGGTAGGTGATCCTATTGAGGTGAGGAATAAATTTATGGTTATCATAACATCAATGATCTTGGAAGGGAAGATAGGCTCACTAAGGTTATTTTTTGACCTTTCTCAAGGTCATTCTTATTTTAGTCCATACATGTAGCTTGAGCAAATATCCATCTATAGCCATGGTTTGAGGAGGAAGGAAATGGGATATTCCATTTGAGGGTTCAGGTTTAAATTATCTCTTATTACAAGTGAAACAATATAAAAAACCAATAAGTAATTGTTTTTATAATAATAGAAGTGTTTCATATGATGTCATATAGGCCTATGATCATGTCTTCAAAATGATATACAATTATTACAATAGCTTGTAGGGTATGAAGGAGATGAAGATGTTTTTATGTGTTTCTATATCGTAGATGGGATATTTTTTAAGATCACCAAATTTTTTAAGAGCATAAAGGTTGAAATATATGTTGTGAATGTGCTTTCAATAGGGTGGCAGACCTAAATACCTTGAACATCTACCTATAACCATCATTTTGGAGAGCTCAGATAGTAGTATTGACATATAGGTCCAAAAAAGATTCAAGGTTGTTTGGAAAATAATTATAAGTCATTAAAATGGATGGAACCATGTTAATTACCAAATGTTATTTTGAAAACTAATTAACAAATTGGCTTTCCATTTGTAAAATTTACTTTAAGATACCTATAGTCAATCCTATTAGTATGGGTACTAAGGAGGTTGGATGTTCAAATGAGAAATTATTTTTTAAGAACCCAAGACATAGTATGGTATGATGGATCTAATTCCATCATGTAATCTCAGAAAGAGAGGATATAGACACAAGAAATGATGGAATAAATCTCTTGGGTTGAAAGTAATGTCTATAATTCTATGTGTTTTTAAAATATGCAAATGTAACATGAATGTGCTCATAATGTTAAAAGAAGGATATTACATAATGTATTATTTTATAGTGCTTGGTATGAATTTGGTGAGTCTATTTACCATTTTGAAATGTATTTTGAGTAATTCATGTGCTAATTTTCATGCCACTTGGCTTAGTGAACCATACAAACCTATGTATTGATGCTTGCATACATAGTCCATACACAAAGATTTTGTTAAAAGGTTTGAAGATGAGTTTAAGAATAAAAAACATGAATTAAATAGGTATATGTGGTTATTATAAGACCTAAATAATGTTTAAATGGATTTGGGAACACTTATGTTTTGTAAAACCACAAACCAAACCCTCTCAGGCTTTGTAGACTCTATCCAAATACATAGAGGGATCAAAAAATGGATATTAAACCCATGTAGAGGTTTAAAAGAGGAAGTATATCATTTTTTAATGTTATGTATTGGTTAGGAAAACTAAAAAATATTATAATAGTGATTGTAAATGGGATTGGAAGTTCAAAACTATATTTTGTAAGTCCTTGAGTCATAATAGAGCCTATTAACCTTGTTCGAGGGTTTCAACCAATAAAATCAGTTTTCAAGCATTATAACTAGTGAAAACCCTTAATAAATTGTAATTTTATAGATGTGCATGCAAGGAAATATATTTTTTAAGATTTTTTTAAATTGGTTACGTTTTTATACCATTATTAGTCATTAATGCAAACAAGGTTTGGAAAATACTAATTAGGTCTAATAGAGACCAAAAGAAGGATAGAAAAGTGTCTTGTAGTTGGACTTGGATTTTGAAACTTTACATAAAGGAAAATAAGGATAGAGGGTAGTTGAAAATATCCAAGGTTTTGAAAAACTCACCTATAAGGAATTGTACTAGTAAGAAAAGCCTTTAAAAGGCTACTAAAATTGACCATGGAAGGAAGAAAGTTGTAAAGGCTTAGATATAAGTGATGAAGAGTGTTTTCAATGGAATGAGAGGTTTAAATAGACACTAAGGAGAATGACTAAGATATAAATATCCACAAAAACAAACAAATAATTATTGAACCAATGAACTATTCCTAAAAGAGTTCCATGTTTAAGTGATGTCTAAGAGATTTTGTGACCAAGGTAGACACAATGATAATATAAATAACAAACGAGGGGATTAGTTCTCATATATAGGAGACCTATGTTTATATTCTAAAGATAGGAATTTAGAGAGGAAGAGTTATGGAGGAAGGTCATGATGGTATGGCATAAAGGAGGTTTCATATTCAATCTCATGTTCAAGTGAAGGATTCACATAGTAATAATGAAATGGATTCAAGAGATGAAATGGACTTCAAACCCTTAATGACTCAGTAATTTCACCTAAAAATGACCACCTACAGCCTCAAGAACATAATCTCTACTCTAATTTAATTCAAATAGATGGCACAATAATGAAGAGGCATCTTGAGGTTCAAAAAAGTACTTCAAGAGGATAATGATGATGTAGATCATCAAGAGATCAACATGATGAAGGGTATTTTTCTCAAAGTGATACATAGTCAGGGTTTTGAATAATCTTAAAACACAAAAAACATATTGACCTACAACCAAGGAGGTGAACCATGATTAGAGGTGAATTCAATGGAGATTTTCCATGATGTAGACCTTCTAGGAGTTTGTTGAAATTTTTAAATAGATCGTCATGATATAAAACCCTCAAGGACACTTTGTGTGTTTTAAAACTTCCTAAATTATCCTTAGACTTTAAATTTGGTATGTACAAGCATGTAAAAGTCAAAACACAATCAAATATAAGGGTTGTTGAGAGATTTTTGTTTTAATGAAAAGAAGTAATATGATGAAGAGGTATGTTGAAGGATCATGGCCATAATATTTTTATAAAAATCTTACTATAAATAAGAACCAAATTCATTTTTTGATATCTTCTCATTGTAATTTTCACTTACAGCTAGCTTAAAGCACTCAGCAAGCATGTTGACACTCCAAAATGAAGTAATGAGGTCTTACATATTCTCAAAGTTCTTGGCATCTTTTCACGATAGAAGAATCATTTTAAATGATTCAAGGAGTTTTGTCAAGCCTTAAGGATCAAGGTATACATCATACACAACCAAGATCAACTATCAATCTCTACCTATAACCATGATTAAAGGTTAGGCCTATCTCTAAGTGTGAGGGTTTTCAAGAAAAGTGGCCTAAAGAAGAGTCTCATGTTCAAGTGAAGGTTTAAAGAAGAGTAATGAACATATGAATGTAATACAAAAATGGTGGAGGGTATATTGACCAAGTTTCATTTCAAGTTCACTTCAAAACACCCAACTATAACCATACAATTGAGCCTTCTCATTGACATAGTCACCTATTGGAAAAATGTGAAATCAATGAACATTCATCAAGAGTTGCACATATGAATATATCTCATTCAAAACAAGATAATATTTTTCATATTCAAAAACATTGTCATGTTTTAAAACACTACCAACCCAATAACATGAAGGTATTACAGTAGGCTTGTATAAAGATGATGGTGTTAAGGCTTAAAAGTATTATTTGAGAAAAATATGATAAAAGGAGAATGTAAGAGTGGTTTCCATGGATATTAATATTATATAGGAACAAAAATGGATAACATTCTTTCCAAATACCTCCACATCTCAAAATGTGTACCTACAACTGTGAACAACACAATGATGATGAAGTTATTCAAGGATCTTAGGTCATACATGAGTTGTATAAGGTTGAAGGACAAAAAATGAAGGATGAAAACAATGAAAGTGAATTATTAATGAGAATTTAAAGGAATATTAATTTTTTTAATCCCAAACCAAGGCAAAAAAGGAAGAAAATTTGGTCTTGAAACTAGACCAAGTAGGCAGGTCAAGCTATGTTTTAGTAAAAATGATCTACAGACCAAAATATGTATTATCTATCCTTGAAAATTGGTGGAGATACTAACCAAGAACTAATATACTTATAAAAAATATTTTTGAGGTATTTTGATAAGGGTAAAAATTCATTATTTTGGCATAGTCAACCTCATGTCTAATTATGCTCAGCATTAGATCCTATCTTGGAGGTATTGGTCATTTTGGGACATCTACAGGTCAAGTCAAAAAATGAAATTTGGTAATAATGGTATCAATGACCCAATAAAACTTCAAATTATTTATATAGGTTCATATATATGGTGAAAGTTCTTGATGTTCTTACACAGACCTCTTGTAGTCAAGAAGGTAGCCATTAGAGATGAGTTGAAGCTTTGTCAAGTTTGAGTACTAATGGGGATTTTAAGCCTTGTCAAGTTATTATAAAAATTAAATATGATTTTCTAAACATAATATGATCTATACAAGTGATCACATTAAATATTTATAGAAAAAAGTTCCTTGATGGCAAGTGTAGGTATGAAGGAAACAAGCAGGCAACTCAAGGTAAAGTTTAATAAAGTTCATTTATAACCTAAAATATGCATCCTCCAATCATGAAAAATTTTGGGATTATTGATAATTACCTACTATACCTATACATAATAATTTTGAGTTCATGTGACAATTTTAACTTCCCACAATTTTGACACAATCCCCTTCATTTCTCATAATAGTCAGCATTGATGCAGCCATACTTCTTGGAGTATTAAGGTATAAAAAAGGTTTTAAAAATAACTAAAGTGGTTTAAAATAATAAGATGATAATTTTCATCTCTAAAACACATTTAAATAATGTTCACACTCAAAAACACATGTAAACACATAGACAAGCAATCATCCCGATAGGCAGTTTCAAAGGCATAAAGAACAAAGTTGGATTTTTTTATCATTTGAAGAGGAAAATACAAGTTGAATCAGGTGAGGAAAATTTAAAAAAGGTTTTTATACCCATATAATATTATATGTGTCTCAATAACTCCAATATACAGGTTTGTCTAATTGGTCCTTAAAGCTTATTTTAAGACCTAAAGGCCTATAACACCAAGAAGCATTTTCAAATCCTCTAATCAAGATGACACCTTAAAAATGGTATTATGAGATGTTAAAGGTCCCACAAGGATGTAATAAATAATTTTATAAACACTTGATGGTTAATCTGGTCCCCAAATAGAAATTCAAGCTCTTTAGGATTAAGACACCTAGTTTGAACCCCTCTTCAAATGCTCATATCTTTCATACTATAGGGAAGTAGGCCAAATTATTTTATTATGTTTGATTAGAAATATTTATTATAAATTAATTATGTATTGAGGTTGGTTAGGGGGATGATATTTATGAACAATCACTAAGAGCATAAGCATGTCCATAATGCTTGTAAACCCTACATGCAAATTTCCTTACATATGTATATTTTCATGCCTTTAACATGGGAGCCCAAAATTTTAAAGCATGTTAAATGGGTCTATGTAATAAATATACATGAAAATAATCTTTGGAACAAAGGTCTACATTTTATGAACAATCGTCAAGAAGGTGAGCTTGTTTAGCCTACCAATGGACCTTCTTAACTAGTTTTGGGTTTTTGGACTCATAGGTCCATGAAATTTCCTATAAACACTTTTAAACCAACTATAACATGCATATGACTCCATCAAGATGATGGAAAACATACTTTTTATAATAATTTGGAATGTTTAAGTGCCTAGAAGGCCAAAAATAGGCCAAAATTCCTATTTTTGTAGGTCTTCAAATAGAGAAATGGTCTAAATGAATGAAATAGGCCTAATGGGACCTAAAACATCATTATATAACACTTGGATATTTTCCCAAGGGTTTATATGGTGCCTTACTAAGTTGAAGGGTCAAAAAACCAACTTTTTTGATAATTTGTGAAATGTTGTAGGTTTAATGGTGGTTTTTGCCATTGTTGCAGGTCTTAAAGGTGGCATAAAACTTTGTTTTTTCCCTCATATGTATTTTATATATTTCCTCAAGTATTTTATGGGTCTATAAGTGGTTTTAAGGGTGTGAAATGGCCTTATAAGTAGGTTTTAAGGTAGCTAGTTCAAGGTGGCTCATGCTTAAGACCTCCATCAATGGAGTCTATGAGAGTTTTAGGTCTCATGGATTTTTTACAAGTTGGAGGAGTAAAAAAGAATTGAGAATAAAATAAAACAATAAAAAATCAAACTCTAAAATATAACCTCCATGGTTATTTAAGCATTAAATGCCAAGTCAACTAACAATATGCCAAACATCTTCTAGAAGTGCAAGTAGAGGGGCGAATGGAAGTCCAAGAGGGAAAGTTTTGAGGTTGGGAGAGAAGGTAGAGAATTTAATATGTTTTTAAAGTGTTCAAATACTTTTCCCATGTGAGTGGAATATGACATCATCATCCTCAAATGTTTTCATCTTTTAGTGTATTTCTAAGCCAATGAGAAGGCTTGAAGACTTTTTGGACTAATGAAGGTTAATTTGTTGAGAAAAGCTTGGTGATAATTGATCCAAATGTGGTTGAGACTCCATGGAAGGTTTTTATGTTTCATTTATTGATTTATGAGTGCTTTCTTCTCCTCTATTTCTTCCATTTCTCATATATCTCCCATTTTTTCCCCATTTGTAAAAGAATTTATCAATTGACAAGGTAAAACCCTATAAATTTTTGTAAGAACTACTTTTGAAGAAATAAATATTATTATTTCATGTATCTCTTGCCTTTAACTTATGCTTAGCAAGGTTGTGTATGATGGCTTTGTGAATAAGTGTTATTCCATGTTCATTATCTTTCTTTCTTGCCTCTTTTTAAGTGTTTTTATGTTATTTATAGGTCTGAACTTGAGATTTTTATACCATTAATGGATGCTTAGTGTGAGTTTTAGAACCCCCCTTTGCTTCATATATTGCTTAGTGAGCCTAGTTTAAGAAATACTAATGTAAATTCTTTAGTTTATGAGATTGTGTGAGCAAAGATGGTCTTTATACTAAATTAGTGTTTGTTTCAATCTTATCTAAGTGTCATTTAATTTTGTGCATCAACCTTTTAGTGATCTTAGTCATCCTAGACCCCCTTTATATCTATTTTCAAAGCATAAAATTTTATTTAAGTGATCTACCAAGAGGAAGTCAACCTTCTCTAAAGGCTCAACTTCATTACAAGATACCCACAGCCTAAGGATGTTCCTATTTTTCAGCCAAGAGTGATAAAACTATTATCACTTTGGAGTGCACCCTATTTGAAGATGTGCAAAACACACCCTCATTCTAGCTAATACAATTAGAACTTCTTAGAGTGTGGGTGACTCTTGTGTTGAGAATAACTTTTAGAGAGGGATGTTCACCTTAATATTTATCAATTAAATGATCTACTATGATTTTTGGGATGAAAAGGGGAAGGGAAAATTGAAAGGAAATCCTATCTAATTGGGTGATGCACCTAAATTGTTTATATTCTCTGGAAGCTACTAGAACTAATGCACACATGTGAACAAATAAAAGTCCTATATTTCCCTTAAGCATAAATATTATAGATGAAGGATTAATAGCACTTTGGATTACAAAATTCCTTTTTACCTCTTTAAATGACCTATAGAAGGTGAGATAGAAAACAATATGTGATGAATGGACCTGTCAAAAGGAGATATGATCTCACTAATATGATGATATACAATCATTTACACTATTATTTATCAAAACTCATATGCAAATAAAAATCTCATTTATTGATGTATGGTCCAGATTACAATTTCTACTTTAGCTCCATGAATAATACAATAATGCATTGAAAAGCCAATCTATAAGTCTTAAAAGCTAAGAATAGCCTAAGTGAAGTTTATTTACATAAGGAATAGTCTTTAATTAAATAAATATTAAAACCTTTTACAATTATTTAATAAACTCCCATTTACAATATTTAGAAAACTCCTTTTTACAATATTTAGAAAACTTCTAAAAATAGCTTTCCTTCAGAAAGCAAGTATGCACTCTCAAAATTTTGTGTGGAAAATAGGTGGTGCGACCCACCTTGATATCAACTCAAGTATATTTTGAGTTAAAAAAAATACAATAGTCTTAAAAAAAAAATTATATTCTTGTTTTGCAAGAAATCCATTTTGGTGTTGAAACAAGAAATGGTGGGCCCCATTGACTTGGTCAACTATCCTTGAATGTAATCAATTCCATTATTTGGTCTCTATCTCCACTCGAACTGATCTTGAAGTATTTTAATATCATTCTTTAAGTTATAACAAAGGAATATTGCATGATGTTGATCAACTAGTCAACTGAAGCTTTGATTGGAAGATTAAGGGTAGTTAACTCCACTTAGATCCTTGCATAAAATATCATTTAAAATTTAAAAATATATGAATATATAAAATAGCATCAGATATGTCACATGGTAACTCAAAAATTAATTCATTTGATAGATTTTTAATGCAATTCTTTACTTTCTTGATTGACCAATTAGGTCTAATAGCCTATCTTCTTACATTTGGACTCCATTAAACCTACAAAAATATGTCATGAAACATTAAAAAAATAAAAATAAATATACCCATAAAAACTTTTGTCATCACAAGATATGTGATTTTCATGATAAAACACTCACCATTCAGTCAACAAGGTTGACGGTCTATTTTGCTCCATTTTCCTGTAGACTAGCCATTTTCATCAAGATGGTTTGGATAATTATAAGATGATTTCGGACCAAATGAATATTTTATGATGAAGAAAAATTATTATGATTTGATCTCCTGTTATTATATTTCATTAAACTATCATGTAATTCATTTTACATGTTTTTCCCATTAAAAACATGATTTATGCCCTCATTCATGCATAAATTTGAAAGTTTTGGAATTATATTTTACTGTAATTGAAATTTTAAAATTTTTTAGGTTGATTTATGATGATTTTATGTCAATAAAATCAACTTTCTTTAAAACTAGTTTTTTAAGGTTTTAGGCAAGCTACGAAGCTGAATCTTCAAAATGATGATTCATGAAGTACATACCTCAAAATACAAAAATATTTCCATTGATATATATAAAACTTACCCCCATAACATCCCTAAAAATATTAGGTTCCTATTCAAAATATATAAAAATTTACCATGTGGTGAAATCTGCCTGTGGGGTTTTGACTGTATTCTAGGTTACTTACACTCTTACTCATTGTTCATAAAGCATAAAAACTCAAATAGTCTTCATTTTTAATGAATTATAATTACATAGGATTCCTAAAAATATTCTAATAACATTCATCCAAACTGCACATGTGGTGAAACATATGAACATCTGAACATGAAGCTAGGAAGGGTGTCTAGAACTATAAAAAGTAAAAATTTAACCAAAATGAAAATAAATCTTCACCTACTTCCAAATAATTAAAAAAATAATCATGGTTTCCATAAATTATATCAAAACACTTTGAAATCACATTTTTCTTGAAAAGTCAAAAAAACCCTTTTTGGCCTATATGCCTATTTGCTTGCATAAGCCTATATGAGCATGGTTTGATTAAAATTTAGAGTTTTTAAACTCTTTATAAGTCTGATTATAATTTAAAAACATCATTCCATTATTTTAAAACTTTTAACTAAACTTATAAACCTATGTGGTACTTCAGAATGATGCCTAGTCTAACGGTGATCTCCAACAAATATGCTACGGACTATTACAAAACAATTAGTATATCCACTCATCCAATGGAAATGAAATGTTTTCAAAAGTTTATTCAAATATTGATGACCATTTTAAAAAAAATTGGGGTCTTGAAACCTCCTGTAGCTCCTAGAAACCTTAATTTTCTCACAAAATTGACCCTTGTGTATGGATTATTTGCATATTTAAACTTGACAATGCTCTATTTGAAATGACAATGATCCATTTACAATACATTTTTTATGTTTTTTAACCAAAATTAGTGATTTTAGGATACAATTCCTTGCTTTAATGGGTTATTGAATAGCTTCTTCAAAGTTTTGAATGATAGGAGTAGTCATTTGGCCTTGACAGGTCAAATTACTAACAATTTTGGTGACTTTTGGGGATTGACTAGCTTGCTAGTAAAAGAACTAAAAAAATTATGACAAGGATAGACTTGGATATACACTAAAACTATGAAAGCTTATAGATCAAGACATAACAGGAGAAATTGTCACAAATAACAACAAACATGTACATATGTGCACTTAGAGGAAAGGACGACAACAACAACAACAACAACAAAAGATAAAAAAACAACTACTAAAAGCATGTATGGATATTAACTTAGAGAAAATAACAAACTAACCTCCACCTTTCTTGTCCTTCTAGATCAAAAGGAAAGTTATTTGATGTACCATGGAACTTTGAAATGTATTTGCTTCCTTTTGATAGCTCTCTTCTACAAATGGGAGCACTTATATGTTCATATGTTCTGAATGATGTAGCTAGGCCTCTAACTTCCATTCTTAGGTGTATGTATTGACAATATGGATTTAATATACAATAATCCTCCTCTTATATTTTACTTTATTTTATCAATACTACTATCTCTACCTCATTCATAGGCTAATCATGATTTAACACATTCTCATTCAATAATTATATTGGCAATTTATATAGTACACTTGGATTGATGTTTTCATTTAACTCCATTTAAAGTGGTATTTTTTCAAATTCTTTAGATCATTGATAAGAATCTAAACATGGATGTAATATGACTTTAATTTCTTCTTGATGAACAACTGCAACAGTACTCTTTACAAGACATTCATCAATCTCTACTTAGGGTGGAGATGGACTATCAAACTTTGCATAAAAACTCTCCAAATCATCTGAAAAGTCCTCTTCATCATTATCAATTGAAAGGACATGAAATTCATCAGTATTCTTACCATTTAAATCATGTTGATCACATGTTTATACCTTATTTATGAAGTCAAAATTAAATTTATTGATCTACTGCATTTGTCTCATCTTTGTCAGGAAATTCTCCATCTCAGCATTAACTCTATGTGAGTTGTCTTCATGGCTTCCTTCTTAATAAATATTTATTTGTACATCGTCTATATGAATTATTTCAAACTCTTGAGAAACCTATTATAACTCCTTTTATTTGACATTGTGAAATACCAAATCATGTTTGTCCCTACTAAGTGGTGTCTCAACTGTGATTTATTATTCTTGATCACTCAAGTCACCTTCCTTTTACATCTCTTTGGATGCATCTTCTTCACTTACCTCACAAATAAGATGTTATTTCTCCAAAAGTGGCATGCTAGATCCATAAAATTGCTCAATAAGATGAGAAAGATCTATAGAAGTTTCCATAGATACTTGATTTTGCTCATGAGTTTGTTCTTCTTAGATCACCTTCACCTCATCTCTCTACTGCACTTTTTCTTGAATTGTTTTACATGAAGGAAAAGATTTAGGATTCTTAAAAGGAAGGGATGAAGGCTAAATGATATCTTGCTTGAATTCAACATCCTGAATTATGATTGATTGTTCCTCTTTCTTGATTGACTCCATGATTTGGTTCCAAGATGAGAAAGATAAAGGCTCTTTTTTGACCTTTTGATAGTATTTCTCCTCCTCTTTCCTTGTCTTCATTTCCAACTCTCTGATCTACTTATCAATATTCTATTGGAATATCTTCTCTTTAAAGTGGTTAATGGTCTCAATAATAGGCTATCCCATAGCAACCTCTTTCTAAATTTAACAGTTCTTGTACATAGATCTCCAAGAAGGGAAGGTTAGAGAAACATATTAAAAACTTGGCAAAATCAAAAGGACTCTTAGAATGGTCTTGTAAGGAGGAATGGATGTCCCATAAGAAGGTTGCAGTTGACCTATTATTATTTAATGTCTTTTAATTTATCCTCAATGCTCTGAATGTAACCACTTATATCAATCATTTCACCAGTGAGATTTCCCTAATTTACCCTCTCAACAAGTGGTCATTGCTCTTGTATTTTCTTCAATGACCCTCTCACATAATGGATCTAGTGAGCAAGAGTTTCCTAACCATAATATCTCTATGAATACAAATATATTGCATGCTTTTCAAGGCTCACCAAAGTTTTTTTAAGTGATGGTATAGATTGGATAGATTCAAAATGACCATGATAAGACTAGTAAGGGGAAATATTAAGATGGATTAACTGTTCATATGAAGGATCTAGGTAGTACTCCTCCATATATGTTTGATATAGATCCTCAAACTCTTGGTGAGGATCATAGTGTGGCTGATCATACTGATTATAGTGAGGATCATATGGATCCATACTAAAATAAGCCATTAAAGACCATTAGTAAACCAAATGTTGAAAGTAATCAATATTGAAATGATACAAGATGTTCATAACCAATTTTGAGTCTTTGAAAATTGCACTGATCTTTTGAATGATGTCCCACTAGGCATGCAAAAAATTGTTATCACTTTGGAGTGCACCCTATTTGAAGATGTACAAAAGACACCCTCACTCCAGTTGATACAATTATAAATTCTTAAAGTGCAGGTGACTCTATGTTGAAAAGAACCTCTAGAGAGGGCTAGTTCTATTAAGATTTATCAATTAAATCTAATCTATTATGATTTTTGGGATGAAAAGGGGAAGGGAAAACTAAAATTAATTCCTATCTAATTAGATGATGAACCTAATTTTTTTATATTCTCTAGAAGCTAATGAAACTAATTTAGACATGTGAATCAATAAAAGTCATATATTGTCCTTAAGTATAAATATTTCAGATGAAAGATTAATAGAACTTTGGATTAAAATATTTTTTTACCTATTCAAATGAATTATAGAAGGTGAGATATAAAGTAATAGGTGTGGAATGGGATGTTGATACATAATCACTTACACTGTATATCTGTCAAAACTCATGTGCAAATAAAAATCTCATTTATTGATGTATGGTCCAGATTACAATTTCTACTTCAGCTCTAAGAATAATACAATAATGACTTAAAAAGCCAATGTATAAGTCTTAAAATCTAATAATATCCTAAGTGGAGTTGATTTACATAAGTAATGTTATTGTTTAATTAAATAAAGACTCAAACCTTTTACAATTATTTAATCAACTCCCTTTTACAATATTTAGAAAACTCATTTTTACAATATGTAGAAAACTCCTAAAAATAGCTTTCCTTCACAAAGCATGTATGCACTCTCAAACTTTGGCATGAAAAATAGGTGGTGGGACCCATCTTGATATCAACTCAAGTATATTTTGAGTTAAAAATAAACACAATAGTCTTAAAAAATCTTTTAATAGTCTTGCTTTGTAAGAAATCCATTTTGGGGTTGAAACAAGAAATGGTGGGCCCGATTGACTTGGTCAACTCTCCTTGCATGTAATCAATGCCATTATTTGGTGTTTATCTCCATTTTAACTGATCTTGAAGTATTTAATATCATTTTTTAAATGATAACAAAGGAATATTGCATGATGTTGGTCAACTAGTCAACTAAAGCTTTGATTGGAAGTTCAAGGCTAGTTAACTCCACTTGGCTCCTCCTTGCATAAAATAACATTTAAAAATTAAAAATATATGAATATCCATAATATTTTTAGATATGGCACATGTTAAATTCAAAATTAATTTATTTTATAGATTTTCAATGCCATTTTTTACTTGCTTGATTGACCAATAAGGCCTATTAGGCCAATTAGGCCATATAGCCTGTATTTTTGCATTTGGACTCTATTAAAACTACAACAAGATGCCAGGAAACATGTAAAAATTAAAAAATATACCTTTAAAAACTTTTCTCATCACAAGATATGTGATTTTGATGAGAAAACACTCGTCATTCAGTCAACAGAGTTGAATAGGCATATTTTGCTCCATTTTCCTATAGATTAGCCATTTTGATCAAGTTATTTGGCATAATTATAAGATTATTTATGACCAAATGAAGATTTTAAGATGAATAAAAAGTCTTAGGATTTGAGATCCATTTATTATATTTTATTTAACTATCTTATACCTCATTTTACATGCTTTTTTCCATAAAAAACATGATTTCTACCCTCATCCATACAAATCCATGTATAAAATTGAAATTTATGGAATAATATTTGAGTTTAATTTATTTTTATAAATTTTTTAGGTTGATATATAATGATTTTATGGCAATAAAATCAGCTTTTTGCAAAACTAGTTTTTTAAGGTTTTAGGCAGGCTTCAAAGCTGAATCTTCAAAATGATGATTCATGAATTACATACCTATAAATACAAAATATTTAAATTGATTTATATAAAACTTACCCCCATAAAATCCCTAAAAATATTGGGTTCCCATGAAAAATATATAAAAATTTACCATGTGGAGAAATCTACTTGTGGGGTTTTGGTTGCATTATGGGTTGCCTATGCTCTTAATGATTGTTCATAAAGTAAAGAACTTAAAATGGTATAAATTATTAATTAATTATAATTAATACTATTTCCTAAAAAACATAATAATATTTTTCATCCAAACTTCACATGTGGTGAAAGATATGAGCATCTAAACAGGAGTCTAGGAAGGGTGTCTATAACTGCAAAAAGTGAAAATTTCACCAAAATGAAAATAAATATTCAAATTATTCCAAATTCATAAAAAATAATAATTGGGTCTTTATAAATATATTAAAACACTTTAAAATCACATTTTTATTTAAAATATAAAAATCCACTTTTTGGCCTATATGTCTATTTGCTTGCATAAGCCTGTATGAGCATGGTTTGATTAATATTTTGAATTTTTACACTCTTTAATTTTTTTTATTATAATTTAAAAATATAATCCCATAGTTTTTAAACTTTTAATTTAACGTAAAAACCTTTATGTCACTCTAGAATAATGCCTACTCCAATGGTGATCTCCAACGGACATGCTATGGACTATTAAAAAATAGTGAGTATCTCCACTCATCCAATGGCCATTAAATTTTTTTTTAATATTATTTAACTCTTGATTACCCTATGTACAAAATTTTGGTTCTTTAAACCACTTGTAGCTCCCAAAAACCTCAATTTTCTAACAAAATTGACCCCTATGCATGGATTGTCTGCATATTTGAACTGGACAATGCTCTTTTGGAAATGACAATGATCTATTTAAAATAAATGTTTTAGTTTTTTACCAAAATTATTGCTTTTATGCCACAATTCTTAGCTTTAAAGGGCTATTGAATGGTTTCTTGAAATTTTTCAAATATAGGAGTAGTAATTTGGCCTTGACAGGTCAAATTACTAACAAGAACCTTAAAAACTCTCCCAAAGGGATGAAATTATATGATACAAAAATTCCATAATGGAATAAAAATATTAATTAAACTAAGCTATCTAGTGTTGTTAATTACACAAAACTACTAAAAATAGAGTGTATTAACCTGGATGATATATTTGGGAATCGGAACTAAGGGTAATCAAGTTGTATTTGGATGGTCAATATAATATGGTCATAGGAAATCACTTTATTAGGTTGGTTAATATATTTGGTGAGAAGATGGTAAAATTAGACTATATCATATTAAGTTATGTAGTTGGTAAAACACACAAAACTATATTGGGTTGGCTAAGGTATTTGTCACATAACACAAAACAATATCAAGCTAAATGATATAGTTTACACAATGAGTATTCTAAAATATAACTAATTAGATGTAAAATTAAAATGGGGAGGTATAGCCAGACAAAAGTGTGTTTGTCTTATAATCTCTCAGATATATGATGATGCTTCCAAGTGAACCACATGTGCTCTCTAGTGTTTAAAGAACACTTTTCATTTTAGAATCCAAGAATTCAAGGCATGAGTTGCAAGTGTTTGGAAATTAAGATGCCTATGGTGAAAATAGTAGTAGATCAACATGGCTTGTTCCAAAATAATTATAAAATTTTATGGGAGGGAGCCATCTTGGTACCTTTCTTGAAAATCTTGATGTTAATATTGGACAAACTGAACTAGATCTAAACCACTAACTAAACTAAATGGTTATGAACAATGTATTTAAGCTAATGTGAATTGTTTAAAGAAACAACAAAAGGAAAGGGTAGAGTAAGAGATGAATTGTGATTGTTGATCCTTCATTATGAACATACTGATAGATTTTTAAGAGTTACCAAGCATGATCTTAACAATCATATAGTGTAAAGTAGCCTAAGCTCATGCTTCACTACAAACCAAGCCTAATTTTGAAGATATGATGACAATACAAGTAAGAACTCAATTTACTTTTAAATATTTACACCACATCTAGATAGCCAATGCACATCTTTGTTGCAGAGCAAATAAAATGAAGTAAACTCAATTTCATTCAACTAACCTAGCATTACCCAAGTTAGCAACCCTATAATTTATGGTCTAACTCATTATTTCCAAAAACTATTCATATTCAAACTCAAACAAACAATTGAGAAACTAAACAAATTCAAACACATCCAACTAGATAATTCTTATAGAATTCTTTGATATCTTGTATTAATTGCTCAAAATGGTGCAAAAATATCTCGAAGTCTCTCCCTCTTAAAAATGGTAACACATGCCTTTATTGAAAATCTAGGTATTATACTAGTTAGTTTTACCAATACAAGTTTACAAAAGACAAGTGTCTTGTAAATAATATAATACACATGTCTTCTACAATCCTACTAACTTAGAGGCAATCAAGCTAAAAAATTAACATATACCCTTACAAAATAATATTCCATCTCTTAGGTAAACCATGATTAGGATGTTGGAGGTGGGGCCCTTTTCTATTGAAGGATACTCATGGCTCTTCCATGTTGTTCATCCACTATGCCCAAGTCTATGGTGGGCCTTGTGATATGCTCCTCTTCTTGATTAGTGATCTCATCAGAATATTTGTTATTCCTAGAGAAAGCTTCTTTAATGCTTCTAAATTCATTGATCCTCTCCCCTGCATTGAATATTATGTCTAATTTTTTGCTATTATCTTGCCTTGATTATCCATGACTTTTACCCTTGATTTCAAGTTTACAAGATCTTTGATTCTGACCTTTTATGCTTATGTAGAGTCCATGTGGCATCATTCTAGGATTCTCATGGAAATTTTCATAATTCCTATTTGGATACTAACCATTAACTTTTAAAATCCTCATGTATTTCACTCCATTAGATCAATATCCTAGGCTTAGCATGATCCATTGATCTAAATATGAGTCCTCACATTTTTACTAGTCCACTGATCTTCAGGCTCGTGGTCATGACACTTGGTATTCTCATAGATATTTCCCATGTTACATATTTCTTATTAGTTTCTACCTTGGTCAAGCATTGGCCATGTGTAAAGCTTGTAGAGCCTTGAAAAGTCATCAATCTCTTCATACCATTGGATCAAATCTAGTGAGTGAGCAACTACTATTGATCTTTGCAGGGCCCATTTATGAACTGGATACCTTTATTAAGTGGGTCCCTTTCATTTCTTTCCTTTTATTACTAAACCACCATACATCTGAATCTCAAGGCCTTTTGTCCCTTTTGACTTTTCCTCCTCCACCTTGCATCATTGGATCAAATCTACTGAGTGGGAGATTGTCACTGATCTAAATTCAATGCATGTTATTTAAGCAAGGGATTCTCAGTTAATAATATTCATTTGATCAAATCTAGCAAGAAAGCATCAGTCATAAGATCCTATAAAGGATGAGGGAGATAACTATTAGACCTAAGGACATAAATACATAGCATAAATTATCAAGACTAAGGTCAAGATGAATATCAAGGCCTTAATATTAATAACCTAGGTTAAGTTTGGAAACATAAAAGGGACCTCATGAAAATGTCAAATTAGACCCAAGGAAAAATAAGAAAGGGGAAAGGAGTTAATAAAATCTCGAGTCATGTTTAAAAACATAACTTAAACCCTTTTTTCACAAATTTATTTCATTATTATTAACCAACTTGGCTCCTACCATTATTTGAATTTGAATTGAGGGCCACCTATGGTTTTTGAACACCAAACCCTAAACCTTCCATGCAACCTAAAGAATGACTAATATAACTCATCAGTAAGGTTAATCTAAAACAATAGGCTTTAAAATATACAAATATGTTCCACCCTTGAGTGGATGATCTTTAGATTTTGTGAAAAGACCTCTATGTTCAAATGCTTCAGACTTGGATACATAGATCTCTCAAGGGTCCTCATTTTTAAATGAATGGGGTATGTTGGTCCCATCAAATGGTGACTTCTAAGGGAAACATAGTAATATGTTAGAAATTCTAGACTCTGAGTTCAGACAAAAATTGAGGTCACCATTCCCTTTTACCCAAGAAACTACCATTTAGATTCAATTGTGGTTGAAACAAACCTTGCACTAGTGAATTTAAGGTTGACTAGTAAGACATACCTAAGCTATGTGTGTACTTTGATTCTATTTATTGCTTTCCATAGGGCTTAACAAGTAATCCTTAGCTTTCTACATTTAATCACTTGCATTAACCTGGGGTACACTAAACATTTTTTAAATCATGGTTTCGCTTAGGGAAGGTGATCCAGGTGGATCTCTCCATTTTTGAAAAAAATAAAAATTTCCATATTATGATAAAAATGATTGCACAATGTAGAGCTCATCGAGAGATTTTTGACACTTTTCATGATTTGCAAAATGGACACCATATGTAAAAGTTATAGGCCGTTGAAGTTTTGGTTTGACAGGTAAAAATTTGGTGTCATAAAGTGACGTGGCATTATTTACATGCAACAAGTGGACCAATTAGAGGTTGACACATGGCATGACTAAGCTCAGAGATAAGCTCATTGACCAAGCCATGTGGCAAGCAAGGTGATGAGTTGGAAGAAAAGACCGAGTTTGAAGGGGAGACCAAGCAAAGGTGGCGAGTTTGAAGAAGTCTTGTTTGGTGCATTTATCAAAGGCATGTTGACTAGGCACCTTAAGCCCACCAAAGGGGGGCATTGACACATTCAATGAGGCACTTAAGCCTCCTAAAAAAATGCATCTACCTTCCCAATGCAGCGCATGTGGGACAAATGCATCCAAAATGGATCCCAAGGCACCTAAAATGGAGGGAAGACAAGTTCAAAATCAGTCAAGGCACTTAGAAAGGTGGGCGGCCAATTTTGAACCCCTAACCTTGTGGAAAAATGTAAGGAGACTTAGCCACTATGCCATAGGCTTGAAATTGATAATAGAAAGCATGAATCTATATTTGTTTTAAATAGGGTCTGGACTGTGTTTTTTATTTTTAAAGGCTGAGACTTTGTAAAAGCTTAGATAATGGATTTTTATCCATTTTCCAGCCATGATACTCAGTCTTAATACTCTTTTTATCCAATTTGAATATTGGAAGAGTATTTTTAAGCCCATAAAAGAGATTTTTAGGACTTTTGAAGCAACTTTGCAGGTATGAAGACTCACAGAATTCAAAGGTACCGAGCTTCATTATCAGCCATGGTGAAGGTGAATTTTTGTATTGAGAGATCAACTCGCAGGAAAGTTGTTTATTATTTCTATGTTGTTAAAATGCCCTTAATGGAAATGGTCCACTCTTTTGGAGAACTCAGAGATGTAGGCATCATTTGTTGACCCGAACTCTGTTATCACATTTCGTGTTTCTTTGTAATTTGTCATTTTGAGGCATGATCTTATTTCAGTTTGCTGATTTGGTTTAATTAGTAAATGAAATTATGCAAGTAATTTTCATTATGACAATTATAACACAACATTATTAAAAGATTGGTTCAATAACTGAGAATGATTTATGCCAAAACATTTTGCAAGTTCTTTTGAGTTTTTTGAGAATTTGTATCAGTTTTGAGAAGTCAGTATTCATCTTTTGAACTTAACTTTGAGTTGAATCAATGGAGTTTATGGATCAAGTTGGTATCAGAGCAGTTGATGAACGGGATTTAACAATTGGTTGTTGTTTTTGCTTCTATTTTGGCATTTGTTTCAATTTTTGTGATTCGACAAGTGTAATGGGCAAGTTATCAAATAGAGCCAAGCTTGATGAGTTTGAAGTATATAACCAATAAATCTAGGAAGAGAATGCTTTCCTAAGAGCAAGATTGTACTCCTTGGATGAGGAGATTGCCCGATTGAAAATGGAGTTATGAGCCAAGGATGAGCTTGTGGAAAAACTACATAATGGTGGACAAGTGAAGGATTTGCCTTCCACTGTAGATGCTAGCACTATGACAGATGAAAACATTATAAGTGCATGTAAGTCATCAATTGATTTTCCTTCCCATGAAGAATCTAGTAACAATGATTTTGGTAAATTTGAACAATATACAAAAGGAATAGGTTAAAAATTACTTGTTAAAATGGGATTTAATGGAAAAGGCCTAAGAAAAGATGGCCAAGGTGATATTAACCTCATTCAGGTAGAGAATAAACCTAATCATGCAGGGTTAGGATACAAATCTAGTATTCAGAATGAAACAAGTGAATGCTCTGAGAAAGCAGAAGCAAGATGTGTTATGGAGAATTGTAAATCCTCTTATATGAAAGGTAAAACACATTCTTTTCACCACACTTGCAATCATGTTGATTCTAATTCTACCAGACAACATAAATATTCCAATGTTCCTTTTGATTATAGTACACAAATTTGTGGCACGTTTATCCATGCAATTTTTGTGGATTGTCTAATCATTGTGTAGCTAAGTGTTGAGAACGTAAATTTTTGTTAGAAAAGATTTTGAAAGACTATTCTCCTAGATAGAGTTCTGAGAGTAGCAATAAGAATATGTTTTCCAATAGAGTGGACAAAAGGTTTTGTACTCATTGTAACAGAAGTGGACATCGGGTTGAAAAGTGTTGGAGACTTAAACCATCACACCATCCTAGAAATGGTAAGATTAAGATGGTCTATAAACCTATCAATAAGGTAATTAATGAAGTTAAATCAACCCATACAAATGTTACTAAATCCACTAAAGAAATCTCATCAACTAATCAGGAAAATTGGATTAAGAGGGTTGATAAACAATTTTTGACATTCATGTTGTCATGATTAGTGGATGCATTCATGTTGCAAAGCAAGTTTGGAATCTATGTTGTATGCATAAAGGACATTCACCATGCTTTGAATGCTGATATGGTTTATTGGAGTGGCTCGTAGAGAACAACCAAGGGATAGGTTAAGCATACTTGGAATATTTTATCATGTTTGGGATTTTGAAACTTCATTTTTAAACATTGACAACAGTATATGTAGTTTATGTGGACATGAGCAGTATGTCTATTTTGAGAAATTTACATTGTAGTTTATATGTTGTCTTTTATCTTGTGCAAATAGAGGCTTATAAGACCCTTTATGGGCACCGTTTGTAATTGTACTAATTATACAAACTATTTGTAGCCATGCATGATATTTGCACATTCTATAAGACCCTTATTCATTTTTGGGCATTTTATTGTAACTGTCAATTATGGTTGCAAATAACATGTAAAATTATTACACTAACAAATTGGTTTGCAGTTGCACTTGGTGAACAATTTGCAGTGATTGGTAGATGCACCATTTTTGAGATGCGACATTTGAGCAAGCAATGTGTTTCTATCCACAATGTGGCAATGGGTAGATATTTGATTTTCACTAAGATTTCAAGGATTCAGTTTGAATTTTGAATTGTTACTATGATATGTTACAGTGATGTTTTTGTAGAAGCATTTTAAATGGAGACCACGCTTATGGGGTCCAAAAGTGCTTAGTGGGGAGGTTTGATCCAGGTGGATATCTCCATTTTTGAAAAAATAAAAGTTTCCATATTATGATAAAAATGATTGCACAATGTAGATCTTTTTGAGAGCTTTTTTACGCTTTTTGCAGTTTGCAAAATGGACATCGTATGCAAAAGTTATAGGCCACTGAAGTTTTGGTTCGACAGGTAAACATTTGGTGTCGTAAAGTGATGTGGCATTATTTACATGTGACAAGTGGACCAATCAAAGGTTGACACGTGGCATTACTTATCTCATAGATAAGCTTGTTGACCAAGCCATGTGGCAAGCAAGGTGGTGAGTTGGAAGAAAAGACCGAGTTCAAAGGGGAGACCAAGCAAAGGTGGCAAGTTTGAAGAAGTCTTGTTTGGCGCATTTATCAAAGGCATGTTGACTAGGCACCTTAAGCCTACCAAAGGGGGGCATTGACACATTCAATGAGGCACTTAATCCTTGGCCACATTCCTCATGGATAGCTAAAAAAGATTATTCAATATGTTTGTCTTATTTAAGAAGGTAGTATTACACTTATGGTCACCAAGGGGATCCCCTATGGTTATTTTCTCCTTATAGTCACTCATTACATCTTCTTGGTCATCCTTGGCTTGGATTTTTTTCCTCTTCACTTCTCTCAAGATAGGCTCTTCCTCAAGAAAGGGTATGGTGGAAGGATAATGGATAGGCTCATGTGAAGGAGATGGAACATGAGGTGTAGTGGAAGGTTTACGAATTGGAGATGGAGTGTGAGGGGTAGGAGAGGGGTTGTGAATAGATTTAAGAAAGAGGAATGCACTAGTAAGCTCATAGGGAAGTAGCTTCTTGGGATGATTAGAAGGATAAACATATACATAAGTAGGATTTGCATCTTACCGATAGTTTCCTTGCATTTATTCAATAGAAACATGTTCATTTTTTTGCTCTTTATCCTCCCACATACTCAGTTTATCTATTGAATATTGAAGCCACTTCTTTGGCAAGTCTATTTGTTCCTTGATTTATAATTGAGTTCCTTTTAGTTCTTAAAATGTCTCCAACTTTTGCATCTAATTTTGGGTAGCACAACTCAACCATTCCATGAGATTATTAGGGAGCACATCATATTCATCATCCCATGTATTCATTCTATATTCAAGATCTAGTGATTGTGGTATGGATGCTAACAAGGACTTGATATAAGATGTAAAAAGTGAAGGAAGAGGAGGGTAATGATGAGGATTGAGACCATATTAATTTTTTTCATTCTAACCTACAAGAATCTATATCTTGCCTTATAATACCTTGATATAGATTCCATATAAACATCTTATTCCTCATGATAAGCCTCATAGTAGTAATCTTGAGGTTCATAGGCATCATGGTATGGTTGATAGAGATCATATTAGGACCTACATGGAGGAATTTATTGATAGGCATCTTGGTAGCCTTCCTCATAGGGTTTTTCAATAACATGGTGTCTATATGGGGGGGGGGGGAATGGAAAATTATAGGGCTGCCATGGCTTATAGGACTGATAGGACTTTTGGTGATTATATTATGGCTCATAGCAAGGCTGATAAGGAGGTCCATGGTAGGCATATTCACCATATCTATTCATATTATCTTTGCGTATCAAATAAAATGTAAATAACTAATCAAAAATTCAACTAAAGATACCTAGACTATTTACAACTGGAAGTTGTAATTTGGGGTTGCCATTAGTGTTAGGCTTCTTGCTTGTAAAAGTTGATAGGAGAAAGACACACCAACAAACTTTCCACTCTCTTGGACTCATCCCACAAATTGTGCCAAAACTATTGTCACCAAATATTTCACCTTAAAAGAGGGTGTCCTTCTATATATTTGAGCAACATGTGAACACTTTCAGGTATGTGGGTGTACCTATAATGGAAATGAGCCTCTATATTTGAGGTTTATCTCTCTAGATGTGTCTTGAAATTCTCACACCTACTTAACCATTTGATTATGGATAAAGAGTTAAAATTTACATGAAATTAACCTAATCTAAGTTGGTAATGCACCAAGATGTCATCCATATGACCATCATACTTTCCTTTACTAAGAAACAAGGCACACAAACTAACTTTTGAGTCTTATGGATTCTAACATGAGTATTTCAATATGGAGGTGAGATGCGTGAGAGATATCCAAGGTAAGTGAACCATAGGCTAGTTGTAGACGCTAAGGCTCATTATACACTAAAAATATAGACTCATGCACTTATCAAAACTTCATATGACTTTCTATAATAGGAAATCTTGCACAAACATGAAAGGATAAGGGAAGAAAAGATAGAGAATTATCACTTTAGATCACCATACATCACTTACACACTTAGACAATTTTTCAAGAACTCAAAATTAGATTTGCATTAATGTTCAAAGGCAAAATATGACATGATTTTAGTAGGGATATACCATACATGGAGTGGAACTATTTTACAATAGCTCAAAATCTATATTTATATAAGAAAGGAAGTAAGAAAAAGGGAGCCTTGGCATTGAAAAATAGAATCAATTAGTCCAAACATTTGAACCAAAGTTACAATTACTTCTACAAAATATGCTCATTTAGACCTTTGGATTGATCTAGGTCACTTCGAGTGGTTTCACAGTTATGCATTCCCTCATTGATGTTCCATGATGGTTACAATGGTGGGATCAAGTTGTTTTGATATGGTTCTTGACATCCATACCATTATAGTAACTAGACTAGTCCATTGGAATTTTCTCTTATTGTTAATTACTCCTAACTTGTTTATCATGACATGAAAAAGTCGAGAGAAGGGTCTCTTTTATGTAGCTAGTTTTATTGATGAGGTAATTAGAACCTATGTGTATGCCTTTATGACATCCTTTAGAATGATAGCTCTTGTTTGAAATAGATCATGCTCAACCTCATCCCCATCCTCAGAGATCAATTATTGTAAGAAAACTAATCTCAAACTATTGGTTTTCCTATAGTAATTATGTCAATGGGACTTATAGACCACATAGCTCCCTTTTTGATCTGAATAGGTCCTAAATAGACCCATTATACCTTTTTCAAGATCTAGACTTCATATATGCATGGACCATTTTTTAAATAAAATTAACACAGTCATAAAATAACACTATAACCTTAAAAATTTTGAACCAGAAGGCCATATTAAGCTTTAGTGGTTATTTTTTATGTTTTTTATACCTGACTACATCACTATGTCTACCTCATAGCATTTGATCAAGATTTAATGGCAATATATCCCCTTTGAAGAGATTTCCCTAGTTCAACCTTGGTCATGAATTTGATCTCCACAAAGTCCTTTAACTTCTTGACCTTTGATTTCATTGGTCATTAACAATAACTTAGATCATTGACTTATCCATCCACCATTGATCTTGATTAGTACGATCAAGCAAGAGCCATCGATCTTGACCTTGACTGTCAACTCTATCCAAGTTTATGCCATGTGCAAACTGCACATTGTTTTTAAGATCCCATTATTAAGTTTTTTAGATTCTATGCTTATGCCATGTGGCAACATCTCAAGCTTCTTAACCTTTTGACTCATCTCACACCATTAGATCAAGATTTATGATGTAACATGGACCATTAGATCTATTGGGACCCACTTCTTGAAATCTAATAGCTACTTCATAATATCAAATTTGATGTCCATAATAACATCAAATGAGGTTCACACAATATTAGTGACATTCATGCAACCATAAAATTTAATATCAAAAGGGTTTGCTTTTCTTGAGCTTTATTTTGATGTTTGCATGGACATCTTACTCTGTTGGTTCAAATTTGAAGCTTCATAAATTGAGCCAAAAAGCTTAGGTAGACTTGAAACTTTCATAGGATGATCATGGCATGAAAAAATCCATAGCACTATAATATTTTATCTTGCATAGATTTTTGATATGTATTTATTAAATGCACAAGTGAATTGGTTCATTCATTTTTGGTGAACATTGAAGGCTAGATCTTGAGATAAAAGACTCGTCGAGATATGAAACTTACAAAACATTATCTTGGTACTAAAGACATTGATTGTGCATGGTATGATGGTCACATAAGGCTTTTTGATAATATTTATAAATTACACAAGCAAGTTGTTCCATTTTGGTTTCTCATGACATCCTAATGATGGTTTGGCTTCATAAAGCTTATTCTTGAGCCACTGCTTGATCTTTGAAAGCTTAGATGAACTTATTGAGTCTTTTTCAGACTCTTTGAATGATCCTAGATTACATTGATCACCATAAAGACCTAGCACTTTCATATATGACTCTAAAATGGTCCTTAAGACACCAAATGACATAAGAACTAAACTAGATTATGACCAAATATATGATGTCATATGAAATGACATTAAATGAAAAACAAAATACACTATGACATTATAAAAAAACCCCTATAAAAGATTATAACTATAGAGGGTTGACTCATTTTGTCTTGGGGTAAAAATGGTCAACATCAACCAAATCTAAAATAATTTCTACCTCTTATGACTCATCCCATGAGTTGTTAAGGAAATTGACTTAATCTTGTTAGTTTAGCTAACTAGCCCCTTATTTTCTCAACCATTTACAAAAAGTCTCCATCCTCATATGTGAGGACTCAATAGCCATAGTTGATCATTTAGATCATTGAAAAAGTCTATATGATCCTCCATCATTGGATCCTTCCCCAAGCATTTATAAATAAGCTTGTAAATCTTCATTTTCAATCATCACAAAATCTAGATATCATAATCATAATTAGGAAATTAGAGATATTACATTAAAATGAATCAAAGCCTCCATTTTGCACCAAAATTCTGCCCATTCTCATTTTTTATTGGATGAGTGAGCACCACATTTTTGAAAGAGCAAATTAGATATATATCACAATGGAGAAATCATGTGTATTTAAAGCATAAAGTTTGTGTTTTTTGTTTTCTTTGTTTGTTGATCTAACATAGTTTGAATTTTATCTTAAATTAGGATTAGTTTACTTTATTTTCATGTCTAAATTTTATTCATATACTAGGCATTCCCAACATCAATATTGGTTTTAAATATTTGAATCTAATGTCTCATGTGAATTAGAATGTTCTGGCATTCAACCAAAATTAGTTATATACATTACCTCCTATGATGTAACATGCACTAGATAAAAACTATGGATTATTTAATAACCTTGTATAAATAAATGGTCATCATCATAGTCAACATTTACTCCCATCTAGTACTACAATTTTCCATGGTGTGGATTCTACCAAAGTAGAATTGGATTATATATAGAGGATGGTTAAAAAGCTAAGCAATGAATTAATGGTCATGTAGAGGAAGATATGTAATGCTATAGGTCCAACTAATAATCATAATTTTATATTTCAAATATATAACAATCCTTTCAATAAGATTAAAAATAATGCAAATTAGCAGTAAGCTAATATGTTTATAGAGATCAACATAGTGAATACAACCCTACCCAATTGGTGTAGGGTTCATAACACATCATAACCTGAGCTTGAATATGTTGAGTTTTGTGTAGTATTTTAAATATTCTATAGACAATTTGTGAGGTAATATTTAATGAATAATACACTAGTGTTCATGCATGATACGAGTTCCTTAAGCATAGTTATAATATTTGAAACTCATGATTTTATTATCCCAAGTGAATATGGCAATATGATAGAGGATAACTCGGATGAGGTACAAGATTTACAATATTTCTATGGAATTAATTACAATTTCAATTAACAAGCAGACATTCATTACATATAATCCTCAAAATAGTATGGTTATTCCTCTAAATCCAAAGGTTGATTATAATACACCTCCCTAAAAAGTGAATAATCAACCTTTAGATAAGGAATAATAGAGAGAAGGAAGATAGAACATTATGGAAGACATGAATAAAATAAAATCAAACATCACTCTTCATGAATTAGGTTAGATTATTAAAATAAGGAGCTCTTATGGAGGTCCATTATAGGTATGTTTGTTGTAGATAAGCCAAAATTCAACCATATAAATGTCATATACAAGAGTAAACTAGAAGTTCCTCATTTATTTTTAACTATAAAAACATTTGGTAACAATATAACCAATTTTTTAGTTTATTATATATCTCCAGCCATTGTAATTCCAACTTCTATTTATCAAAATCTAGGATTCAGTCCAAGCCCATCCAAGAGGGTAGTTTCACAGTTGGGAAAAATAGTAATTACTATGGTTGGAGAGTTGAATGCTATATGCATTCAAGTTACATATGAGCCATGTGTGAATATGAATATAAAAATACGTTTGGTATATATCCTATAGGGATATAGACTACTAATAATTAGATATTGGTCAAAGATGCTAAATGGTTATATAGCAACATACTTCTCTCACATTTGGCTGCCCTAGAGAGGTATTCCAAATCATATTTAAATTGATTGAGAGCTGAGAATGTAGTATCCTATCATAGAATATGATGATAAGAACAAAGAATAAAATTATACATATCCTAATATTGGGATTTATGCTAATAATGATGAATATTATGCAACTAAAATACAATTCAAAGGTATTGTCATTTTGATTCTCAAGAATCCCACTAAGAACAAACAAAGATCATAATAGGCAAATTTATTGAGATAAAAAATAAGTGATCACCTCCACATTTTTAGGTCACCCTACCAAATGGGAGAACAAACATGTAAAGGGATCACATAAGCACATAATAAGACACTTAAACAAAGAAATAAATAAATATGAATAGAAATGAAAGTTTTATTATTACACCAAACAGAAAGATAAACGTTTTTTAAAACTTTAAAGGAAATGTGAATGAATAATATGTGTTTTCAATGGATCGCCATACCATTTTATAAAATGTAATAAAAATAATGTGATTATTTTTTCTTGGTGGGTCTTTGGCAAGTGAAGGAGGTTGATTTTTTATGTTTTGACAACTCTCAATTTTTAACACATAGAGATAAATAGGCCATTTCAATGTTTGTACGAATATGCATAGAACATAGAATAGAATATATGAAACCATATATAAATGTGGATCCTATAATTATCAAGTTTTATTTCATAGATTGTGTACTAATTTCACTAAAATAAAAGTCAAATTCAACAATTAGATGGAACAAAAAAAATTACAATAATTGAGAGTGAATTCATCAATATACAAGTTGTTTTCACTGATTAGAGGGTGTTTTCACCAATTTCCAAATCTATAAACACAAACCATAGGTATTTTCACTATTTATAAAATACTATTAGATTATATTTCTCATGCTTCTTAGGTTTTAGATAGGATTTTTATCATTTTGCTAGTTTTGTCTTATGTGACTATTTATCTCACATTGACTAGTTAGGATTGAGTCTTGTTTAGCATTTACTACATAAGAAAGGGTTCTTCATTATATTAAACATGTTTTTTCATATATTTTTTCTAAATAAAAATTAGATTTATTCATATCTATTTTAGTCCATGTGTGTATGTTAAAGCACTCATGGTTGTGGTAATGGTGTGTTAGAGAGATCTTCATTAAAGAGTGTTGTGAACTCTTTCATGGTACCAAAACCACCCTTCAATAGTCATTACTCAGATTATATATAGATATTATCCATCAGTTTGATCTTAGTTTGCATTATTGTTCATTATTATTATTTTAAGTGGTTACAAGTCTGTTTTATATTTCTTGTAAACTTATGATGGAGATCTAAGACATATATCCAAGATTCATGAAAGGGTGAATCCTGCTATAGTTTTTTTTAAATGTTGGTTCTATGGTTTCAATGGACAACTATTCTTTTAGGTTTGATATGTGGCTATAAGTATTATAATATTTAGTAGGATATTTGGGATTTGGTGGTAGATGATATGGGTAGAGCTTATTTAGATCATTCTTAAGATTATATCTTCCATCATTATTCCATGATCCCATCCCATGGCATATTTTATAGGGTATTGGATATTTGATACAAGGCAACTTAGAGATTTTGATCTTGGTATTAGTAAGTATGATAGATCTTGTTATTATCCTCTCTTCACATCATGGTGGATGCCTAAACATCACCTTTTTTAGGCATTTTTATTTAGGTTCATTGATCTCACCCTCATTCTTCTAATAGGCTTGGTTGTTATCGTGGTAGCCTTGGGCTTGTCTTATGCCTATGTTATTAGGATTGGCATGGATTTCCATTTTTATTTGCTTTTGGAAGATATGATCATAAAAATGCTAACTTAATCTACCTCTATCATGTCTCAACTACTGATTCATGGGATACTCCATGTGACCATATTCAAGTCCTAGTTTCTCATCAACTAGGATTGTGCCAATCCAGGACATGTTTGATGTAATTACCAATGTAAAACATTTTATTTACATTACTGGGTGGTTTATTTATATAAATATTCACTTGATTAGTGATTCTAAGAGATGTAAGCCTAATAGTGATGAGACCTTTGGATCACCTCTGAAGAGGAAGGCTAAGTAAGGGGTTAGGGTTCTTATGATTTTTTTCCCTTGATAGCTTTGTGTTACTAGTCATGGTCTTTTCCTAATCACCATAACTCTCTCCACTATAGAATAGTGCTTTGTTTGGCATAATTTTACATCCTATGGCCTACTCCATAAATTTTTTTTGGATTACTCCTCTACCCTCACTAACCTCTCAACTATCGATGCTCAGATGCCTATATGTAGATGGGTCATTCTTTGATTTGCCATTCAATTTCCCAACTACCTTTCAATGGCTCCTCAATAATTTGACCTAGCCATTATCAATAGTTTAATTAACCATTGAATTTTAATTAAATAATTGAATATTGTGGCTCATCTAGATCCATAAATTATACTACTCAGTCATCTAAAATACGCATTACTTGGTTGGATCCACATGTTGTACTAACTCCATGTGTCATATTGGATCCATGTTATTGGGCCCCTTTTTTGGAGAAAGTACATAGACCATGCCAAATAGTCTAATATTAGTATGAGGTAAACCTTAGAGTGGTCACTCAACTTTATATACATTTTTTCATTATCTAGAGAAGTACTTGTTTATCTCGTGCCAACTAACAGGTAGTCGTATAGAACTAACTTACATAAAGACATCCTTATCAAGACTTGTACATGGTTTCTTAAGAAGCATGAATGTTAGAGAGTGAAATAAGGGAGATAAAAACCCCTAGGTGATATATCATTGTAAGCCATGCACTCATCCACCCTAAATAGCATAGTGGAGCTAGTGGACTCATGATAGCTCAAAACTTGGTACACACCCATCTGACTTGGCAAGGAGAGCTCTTTTTGCCTATAAAATAAGACTCATATTTGAAGACTAAGGGGAGGTGATTAGTGTAGCAAACATCTAGAAAAATATAGAGAGAATCATTAGTATTTTTTAGTATTTATATATTAGTTTAGAGATTTGAATGTATATCCCAAGCTCGCATGTGAACCACTAGGCATGAATAGATATAAGAAGAGTGTAAGCTCTAGTTCTTTGTACTAAACTATGTTATTGAACTATACATTAAAGAATAAATGAAGTATTTATCCTTGCATTATATTTTACATAATGTTATACTTGAGAGTTAGTTTCATTTAAGTAATGTTGGAATTTTTCTTTGAATATATTCTAAAATGGAGGTTCATCCTTGGTTGCTAATGGTATCCTTATGCCATTAGCAACCTCAACTCACCTATAAGGATACTAAGTGTTAAAAATAGAAGTCACTAAGGTTCCAAGACTCAAAACAAGATCACTACCCCGAGAATGAGTCCTTGAACTTGATTCATCCCTATGACTTTCATAAATAATTAAATAACCCTTAACCTACTTCTCAATATCTTGTGTCGCTAAGAGCCCAACTTACCCAGTTATGGACTCACACCTTAGAACATATGCTCTCATGAAGGATTGTGCTTAGTTACATACCTTTGAAGGACTTATCATTAAAAGGCCATTTGAACCCCTTTAGCCAATGACTAAGTCCATTTAAACCCTAAGTTATGCCATGATCCAAGTAGCCTAACATGAACATGATTCCTTTGTTGTTTTACTTTAGGTGAGCACATAAGGATTGAACCTTATCTAAAACTAATGCCATAACATGATATAATTTTATGCACCAAACCTTATTATCCCCATTCTTATCTTAACTAAGTCTAGAACTAACTTGGCTTGATAGCTAAGTGCATGACCAAGCATAGAAGCCAACCTAGTGGTCTTTTTTATAACATTATGGTTCCAGTACTAGGACACATGTTGAATTTAATTTCTATAATGGCGAAATAGAGTGATTTTCTAACTATCACTTGAGAATATCAAGTACTAGATAGAGAAAGTGGAAGATAGTTTTTTGTAAGTGCATCCTACATGCAAATGGTAGGAGCCAAGAAAAAAAGTGCATGATAACTTATACGATGCTTTTTATGATGTGATATTTTGTGAGCTAATAGAGAAAGTGTATCAATTTTTGGTTTCCTATACTAATTATAGAAGGTAAAGCTATGACCAACACCTTAGATGGACCATAGGGTACATAGAGAAGTTTGAGTACCTTGATGAAGTGTGGACATTTGTTATGGATAAGTGGTGGAGTGGCATGTTAAATAGATATGTGATGGAGTTCATAGTGTCAACCTTATGTTTCCCTAAAGAAGTAGAGTATGAGTTTCTTCACAAGCTAAGGGGCACATTCATTAGAGGATTTATCATCAAACTGAAGAAGCTTCTAGTGGATTATGGTATAGAAATTGTAAGGATGGAAGGATAACATCCTTATGCATATGATCAAGAATGGAAGGTTAGAAGGGGAGTGTAGGTAAGGTGTATGGAATAAGAAAAATAACTGACACCCAAGAGCTCTAGAGTTTGAACTATAGCAAGTGAAGGTCTAATTTGATGGAGGATCGAGAGCATAGAAGTGTTGAAAGGACCCATAGTGAGAGAAGGGTATGGGGAAGGATCCCTTGAATTGTAGTATCACAAAGAGAGAGAAGAAGTAAGAAACCATACACAATAGTTGGTAATAGGATGTAGTGGGTTGGTACAAGATGTGTCACTTGAGAATGTGCTATAATTACCTACCACCTTTAAACTTGAATCATAAACTCATGTGTTAGATTTTCCACTAAAAGATATAATAATGATAACTTAACTTGTTATCGACATAGAATTTGATAGGTTCCAAAATTTGGATTAATAATTTTTGATTGAGAAAGTAATTCTCTATGAGGGATTAAGTAACAATATGGTGAACCTAGCAAACACCAACCAAGGAGACTTGAACATAGGTACAAACATTCTTGTGTAGATAATGTTAGCTACACTAACTAGGCAATGACCCATAAGAAGTGGCATGGTACTACTAGTGAGTGGTACTATGTTGATAAGTTTAGTAGTGAAACCTACTCCATTGGGGTCAACACTCAACCCTAAAAGTGGATGCACTAGAGGGCCACCTCTAATGAAAATATAAGGGGAAAAATGCCTTAGAGGCTATAACTATCCCCTCAATAGATATACTACAAAATGGTGATGCACTTGCCTAATTATCATAGAGTTTATAATATCATAGAGCAAGTGATAAAGTCTGAGTTGCAATGGTGCACTTGGGACATCACTTAGCCCAAATTCAAGGCAACCTATTTCATCACCAATACTATATTGTACCCATACTTGGTATCAAAATTTTGATCTAAACTAAAATATGGTTGACTACAACATATTGAAAGAAGCCTTCTTGAAGGAGTTTGATATCCCTGAGTTTAAGCAATAGAGCATCATAGTGCTTAAGGAGATCAACCAAGGATTATCTAAAAGCATGAGCCTAGATGATGCATATGTTAAAACTCTTCTCTCAAAGCTTCCATACAACATCCACCACTTTTATCACATGTAATGGTTTATTATATGCCTACTAGTACCTTTTAGATGTGTGTTATCTATGAAAACATTCATAAACCCATGTGAAGCACTTGAAGCTACACTTTAGGCCAAGGTGGTAGGCAACACTAATATAAGGCTCAACCCATTCATGGAGGTGTAGATTATGTCAATGACCTTTGAGATATAGAAGATAACTATTAGCTTGACACATGACACTAATAGTAGGTTATGGTACCCTGATTGTGAGATGAAGGGGAATAACAAGAAAAACTACACATGAAGAAATGTATGCAACCTCCTCAATTATGAAGTTTTCATGGGTCATATGACTCTCAAAACATCCCTTTATTGTAGCACATGAGCCAAGTGAACACCACCATTTACTATAAAATATGTGATACTTATACACATTCAAAACTAGAATATAGAGTTATCAATGAGATACACTAGAATATAGAAAGAAGTATGAGACAAGTGATCACATCAAGATGTAGTTAGGCTTGCCAAGGCAATGAAGGCTATGGATAGATCAATATGGTTTATGGGAACCAACAAGGCATGTGCAGGTGAGGAGAATGGCATGGTGGATGAATATTCTTACCATGATCATGTTACAAGTATGGGTCAACTAAACACTATTAGTGTGATTTACCCTCATGCCCAACATGCACATATTATCAAAGACTACATGTAGTTGAGGAATGCCTAAACCTATATAAGAAGATAACTCAAAGTCAACCTAGTGTAGATAGAGGTGCCATGATGGTTAGGCACAATTCCAAAGAGGATAAGTGGGAACCTAAACCATAATAGATTCACAATAATCCACCCAAAGTATATGCCACAATAAGGAGTGGGTTCACCACTCAACCACCCATTACAAAACCAATATCTGTGCTTAGATTATGGTGAACAAGCCATACTAAGCACCTAACATAGCCAGAGATAAACGTTGTACCATATCCTAACCCTACATGGTAGAAAGACATCTTATAGTAAGCCATGAGCATGATACAAAACTTGTAATGAAACTTAGAGGCATAATCCACCACCTCATGCAGGAAGCAAGTTTACCAGGAGGTTGTAGTGTAGGAATTTATTGAGATCTTCTGCCTCCTTTAAAATGAAGGGATGTTGCCACTACTAAAATACTTTCTTCTAAATAACATAGGAAAAGAACCTATATAAGAGGCCATATATTAAGTAATATAGGTTCCAACACTACATATGGAGTAGGCACAAGAAGTCATGCATACTCAAAATATCGAGTATGATCAAGAATTGTTGATAGATGCCACCATCAATGGGTGGTTAGTTTATAAAGTACTAGTTGATATGGACACTAAGGTCAATAATTTGACTCTAAACACCTAGGAAAAGATAGGGTAGCCACCCTTAAAACCTTCACCTCACATAATATTCATGGCTATCAAAACCCAAGTGTAACCTATCAAGATCTTGAAGGGCACCATTGTAGATATCATGGGCACCAAGTTCCAAGCTGACTTTGAGGTCATTGAGTTGGTAGAACATGATAACTATTCAATGCTCTTGGGAAGGCCATGGTGTTAAGCGAACAAGGTAGACATGCACTTTAAGAAGTGCTAAATAACTTTTGAGAATGGTAAGGAAAGGCTAGTGATGCCTCTTTCAAGTGACCGAGGCCCCCATATGTATAAAGTGTTGATCTCAAGGATGAGGTCAACCACATCTATAAAATTATGGTGCAAGGTGCCAAGAATTTAAACCCTAATGACCAAGGTGATCTCAAATGAGAGGATTGATAATTATCCTCTGATATAACTAATGTATTCTATGAGCAATGGGTCAAAGACACCTATGAGGTCTTTAGCAAAAGGTGCCACCTATTGCCTGTAGTTGAGCCAAGACTAGCTAGAATAGAGTTGGCTAGGATTGAGAACCTCAAGAAGAAATAGGTCCCTCATGCTTGAAAGATGGAGAAAAGGTTACTATATCTCAGTAAAGGGAAGCTTTTAATGATTATAAAGTATGAAGGGAGCTAGCATATAGAAAATTGTGTTTAGGACATTAAATCCTACATCTCAAAGGAGATAAATTAAATGGATGCACTAGTGCATACCTTAAAGAGCATTGTTTCTCATTGATGGGTAGTGTAGACACCTATATTACCAACTTGGTAGGATTTGAAGGTAGTGATTTACACTAGGTTTGATAAGACTAATGAGGATCTAGACATACCCACTTACACTAGTGATTCTGACCCAATAGTGCATGTGCATTTATGTGAAGAAACCTAAACTATTTATGGTGAGAATGCAGTAAAATGCTTGTGTGTGCACACCTTTTATAGGAACTTGAAAACATGGGCATGAATATGGTACATTGTAAATGAGATGTGCCATGAGACAAAAAACTAGGAGATACTTAAGAAGAGGTTCATACACACCTTTTCTATTTATTCACAAGACCTAGATCTACTAGAGCTATTAAAAATCATCTATAGGGTAGTGTTTGAGGATACTACTATCTTATAAGAGCACATAAAGGAGATGTTAAAGGAAAAATGACTTATCCCAAATTCTTTTGAAAATATGACACTCAATATTGACTCTAGCAAAGAAGATGATGATATATGGAAAGATTGTAATTAAAAGGCTCTAACAGGTAGATAAAATCTTGTGCACCTTGTGGATGATAACACCCAAAATGATAAGATCCAATGCATATTTGAATTAAAACAATAGAGGGGAAAAGACAATTATAAGACTCTCATTAGGAGAATAATGAACCCTACCATGCACCACTCAAGACCCCTAAAGTGGACATTAGTGTAGAAGGTGATCTGAAGATTGCCACTATAGGTGTTTAATGGTTTGAGTTAGAAGTGGCACAAATTATAGAACTCCTAAGATAATTTTAAGACTTGTTCCCATGTAGCTATAAGGACATGAGAGGAACCCAACCTTCCCTTGGAAAATGAGCATCAAGCTGGTGGATGGTGTGAGGCTAGTCAAGAAGCACCCATATCCAATGAATCCCAATCTCTAAACCAAGGTAAAGATGGAGATTGATGGAATGTTAGTGGCTGACATAATCTACCTAGTAAAATAATATTAAAAAGGTGATTTTGATGGTAATTATCATCAAGAAATATGGGTAAGTATAGATATACATTGACTACATGATGTTGAATGCTACTTGCATCAATGATCCATTCCTGACCCTATTCACTAATGAGGTCATGGATGGAATTACAGGCTACAAAATCTATACTTTTATTGATGGGTTTTTGGGCTACCATCAGGTGTAAATTGAGGAGGATAATACCAAAACAACCTTTACAACTAAATGGGGTTGTTTTTCCTAAAAAACTATGCCCTTTGGACTCAATAATATGTCATCCGTGTTCTCTAGTATAGTGACCACTACCTTCAAGGACTTTATCCAGAGGTTCCTCCAAGTATATCTTGATGACTAGACTATGTATGGTCTTATAAATGATCACTATGATAATTTGTGCTTCATGTTTGAGAGGTAGAGGTAGATCTAGATCTCCTTAAATATAAATAACTGTATCTTCATAGTTCCATTTGTGACATTGATTGGGCACATCATTTGCAAAGACAATTTGCTTAATGATCTAGAAAATATAGCCATAATAATTTAGCTCCAGACTCCCTCAATGTAGAAAGATGTTCATGCCCTTGTAGGACATTGTGGTTACTATAAGAAGTTCATTCAAAGATATGAAAATATCACAGTACCTCTAGAGAAGATTTTGTATAAGGATGGCCCATTCTACTGGCATGAGGCACAAGAGGCCTTCAAAACACTGAAGCTAGAATTGGTTAGTGTGTTAATTTTACAATTTCTTGATTAAATGACTCATTTCCACATCCACATACTTCAAGCTCTATCATTGACACCATATTATCACTAGGTGAGGGTAATATGGACCACCCCATCTCCTTTTCAAATATAGAATTGACGTAGGTAGAGTAGAATTATACCACCACCAAGCACAAGGCATTGATAATGGTCTATGCCTTACAAAAATTTAGGAAATATCTACTATCAACCCCATTCATATTCTTCATAGATCATGAGGTGCTCAAGTACCTTGTGAACAAGATTATTTTACATTAGAACATATACAAATGGATTTTTCTCTTTCATGAGTTTTAGTTTTCTATAGTCATCAAACCTGAGAAGTAGAATTTGGGCTTAGACCATTTGTCCCTCATCAACTCTAGTGATGTAGTATTATTTATTAAGGATGACATCCCAGATGTGAATTTGTATAGAGTTTAGTCCATTCTTGAAGATTTAGTAGAGATTTCCATAATCCTAACATCTATGTTTACACCCTAAACCTTGTCCACTAATGAAAAGACACAACTTATGATCCACACTACCCCATTTTAGTTTATTAAAGGGGAGATATACAGGGATGAATTCCTGCACTAGTGTGTTTTAGAACATGAATGGGACTCCATCCTATAAGAATCACATGAAGGGATCATAGAAGGCTATTACACTAGAGATGTAATGGCATGTAAGGTATTATAGTCAGGCTTATGGTCGCCAAGCTTATTCTAAGATGCAAAGGAGTATGCTAAAGCATGTGATGTATGATAGCACACCAAAAATCCTAACCACTAGGATGAGATGCCTCTCATCCCCATTCTTTCCCAAGCACCATTCAAAAAATGGGCCATTGAATTTATTGGGATAATTACTCATGAAACACAGTGTATAGGTGTAAGATACATTTTAATGGCCACTGAGTATTTCACTAAGTGGGTTGAATTCACATTGACCAAAGACTACATAGCTATAACAACCATGTGCTTTATATAGGATAACATCATAAGTTGGTATGGGTGCCCATTTAGTTTGACAAGTGACAGGGGCACTCATTTCATCAATGAGATGGTGTGCATCCTTCTGACTAAATATATATTGGTGCACCAAAAGAACACCCCTTATCATACCCAAGCCAATGGCATGGCTAAATCCTTTAAAAAAATCTTAGGAACATGCCTAATGAATATATGTAATGTTGGTCTCAAGGATTAGGATGATCAAGTTTCAATGGTACTTTGGGCATACTACATGACCTACAAGTACCTAAATAAGGATACACCATTCCAATTGGTTTTTGGTGTTGAGATAGTTCTACTCATATAATTCATTATTCCCTCCTTATGTATTTCACATATCAATTAGTTAGATGACTAAGAATATTTAAGAAAAAGGTTGGAAGGCTTAGAGCACTAGGATGAGAAGTGCACCCAAGGCAAGTGGAGTTAGTAGGTTAAAAAGGTGAACCAAAATCACTGGCATGATAAGCATATCAAGAATAAGGAGTTCATTTAATGAGAATACAGTTTCAAGTACTTCAAGCACCTATATAAATTGCAAATCTAGTGGATGGGTCCTTACATCATCCATCACATCTTGGAAATAGGTGCATGTAAGTTGTGCATGTTGTCTAGAAAAATTCTCCCTAGCCATTTCAATGGAAACCAATTAAATACATATAGATAATAAGATGTCACTCATGCCATGAAAACACCAATTTTTTGGTCACAAGTTAGTTAGGAGTAAGCTGACCATAAAAATATTTAGTGCAAGTTAAACCATTCTTTTTATTATTATTTTTGTCACTTATACAATGTATAGAGGTAGTCATCAATGTGTAGTGGCCTCAAGAACTTTTTATGTCAACACTTCATCCTTAATTTTAATCAGGTGTGGGCACGTAAAACTAAGTAGTGGGCACGTGAAACTTACCAAGTGCATATAGGAGAAGCTAGAGAGACATATGCATAAGATAAAGTGTTAAACCCTTAAAGGCCCTAGAATGAACCACTATGATGCTACCTCTATGCCAAAGTGACAACAAGAAGTATTGATTGATCTAGCACTAAATACCCCAAAATGTAAGAAGTGAAGATGCCCAACATAGTTAAGCATAAGGTAAATAGTGAAGATGCACTCTAAAAGTGCATAAGAGAATTAAAAGAGAAATAAAGTGATAGAGGGATAACATAAGGGATTTTTATGTGGCAATATAAGTCAAGGAAAGATGACACATAAAAAATCAACTAAGAAAAACACATTTGAAATAGGAGCATAACTAGAGAAGTGGAACCATGGAGGTTAAGTCACATGCATATGAGGTGTTACACTAAGGTTACCACAATAAAGGTGAAGGTCCCACTAAAATAGACACATGTAGAAGGAATTTATCTAATAAATCTAGTGTCCACCTAGGAATAACTAGGAAGTGACCATTTGAACCAAACATCACTTCACCAAAAAAGCTATTAAGAGCATTCAATGAAGCAGTGGTTATGACACAAAGATAAACATTTAATGCATATAATATAGGATATTTTTGAAGATTTTGTTTATTTATATATTTTTGAATAAGATAAAGGTACCTACATAATTATTCTTGCATTAATAATAGTAGTTAACAAGTGAAGGATATAAAAGGGTAAACGATAGACTAGCTTAGTTTACCAAGTTTAAGCTAACTAAAAGACTCAGTGCAAACCTAATGAGAAACCAAGGAGATGAATTAATAATAACCCTATAAAAGTGATCATTTGATTAATATAGGTACCTTAGAGTGAATGAAGACATAAAAAAAGAAAGTGCATTTACATTAAAAGACCGATGTAAAGGATTGAAGAAAGGTTCATGTAGAGAACCATGTTGAACCAAGAAGCTATCACCTAGGCCACCATTAATGGCTAGTGAATCTCAAAGCTAAGAAAATAGTAATAGACCCCATGAATATTGAATCATTGATCATCATTTGAGGATTCATCAAGCCACACCTCCTGAGGTTTAATACTAGTAGATTTAGAATGGTGAAGAAGAGCAAAGTAGCAAGGTTTGCACTAGTTTAGCTAGAACCCAAATGGGTAAAGATTATTGAGGAATCATCTACTACAAAGATATAGGTGTAGATAGTTTAGGTATTCAACATCATAGTGGTGGATATAGAGGTGATGACAAATATATCCTACTAATACATGTAATTTCCATTAAAGTTATCTATAGGAAAACCATGGTGCTCCTTCATGTACATATGTTATTTGAAAGACTAAAACCACTAGACATCAATCCATTTCCAAGGTTTAGCACAATAATGGATGGTGGATATAAGGTGCAAGACCCTAGATGGTGACACCCTAATTGATGTCTCAATTTGATACAAGTTAAAATCCTTATGTGCAACTCAACTCTATGAGTTTCCTTACTTCAAAAAACATAAAGAGACCATCCAATTCCTTCTCTCTCATGTTTATGTGTACCACATGTACTTTTTAGGATGGTGCATGAGGATCTTTGAGTAGATGATAAGATGGATAACTAGGTTTCTAAATACCATTAAAGAGATCCATCAACTGATGGATGATGATGAGAAGGTAGATCACATCATCAATATCCTAACTTACTTTAAGGGGGATATACATTCCCAATCAACAAGTGTGAGGATCCTAACATGAGGGTGGTGTTTTACCTCATAACTTCAAAGTTGTGTCCTTACATTTGGTAGATAAATGTGTCTATCGATATCTTTGCATGTCCTATCATATGACATAGGCTATCTAGTTTAATATCACATAATTCATTACCAAAGAATTGACCAAGAATTTATTATAATGCCACAATACTAAAGGTACCTTTAGGTGGGGCTTCATCCTTCTCTTGATCATGATGGAGGAGATTGGAATCCCTAATGGAAGTAAGGATAATTTGTGTGTGTCCTAGAAAACTATGAGTCCCCCATGTATAAGCATAAGGATTACACCTATCCTACCACCTCCAACCTAAAATATAAGACTTGCATAATGAACTGGTGAGATTAGTACATCAAATCCTTTATACTGGAGTGGCACATCCCCTAGGGGATTCACAAGAGTATTTTTAGGATGGAAATTTTTTCCATAATGCAACACTACTACATCATGCAATTGGCATTGTAGGATGGAAACAAGTTAGGATGGTTGAATCTCCCCTTTTCCTTCTCAATATAATACTTCTAGGATGTGCTACACTGGATCCAAATGTGTAGAGGACAGACATCCCAATTAATGAGATGGAGGTAAAAAGCCAAATAATGAGGCATAAGTTTCAATACATAAATAGAAGTGTGATAAAATATGAAGAAGACACCTTAGATTTCCCAAACATTGATCTAGTCCAAGAGGTCACCATCCTTGGATTCATCCATAAGCTCTACTATGTGATGAAGCCAAGGAGGAAGAATTCTAGAACTATTTCTAGCACTGAGTAGAGAAGAGACCCCTCAATCTATATCAGGGATGAAGAAACCCCAACACACCCTAAGAAGAAGAAGTATCTAAAAAAATAAATGGGAGAGCTTAGAATAAATTAAAGAGTGGCTAAAGTTAAATATTTCTTTGGAAAGGGAAGCGTCTACTTTAGATAAATCTAAAAAGCATGTGCACTTTGTGCCAAAAGCCTCCCCTAGTGTAAAAGAAAACAATAGGGGAAAGCTCCCTTTTTAGTGCCCAAATTTATTATATCTAAGGAAAAGGAGGATGAGGAGATGGAATAAGGGGTAATAGGCACCTATATTTTACCTAAGGATGAGGAGTCCTCATCAAGTGAAAAACCCACTTCCCCACCACCTCAATTTGAGATGGAAAATTAAATGTGGAGGTTGAGAAACCTTGCATTCAATGAAGCTAAAGTATATAAAATGTAGGATCTATAATAATAAAAGGAATAAATAGCTAAGGCAAGGGTACCAAAGGAGGTCATTAAGATGGTCAAGTCTGAAGAGTAGAGAAAAGAGGAGCACAAGGTGATGATGGAAGAAAGTAGTTAGGAAGGAGAAATGGGCAAGGATCTTAAGGAAGTAACTCATTTAGGCACACCAATAGAATAAGAGCTACAACTCTAATGGAAGGTCATGGGCCTTGAATAATTCCATATTGATACAGCACCTAAATTGCATTAGAGGCATGAATATATGGAATCTAAGGGCATGTCCCAAGCTGAAATCAATTAGATAGAGGTTGAGGAAATAAGGGAGAGAAAAGAAATTTGTCACAGAAGCCAAAAAAATAAAGGCCAAGAAATAAGAGGTAGTAAGAAAGGCCTAATTAGAGAAGGCCAAGAAGAGGGAGAGAGAGGAGAAAGTGGCCTGGGAGGAAAGGGCACACATGTTAGAGAAAAGGGAGAAAAAGACGGGTCTTACTAGCATGGAACCCAAGGAAGAAAAATTATCAAAGATGGCACCTAGTGTCACCACCAAGACAATAGAGGAAGCTACATAGTAGGTGTACCATGAATTTAAATGGGCACTTGAAGATATAAGAGGTGATATTGGCACCTCAAATAAGAAAATAGAGGAAATAGGGCCATGATAGGAATAAATGGATGAAGGGGAGAGGTCCATAAAGGAAACCCCACAAGAACAACATGATATTAGGTCTAGTGATAGAGAAAGATATGGGGAAGATGAGAAATAAGAAGGATAATTAGAGAAGAGAGAAGAAGGAGAAGAAGAAGGGGAAAAAGATGAAGACACTAGTTTAGGCACCATCGCCAGTGAAGAAAAATATCTAGGTGAGGATGAAGAATATGAACAAGAAAATAGGGAAAGGGTGAAACAAAATTTTAAGGAGGATGATGACTTCTACATGATGGAGTGCATGCCACCAATTATCTTGGGCATTGGACTGCTACATGGATGAGCCCAAATTTTAGGTTCCAACCAAGGCAATTTGACATGCCAAGAAGCCTAAGGAAAGACATGATTACCACCTGCTCAAACCTCATGATATAAACCCTATGTGATCTAAAAATGTACTAATCAAGATAACATCCTTAATGGTGTGTAATAACATCATAAATGATTTTCATGGCAGTAGCTAGAGAAAGATAACAAAATACATGAAGAAAGAGCTTAAGGGAACAAACCTCAAGCTCAAAAACTAGTAGAGCATGTAGAAAATGTGGAGCCATCCCTCTTGAATGGTGTGGATACCTTTGGGATGAAGGAAGTTGATTAAATCTACATGCTTATATAGTAGATGATAATAAGAATGATGTTGTTAATTAAGGACCAAGAGGACCCCTATGAGGCCTTAAGGAAGGAGTTGAATAAAAATATGGATGTGGTCGAAGACCTCTTCACAAAACTTGAATTGCGCATCAAGGAAGTTGATTCAATATTCAACAACTTTGATAATCAGGAAATATTCATGAAACATACCTCAAAAAGGAAAAGGAGGAGAAGGATTCTCTATTCCAACACTCCTTCATAGTAACTAGGACTAAGTGCATATAAGTAATGGCCAAGGTCAAATTCCTTAGCACTTAACTAAAAACTCAATAAAAAGATGTGGAAGTGGTATTTCATGTCTTCCAAACAAAGGCTAGTGAGCAAGGGGAGGTATTGGATGGTAGGGTGAAGCACATAAAATAAAGGCTTGAGGCATTCAAAAAGGAGTTGTAAATCATGGACATGCTTGCTCTCAAATCTAAATCCATAGAAGTAGATGGTCTATTTTAATAAATTAAGGGTACCATCTAAGGATTTGAAATTTTCAAAGTAGACTTACAGTAGGGTGTACCTAAGTTTTGTGCAACTAAGGTGTTAAAAGACTAGTCTAGGGTAGACTATAAATTTTGTATGGGGTAATGTTGGGCCTCCTTTTTTGAGTAAGTACATGAATAGTGCCAACTAGTCTAATCTTTTTGTAAGGTGACCCTTCGAGTGATAACTCCCCTTTTTTACTTTTTTTCACCAATTGGAGAAGTCCTCATGGATCCCATGCCAGCTGGTGGGTAGTTGCATATCATCAACTTATATAAATAATATCCCTGCCAATACTTGTATGTGGTGGTTCAAGAAACACAGATGTCAAAGAGTGGAGTAGGTGATATAGAAACCCCTCAATGACATATCAACATATGAAATATTCTCATCTACCCTAGATAGCATAGTGGAACCATTAAAATCATGATAACTTATCACTTGAGATGCACCCATCCTACTTAGAAAGGAGACTTCCTTTCACCTATAAAATAAGACTCATATTTGAAGACTAAAGGGAGGAAATTAGTGCAATGAAGATCTAGAAAAATAGAGAGTGAAATAATAGTATTTCTTAGTATGCATATAGTAGTTTAGAGATTTGAATATATAACCCATACTCGTATATGACTCATTGGGCATGACTAGAGATAGGAATAGCATATGTTCTATTTATTTATATTAAAATTTGTTACTAAACTATAAGTTAATGAAGAAATTAAGTAATTATCCTTGCATTATATTTTACTTAATGTTCTTCTGAGTTAGTTTTATTTAAGTAATGTTAGAGCTGTTGTTTGAATGTATTATGAAATGGAGGTTTATCCCTTGTCACTAATGGCATCCTTGTGCCATGTAGTGACCTCATATCACCTATAAGGTGACTAAATGTTATAACTATAAGGCATCAAGGTTCCAAGACTTGTGTCTAGAGAACTACATCAAGAATGATTCCTTGAACCTAAGTTATCCTTATGACTTGCATAGGTAACCAAATGACCCTTAACCTAATTCTCATTAGCTTATATAGCTAAGATCTCCACCTAGCTAGTTATGGACTCACACCTTAGGACCTATGCTCTCATGAAGGATTGTGCTTAGTGACCTTCCTTTGAAGGATTTAACCCTGGAAGGCCATTTGAACCCCTTTAGTCAATGACTACAAGCTATGACATGATGTAACTATCCCAACATGGGACTAGTCCCTTTTCTATTATACTTCAAGTGAGTACACAAGTCTTGTACCTTATGTGAAAATGATGCCAACACCATAACATGATTAAATTTTTCACACTAGACCTTACTATCTTTGTGCCTAGCTCCACCGAGTCTAAAACCAACTTGGATTGATATCTAAGCACATGACCAAGCGTAAAAGCCAACCTAGTGAACTTTTCTACAACACACGTGTTATAATTTATTATACTACTTTATTAATAGTGGGGGGAAATATTATTAATGGTGGGTGAATGTTGACTATGGTAGGATATTTTAGTACGGGACATTTATGAGTGGTAAGGTAAATTTTCATGGGAGGTGAATATCGTGGAGGCCCTTAAATTTGAAAGGAATTAGTTTTTAATTGATTTTTTTACAAAAAAAATATATTTTAAAGGATTTTGTTTCATTTCTTGGTTATATACCTTATATTTTCTCTTGACAAAGACAAAGGGTGATGCTTGGGTTGGTAAGAGGATAATTACCCCTCACATTCTAAACCATTGCATTCTACACTCTGTGCCAATTATAATGAGTGGATAGAAGGCTATGTTTTCCATGGATACCTTGGATCATTTAAACTTTTAGTATAAATTTAATTAAAATCAGCCATTAATGATGGGAAATTGATTATGCCATAAATTTTGCTTGATAACTCAAATTTGAGTGTCACCTTTTGAAAAAGTGCTTTATTTTTTATAGCCATTCCATCGGTCCTATTTTAATTATAAATGAACTAAAGTTATAAAGTGTCATATTTAGTTGGGGGGGGGGGGGGGGGAGGAGGGGGCGCAGTGCGGGGGGGGCGGTTGCCTATGTGAAGATCCCTACTAATTTATGCATTATAATTCATGCACATACTATCTTAGATGCATTTTTGGTTGAGCTTGAAGTTTTTTACATGTGCTTTGTAGGTTTTTTTTCGATGTTGATTCTTTTTGGTGGTTTTTTTTTTCATATAGGATAGTATTTTTATCATTTTCCACACTCTTTCTTCATCCCATGACATGCATTGGTACTTTGACACACTAGTGGTTTATGTCACGTCTCCTCAAGTCCCATTTCTTAGTGCCTTGCCTTATTCTATGGAGAATATTTTTTGTTCCCTTATTTTTGGATCATTTCTCATGATTATTGATGGCTTCTTTGATAAGTTGATAGTCTCCTTGTTTTGAGTTATCCTGATGAAGCTAAGTGTATTCCTTATTTCTATTTATTGTTTTTTTTTTTTTTTTTTGTATGAGTTATATTTTACTCACACTAATTTATAAAGTGCAATGGGGGGTTTGTTAATTTAGGTTTGTCTACCTTCATACATTTGTGTGCTCTATTCTAAGCACCTTTTTCACTTCTTTAGTTACTTGTCTATTAAATCACCACCAAAGCCATTCTTCTTTGAGAGACCTTATCTATATTTTCAACACAACTTTTATGATAATTGATAGTCTCCCCCATCATATGGATCTATTCTGGTGTATATAGGGTCAACTTATATAGTGTTTAAGCAGTTGATTCAGACCACTCATATAAACCTTTTTTATCCACTTCACCCATTTAGCATTATAGGGGGAGTTCATATAACTCTTATGTTGTCATTTCACCCAATCAATAATATGGGGGGAGTGGTGTACACTCTACTTCTTAGGTTTTAAGTTTCCCTTCCACATGCGTTACTCTTTTTCACATTAATCACCACTGATAGTCTTCTTGATTGAAGTTATTCTAGTAAAGCCCAGTGTTAGTTATTTTTATGATCAAATAGTGGATTCACACCACTCATGTAGATTGAGTTCCTTCATGAGTTTTGAGTACTTGTAGTGCATACTACTTCAACATCATCTTTGGAAGTATTTTAATCTCTCTCTCTTCTTATTTTCTCTCTTTTGGGTGGAGTTTTTCTACATGTTATCTCTTTTGTCTCCACTTCATGAGAGTTATATGTATGTGTTGCACTTTTTGAGTGTTTTTTGAATTCCTCCTTTGTATATCGGTATCTTATTCAAGCACTTTTTTTCCATAGCCCATATGAGTATTTTTTACTTGACTCTATGGTATTCTTAGTGATTTTTGTAATGACATAGGTGTGGCAATCACACTACTATTTGTACTCACTTATCACCATCTTGTTGGAGGGTGTTTAGGAAATGCTTCCTTGGGTTTATCATTCTACCTAGTATTCTAGAGTGCAATGTTTATGTTAAGTGATCCTTGTATTCAGTGTCATTCCTAGTTTTACCTAGAAATTATATTGACTTGATATCCATGTACTTTGATAAGATGGATTGGCGTTGATAGGGACACATGACTTCACACTACATCCTTTATTATTAACATCTAGATTCACTTGAGGGGGGTGTTAGATTATATTTCTCATGATTTCTAGGTTTTACCTAGGCTTTTTGTCTTTTTATTATTTTTATCCTATGTTAGGCTTTATCCCACATTGGCTAGTTATATTTGAATCTTGTTTTTCCTTGTTTACTTAATTAAGGGCTCTTCATTGTATTAAACATGATTTTTTATATACTTTTTCTGAATAACAATTAGTTTTATTTATAGTTGGGTTTATTCCTTGTGTGTATGTTGAAGCACTCATGGTTGTGGTAACAGTGTGTTAAAAAGATCTTGGTTGAAGAATGTTGTGCACTCTTTCAATAAAAATAATTTGAGTATTTTTTCTTGGTGGATCTTTATCAAGTGATGGAGGTTGATTTTTTATGTTTTGAGAACTCTTCATTTTTGACACACAGACGTAAATTCATCATTTTATAGGGATAAATCAATATTTGTAAGAACATGCATATAACATAGAATAAAATGTATAAAAGCATAAATAACAATGAATTTTTTATTACCAAGGTCAATTTCAATAATTGTGTATTAATTTCACTAAAATAAAATTCAAATTTACCAATTAGAAGGAATAAAAAATGTGCAATACATGAGAGTGAATTCACTGATATGTAGGTTGTTTTCACTTATTAGAGGGTGTTTTCACCAATTGCCAAATCCAAAAACACAAAACATTGGCATTTTCACTATTTAGTAGATACACAATGGCAAATCCACCATTTTTAGGGTCTTTTTAGTGATTATAGTCATTTTCATCATTTTCTAGGCATTTTTACCATCTTTGGATATTTTCATCATTTTTTTGAAAATAACAATCTTTTATAGCTACTTGTGTCTTTTAAAGACCTTCATTTTATCATAAATGAGAGGATAAATGAATGTCCAAGTCAAAAGTTATGGCCTCTGAAAGATATGTCTTGCAAGTAAGAATTTTGATCAATTTCATTATTTTTGGGTCAATTTCATCATTATGGAAATTTAATTATTTATTAGTGGTGATTTCAATAATTTTGAGATCTATTTCAAGGTTGATTTCACTAATTTTGAGGTTTATTTTAATAATTCAACCTAAAGTTACACAAAACACAAAATAAAAAGAATATAGTGGAAAATTCATCAAAAGGAGGGTTGAGTTCATCAATGAAAATGTCACATTCACTATTTTTAAGGGTGAATTCACTAATTAACAGATATATAGTGGTGAATTCATTGTTTTCATAAAGTCAATTCATTGATATGTATAGGCAAAAAATAACAATGAAATTATCATAAATTAACCAAAAATGCTAGATTTTCAAAAATAAAATTGTAATAAAAGCTCAAAATAGAGTGTGGGTTGTGGGAATCCCACTAGGCATGTTATATGTGTCATTAAGATTACTGTAGGGGTTATAAAATTTGATAATAAGTATAAAATCAAAACTAAATGTGTTTATAATAATCTAGATCAATGCCTCATGAGTTAAAGAAAATCTAAATAAAATTGAAATCAAAAGAAAAAAGAAATAATTTTACCTTCCCTTTTGAGGATCATTCCACTTATCATAAATGGATGTAGCTCAGATGTAGTCTCAATAAGTCATTATCAATGTTATTTACTATGAACTATATCATCTTGTCTTGAAAATCTTGATCATTGAATTGATAGAGTTTGATGCATATGTTAGCTTAAGAAATTGATAGAGATTCTCTATTGAACCTAAGTATATAAAATTACAAAGGGAAATGATCTATTTATATAAATTTTGAATCAATGAGGAAACTTCATCTTGCTTCCAAGATGGATGGCTGAAAATGCATCCTCGACAAGGCACATGGATTGATAATATGAACCCTTAATTTTATTGTAAGATGAAGGGTGGAGGATTATCCTCAAAATATATTTTTAAAATTCAATGTAGGCCTTTCGTATTATTTCCAAGATCAAGGGTAAAGAATTATTCTGAATAAAACACATAGATCATCAATCTGGGCCATTCATTTTTTTCCAGGATAAAAGGTTGATAATACTCCTAAAATATGTCATAAAATTCATTAAGGGCCATTCATCTTGTCTCCAAGATGAAGGGTGGAGAATAATCCTTCATATTAATTCATTTATTAATTGGTAGGCTCACAAAAGGATATTTCATAGGATATCTTTTGAAGGGAGAATAAAAATTAAGAATTAGTAATTGAGAGGAAATTATTATTCCATTTACATAAATTTTAACTAGAATAAAGATTAAAGAAAATGATTAGAGAATGGGAAATATTTGAATTAATTTATGAGATAAGGAGAATTAATGAATTGATCATAGAAAATGATCAAAATGATAATTGAAGAGATTTAATATGGTGAATTATCCAAGCTAGGGATGTCCCAAGGTGAATTCAAACTTGTACATAAGATGCATAGTAGAAATTGGGATCAATATATGATATTAGCTCAGTTTGTGTACAATTTATGAGAATTAATTTTGTCATATAATTTTGACATGGAAGTGATTAAAATGGAGTGTCTACACTTATGTATTATTAATAGGTTTTTTTCTTTATTTATTATTGTTTAACCTTGAATCTTTAAATATGTAGGATCGGATTAAGAATAAGGAAAAAACTTAAGCACAAGGGTGATAAGCTAATCTATAATAGGCCAACTAATTATAAACTTATATAAATGAATATTGTGAATTATAATACTAATATATGATAAATAAATTAAGTAAAAAATTTGAAATATGTTTAATTGAGTTCAATACCAAAGATAAATTATACTTAGTTGGGTTTACTATGCACAAGCATATCTAGATTGTAAATAGGTGGAAAGTATGCATGATCAACATATATACATGTGTGTGTATGCATGCATGCATGCATGCATGTATGTATGTATGCATAGTGCACATACACGCATACACACACACAAACTATATATATATATATATATATATATATATATATATATATATATATATATATATATATATATATATATATATATATATATCTATGTGTGTGTGTGTGTCTATAATGTCTATTAGTTCCTATGTGCTCTATTTGGTAGACTACCAGGAAAAGACCTTGAAGTGGGTAAGATGAGACTAAAACAACCCAACACATAGCTTATTGTCCTTGATATAATGTAAATAAAGTGGTTTACTTATTATCCTTGATCTAAAACTAAAATGGCTACTTGAATTTCAATGAAGAGAATGACATGGATATCTAGATTTGACTTACTAAATGAAGAGACTAGAAAGACCCTATTTATATACCAGTGAACTATTGTCAATGCTTCTAACTATAACACAATTGTCCAATATAAAATAATGACTATATTTTTATGTGACCAACTTCATTTTTATAGGTTTTATATCACTTTTTATTAATATATTCATAGCTATAATACAAGTTATCACCTTTTTCTGATTTATTAAACCCTATATCTTCACCCTTAGAATAAGTTTTCAAAAAAATGGGTCAATGCGATCACAATGTCAAGATGACCTCAAAAACCCCTCTATCTTTGAGGATAACTCAAAACTGTGAACCTAACAACCTATTTTTTCCAAAATACATCCCAAGGGTGAATAATTTTGAAGAGATAGGGTTTGATCTATAAACAAAAATATACATACTATGTTTTAGGTCTAAATACATTAGGAGAAAGATGACAAAAAATCTAGAAGAACAAAGTTGGTATCACCATAATCATTCACATTTTTTCCTAGGAATTAGTGTCAAAGAACTAATATTATCATAGATATTAGTGTCCAAAGGTAGATGGTAGTGTCTTCATCTCAAGAAAACATCATTTCCATAATTTGATAGTTATCTTAGAATCCTAATCCTGCACACTTCTTATGTACAACTCAAATCTATGTACACATTATAAATCTAGCTAAGTATCATTTCTCCTTGACATTGCATCAATAGAAAATATTTAAAATTTAGTACTTTATATATTTGTCACATCTTAATATTTTAATTAAAAATATTCATTTATCTTAGTTTAAAATTAATTATACTAGTATAGAATAATTTTATTCATCCCTATGTAAATTCCATTCTATCCCCTTAACTCTTCACACCATATTTTTAAAAAGGGTTATATAGAACAAAGAATGTTGATAATATACTATATCTTAGAATTAAATGTGTTGGTAAAAATGTGGAAGAGGTTGTCTTCTAATATTCTATGTTTAGTTTTATTGTCTAAATCTTTCTAATGTTTTTTGAAGGTTTAGTTAGTCTCATTGCCCACTTGTTTTTACTTGATGAAGTGAGCCAATTTATTTTTAGGTAAATCATTGGATTGAAACTCTTGAGCCAATGTGTTAACTAAGTATTCTAAGCTAGATATGGAGTTAGTTGGTTTTACAAATCTAGGGAATCACTAGAGAATGTTTTGTCTAATATCTTGGTAGCAATAAAGGTATTGTGTATAACCTATTATTTATAAAGGTCTCTAAAGGCATTTAAGTTTAAATTGGGATTAGTGGATCCACTATAATTTATTTAAGGAGTGATTACACCTATGTCCATGTTTGTTAATAGAGGAGATAAGAGCTCATTTGTTATATGTTTGATGACTTTATTATGAATTACTAATTGTAGAGTGAGATTACCATGAGCATATCAAATGGGGGGGATGTGAGAGGCCATTTGGTATCATCTTTTCAACCTTAAGGTGTTGAGGTATATTTTGAATTTTCAAAATATTTATTTCTATTTTCATCACCTAAACATTATTTCTAACTTGAGTAATATCCATTTGGCTCATTGATTGTAATATGATTTGATTAGAATTGAGATTGTTTTGATTATAATTGAAGGATCGAGTAGAATTGTTTGATGCACTAGACATGTCATTTACATTGGAATTACCATGGGAAATTTTAATAGGCTATTAAATGAAACTCCCACCATGTTGATAGCAAAACTATGAATGGTTGAAGAAAAAATTAATGAGGAATATGAAAATTTATAAACATTGAAAGGATGACATTTTATGTGAGGCTATATCTAGAGATGATAAATAACTACAGAGTCCTTTCCCTCATGTTTAATATGTGCATTGAGTTATATTACCATCTCATTTGTATACTCAAAGTCACATTTTTATTCAACATTATGGTCTTGAAGTAGGTGACCTCATCTAGAGTTATCAATATTTTTATATAACTCATATTGTTTAGATCTACTAGAAGACACATGATAATTCCTTGGATTTTAGTCTAGAGTCATATAAAAATAGATGGCATGTAGGTTTATATTGAGTATTTATGAGGATTAGTTAATTTAATAGCATTAGCATTGCTAAAAGTCTTTAGAACTCATAATGGGTTTTCTCTTTAGATTGGTCAAAAATCATTCCATAATGGAGGAAAAGATTAAATAAACTGATCTAGCTATTGTTGTTGATTACACAAAACTATTAAAAATAGACTGTATCAACTTGGTTGATATATTTGAAAACTATAAATAGGGGTAATCAAGTTGTATTCAAATTGCTGATACAATATAGTCACAAGAAACCATATTATTGGGGTGGTTAATATAGTTGGAAAGAAGATTGTAAAACTAGAACATATCAGATTAGATTATGTAGTTGTAAAAACACAAAACTATATTGGGTTGGTTGAGGTATTTGTCACCTATTATAGAACATACCAAGCTAGCTGATATAGTCTACAATACAAGCAAGCTAAAATCTAACTAACTATTTGTAAAATTAAAATAGGGAGGTATTATAGACATCCAATTCCTAACACCATTTATGTTCAAATTGTCAACCTTACTTGAATTGCACTCAAATGTACATTTTAGGTCAAAATAATTAGAACACCATAAATGGTTTGAGATTGTCATTTACATGTGCTAATTTAGGTCAAAGTATCCCTAAATAGGGCAATGCATTTTATGAGATACCTAACATTGATCAATTCATTTTAAGTTAAAATGATGATTTTTCCTTTTTGTGATCTAGATTACACTTTTATTCTAATTCATTAGTACACATCATGTACCATTATTATTTTTTGTTGGAAACATCCTAAATGGGAATACAATTCCAATGCATTTAACATCACCTTCTAATTCTTCTCGAGTCAAATTATGACCTGGTAATATGACTTTTTAACCATTTTGATTAATTGAGGGCCAATTTCCAAAGAATTTCACTAAACTTGTTTATCCTTGTTTAAGATAATTAATCCAAATTAAGAACTTAAGTCATAATTTCATAGAACTTTCTGAATATCTCAATATTGGAAATTAATTCTTAATATTTACATCACCTAGTGACATCATCTATGGGGTGGCATCCATAAGACATAAATGCATAAAATATTAGGATTATGGGTCTCCCATGCCTCTTTAATACCTCCCATGCCTCTTTAATGTCTATTTATCCTAAATCATTATCAAGATATTTATGGATATAATTCTAAATATTAGATTAATCTATGGCCACACATCTCAATCTTGAGATGGATGATCATGGTTGATCCTAAACCATTTTGAAAATCTATAAATAGAATATCCATGAACATCATTTCAAAGATTGATTTGTGAAATGTTATAATGCTAAATTGTCTCCACAGCCCTTTGTGTTGATCATTATGTTTCATTATCAATCTTTATTTGATAAGTTAGATTATAAATTTCATCCACTTTGAGCCTAGGTTATGCAAATAATTTTTGAGGAATTGGAGGAGTTTGGCCACCATTATTGACAAAGACAAGAGCTCTTTATCAAGGGGAGAACATGCTTATGAACCACTCTTGGATGGTAGAGTCACTTGGGAAGCTATAGGTTTCTTGATTTCTTTTATGTCTTTCATTGTCATTATTAAACCCCATATGAATAGATAGGCTAAGTCTTTTTATGTTTTCCATGCATTTTTCATGATTTATTGACTAATGTTTGACTAACTTTCTTTGTAATCCTCTCTACTGGTATAACTAGACAAAGGTGTGTTTGACTTGTGATCTCTTAGATATATTGATCCTCATTTTAAATAGTGAACATGGCCATGAAAGCACTAAATAAAATAAATTCCACCATCTCATAGCCATATTATCCCATCTCTAAGATGTGTTGAGAGTGACTTCAAAAGGCTAACCTCTTATCAATGCACTATAGAATCAAATGGATTGAAAACAACCTAAAGTTTGAAAATAAAGACCCTCATAATATTTTATATGCTAAGACGTATGTAGAAACTAAATAATGTATATAGTGTTATCTAATTACTTGAGTATTATAATAGTACCCCCCACACCATGTCTCAGGTAAAATTAATGATTATTTAGCTAATAAATATGACTCTTATTAGTTTTAAAACTAAAAAAACATAATTTTTAGGAAGACAAATAAAAAAATATTTGAAAATGATTTATGTCTAAAGTTAATTTGTATCATGTAACAAATTAAATAAGAAAACAAAATAGTATCATAGTTGCCCATATAGTCAAAAATAGAAACTAGTCAAATAAAATTATATCAACCTAGCCAATATAGTCTAAATCACACACATGTAACTATATCAAACCATCCAATTTATTCTAAGAAAAAACATAATGGTATCAGGATAGTCAATACCATTGGTAGATAGATAGGAAATAATACTAGGTTAGTAGATGTTGGTTGAATATTTTGTCGATCAACATACTGATAAACAAAATAGGTATGATCAGCCAAAGTAGAAAGATTGGTCATCCAAATGTGTAGGTTTACCACATCAAAAGGGGACTAATCTCTCCTCTCATCAAGGGGAGGTTCCCTATAGATATGATTTATATATATATATATATATAGAAAATAATACTCAAGGGTATGACAAACCATCCATCTCTCTTTTTTCAGAGATGATGCGTGCAGATCAAAGGAGAAAAATCAAGGGAAATGATAGAAAGCACTCCTATTCACAAGAATACTCCAGGTAGTAATTGCAAAATGTAACCAAGGACATAGTAACCAACAAATTGAGATGTAGCACAAAGTCTCCACTTGAATTGCCCAAGAGTGAGATACAAAGGACAATGAGGGCACAAAGTCATCCCAAGGTCTTTTACACAGAAACAAAAAGAAAACACACTAAAGGTAATTATGGGGGCACAAAGTCTCTCCATAGTTGACTTCAGGACACCTTCTTGACTATTTTCACTAATCCTACTTACTGAATTAAAGGAATAGAAAATATATTATGGAAAAAGACATAAGAACAGTTTCCACAACAACAAAGATATCATAGCACAAAGTCTAAAAATTCACTTGCTTTCTTATTCTAAATGTGATCAACAATCTAAGCTCAAAGTCTTAGTAATACCTTTCAATTTGGGTAGAGTTTCATTTCTGATTGTCAGAGATATATATATATATTTAAAATAATAAAAGAGAGTCCCTTATATAGCCTCTTTCAGAAGGACTCAAGAATAGTAACACATCATGTTGCATTGAATTCTGTTAAGAAGACGTGCTAGAATTTAGGGGTATTTACCCATTTGCTTTTCTCAATGTAGAGAAATGGGTCACACCATTGAATGTTTGCATCCTTCATGTTGACTTGTGGAGCTAAAAGCTTCACTAATGAGCTAATGTGGAGATTGATGGGCTTACACAGTAATCGATATCGATCAAAACCAATCGACATTGGTTATGAGTTGACCGACATCAGTCAAAATTGGTCAAAACCAACTAACATCAATTAGGGGTCAGCCAGCATCGGTCATCTTCAGACTGACACCAACTTCTGTGCATTTCTAGATGTTTCTAGATTTTCTATTTTTAGGAGAACAGTTAGTTTGCATATAAAGACTAAAATTAGTCTTGAGTCTATTTTTCTAATTATTGTTTGCTTTCAATTCTATTTAAGATACCCATGGGGTAGTATTATAATTGGGGGGAACAATTCAGTAATTGAGTTGGTTGTAATTGATTGAAAGAGAGAGAGAACTCTTGAGGGAGAATTACTGTACATCTACAAGGTGTGAGGAGAGAGATTTCTTCATTGTATTTCCTTCTAGAAGATTTTAATATAGATTGGTTATTTCTTGTATCTCCTATTATTTGTTGTTTTTGATTTCTAGTTACTTATTACTTATGGTTTCAATTCCATGTTTAGTTGCTTATACAAAAGTAATCAATTATACTCTAAGATCCTGACACTTCAATGTTTACCTAGCAATCTGCTTCTATAAACATATCTGATGTGCAAATGTTTTTAGTCCTTATTCATCATTCCTCCTTTTTTGGTTACTTGAATCGGGTCTTAGATTCAATTCGATGCTCTATTCCTTAGTCACTTTTTACTAGTCTTTAGCAATTAATGCATGGCACATTCCATTGCTAAATAGGTGAAGACACATGGCAGGTTCCATGGGACTCTGAGAAATGTTTATTGATAGAGGCTTTGAAACCTATTAGAAAATTAGAATCATGGGTGTAGACACTTGTCGCTCTCCATTGAGTTACAATGGAAAAGGTGGTAGCTTCTACTTGTCTCTTGAGAATCCTATGAAGGATGACACGTGCCAGCTTCCACTAAGCTTTTAGCTACCTTTAAAAAGTCTCTAGTACTTATATTAGTTTCTCATAGAGGATGACACATGGTGGCTTCTGATACATTTGATGAGAGACACATGGCAGGTTTCACTGCTTTGATATTATGTCTCAATGGATGACACATGGTAGCATCCACTGTGAAACAGGTGAGGACATATGTTGCTTTCCACTGTGACTTTTTGAGGGACACGTGGTGTTTTCTACTATGATTTTTTGAGGGATATGTGGCAACATCTATTGAACTTGTAGAAGTTTTGGATTCCTTTTGAATGTCTTGTAAAAGATGACATGTGGCATCTTTCATCGCATTTTAGAAACACTATAGAACTATGCGAGACTCATTTGGATTCATGTGGATGATGCCACTTGGCATGTTCCACTTAACTTATAAAGGACACATGGTGGATTCTACAACTCTTAGAAACAAAGTGAAATGAGGACTAGAAGATGACACTTGGTAGCATTTATGGGATTCTGTCAGGCTTTTGTCTCAGTCTGCTTGTTTTCCTTAGTCACTTTTTGCCATAGGAATTCCCTTCGCAAGGGCACTTGTGTCTTTGACTCTTGGGACACTCCTTTGAATTTTGTCACTTGAACCTACCGATTGAACCAACTTTGGTTAAATGGTTCAATGGTTCATTCCTTTGTTTCTATTGACCGCTTGAACCAAGATTCTTTGAAACAAGCCTCATTGAACCTGTTGAACCTTGAACCCATTGAACCTTGAACCATTAGTCCTTTGACTAAAAAAGCTTGAATAATTCCCAATTTTAAAAGCTTAGAACAATTTTTTGAAATGAGAAGAGATATTTTGGTCTCTATAAGACCAAAATAGCTTATATGTTGTCCTAAAAATGAGTGACATTTTTTAGGTACAATAGCTAGCTCCAATTGGGGAACTTTTATCAATTGTAAAAAGAATTGATGGGAGTAGAATCCAAAATCTCTAATGTCTTCATGTGTACCATTGGGCTATGAAGTCATGTTACCCACAAATGAAAGGCATAAAAAATGGAAACAAATAAAACAAAATAGAATTAAAAATTATACAAATATACATATATATAGATCCAATGATCTGATACTTCAAGAGTTGAAGTGTTTCAAATGTTTCCCATTGTGAGGTAGAGAAAAGAGTGTGCCATATTGATATTTTAGTAAAAAGTTATTTTCACCATTGTGCTGATGAATTATAAATGGGCCTATCCAAAGGGAGTCAAACTTTCCATGTATCCCTTTTGGTTCTCTCATTTTGTCCCACAATAGGATTTGATCCCCAATCTAGAAATCATGATTTATGGCCTTCTAGTCAAAGAGTTTCTTTAACAAAATTTGACAAGCAGAAATTTGGTCCACCACCATGGTTCTCTATTCATCTAGCTCAGTCAGGCACATGATTCTCTTATCAAGAGAACTTTCATATGTTTGATCTTCAATTGCCTTTGCCAATTTCAAGGCTAACAATTCTAAGGTGATTGGTATCTTAGCATTGATACCATAAATAAGTTGAAAAGGAGACATACCAATTTCCCTCTTTGGTGTGATTATGTCTACCCATACAGCATCAACCAATGCTTTATGCCATGTCCTTTGATTGTCATTTGCTAGCTTCTTGATGATAGTTACCTGGTTCTAATTACTTGATTCAGCTTGTCCATTCCCTTATGGAAAATAATCAGAAGAATGGGAGAGTGTAATTCCATAATGGAAATAGAATTGTGTAATCTCCTGGGAGGTGAAACAAACTTCATTATCAGTAATAATTTTGGTTGGAACTCTAAACCTAGATATGATATTCTCTTTGAGGAAATTGCATACAACTTCTGAAGTAGCATGCTTAGTTGGGATTACTTCTAACCACTTGGTGAAATAGTCAGTTGTTGTAATAACATGATCATCTCCAACACTTGAAGATGGGTTTATAGTCCTAATAAAATCAATCCCCCATTGCTAGAAAGATTCTTCTATAATCACTAGCTTGAGAGGCAAGGCAACTAACTCAGGTCTTCCAACAAATTGTTGGCAGAGTTCACATTTCCTCACCCACTTACATGCATCTTGGAAAAGAGTTGGCCAGGAACACCTAGCTCACAAAATCTTGTGAGCAATCATAGGAGAAAAAAAGGTCCTCCATAGGCTAGATTATGGAAATATTTCAAAAGTTGGCTTTGTTCCTCTTTGTCTACACAATGAAGGAATACTACATCTATGCTTCTCTTATACAGGTTATTATCCCAAAGGACAAAATTGGTAGCTTTCAACTTGATAGTCCTCCTTTATTTTTAAGACAAATGAGTAGGACATTCACCATAAATAAGGAAATGAGAAATACCTAAATACCACTCATTAGTAGTGGAGATAAAAAGGACTATTAGTGTGTCTTCCACTTCAGCTTCTACATGATGTGTATCTTCTGGCTCATTGTCAGCAATTAATTGGCATAGACCTTTTCCCCTAACCAACTTTGTTGGCTTGATGTCTAGATCAAATTCTTAAATCTTTTCAATCTAATTACCTCTTTTTGTGCCAAACTCCTACTGAGTCAATATGGACTTGACTGTGGTGTCAGGAACTAAGGTAGTAGTGTGTGAATTCAGGATATAGAAGAAAAAATGTTTGACTACTTTCACCAACGCATAAGCATGCTTCTCTACATTTGAATACTTCATCTCATGGGTTTTAAGAGGGTAATGCATGAAAAAAAATAAGAGATTCCATACCTTCCTTGTCTTGTTGAATAGGAATTGTTGAAAGCATGTGTTCAGAAGCATAGCTATATATGATGAAATCTTTGTTGTAATCTAGACAAACCAAGGTAGGGGCATGGGAAATGGTAGTCTTGATATCCTTAAATGCTGACTTGCCTTATTTAGTCCAGTTGAAGGTGGTCTTCCCTTTCATCATGTTCACAATGTGTCTAGTCTTCTCAACAAATTTAGGGATGAACCTTCGTAACAAATTCACCTATCCAAAGAAAGAGTGAACAACATTTTTACTTGTAGGAAAATTAAGCTCTTGAATAGACTTGACTCTATTTGAGTCAATCTTTATGCCCTCTATAGACATAATGTGTCTAAGGAGTTTCCCCTCTATTACTCCAAAAATAGACTTCTTAGGGTTCAAGGAAAAACCATTCTAGTGGCAGCGCTCCAACACATGTTGTAAGTGATGTACATGATAAGTTAGATGCTCTAAAAAGATAGTCAATTCATCAAGATATATCACTATGAATTTACCTATCTCATTTATGAAAGCTAGGTCCATTACTTTCTAAAAGCTGGCACCAACATTTATCAAGCCAAAAGGCATTCTTCTATATGCAAATGTATCCCAAGGTGTGGTGAATGCAGTCTTGTCTTGGTCTATCCACCAACTTCAACTTGATTATATCTTGAGAATCCATCTAGCATTGATAACATCTATGAACCTGTCACTGTTTGAAGCACTTGATCCATAATTGGCAAAGGGTAATTATATTTCAAAGATGACTGATTTAGATTCCTAAAATATACATAAATGCAAATTTTACCACTCTTATTCCTTACAAGGACTATGTTTGCAATCCATGTGGAATGATGGATTGGGAAGATGATTCTAGCATTTAACATTTTTTATATCTCAGATAGAATAGTACTTGATATTTTTAGATTATACTGTCTAGATTTTTTATTATAGGGCATTGAGTCAGCCTTGAGAGGAATGTCATGGTGGATTTCATTAGGTCTGAGAGAATTCAGGTCATCATAAGAATATGCTAAGACATCCATGTATTGACGAAGTAAAGTGGTGAACTTAAATCTTTCTTCAGGGGTACAACACTTACCAATGTTAACCATCTTGGGATTTTCTTTAGTAGTCAAATTTACTTAATCGAATCCTTGAGAGAATCTTGAATCTATTTGTTATTGTTTGATGAATCTATCATGCTTGTCAAATAGTTTCTCAAGAAAAACTAGGCCTTTGGGAATTTTATTTCCTTTTAGCTGTAAGAATTCTTCATTTATATCTAAACTAGATTCAAAGGTTGATTCATACTTCTGAGGTTCACTGCCTTCAAAATGTAGTTGTTCAAAATTGTCTTTTCATTCTAAGAAGGCAATGATTTGATGATCATCATTGAATACTTGCCAATGATCAACATTGTCAAGAACACTTGGTCTATACACTAGCTCAATAGTATACCTGTCTTCATTGAAGTCTGAGTGAGGAACTAAGAGAGTTCCTAAAAGAGCAAGTGCATCAGCTCTGTCATTAGATTTCCTGGGTATGGTAGAATTTTTGAAAGCATCAAAGCTTTCAGTTTGGTCCCAAACTAGGTTGTGATACTGGCATAATATTTCATTCTTGGTTTGGTATAATTTTCTCACCTGACAAACCACTAATTCAGCATCCTCTTTGGCATGAATAAACTTGATGCCTTTGTCTTGAGTGGCCTCCAATCCAAGTAATAGAGATTCATATTTAGCTGTATTGTTAGTGTTGCTAAATTGTAATTTGTAAGATTAAGGAAACATATCTCTTTAAGGAGATATCAACACAAAACTGGTAGAGGTACAATTACCATCAAATTCCAGAGTCCATACCTCATCAGATAGTAATTTTTCTTTAGACTTTCCTTCATTAGAGAGGGAGGATCCTTATTCATTTGTATTGTAACTTATTAGTTCTTCTGCTTTTCTAGTTGAACTAATTTCTAGGTTGACAATTTAAAGAATTTTATTAGGTGCTTCATGCACTTCATCTATAGGTAGAAATTAGTTACCCATACCTGAGTATTCAAAAAGAATTTGAGCTTTAGGGGCTGATGATTAGGTGACCACATATTTTGCCTTCTTTTTAGGAAGTAACCTCCTCATTACACCTTATACAGGGATCCTTGCCTCAGATAGGTCCATGATTATTTCTCTTACCACGTCTTTGTATAAAATTCATCCAAGCAAAATGACATAAGATGTTGGGACATCAGCCACCAAGACAGTCATTTTGATTCTCTTGTCTGGAAGGGCTACAAATGCAAATTGGGCATCTTTGATTTGCCCCAACAATGGTACTTGCTTGTTCTCCATGGAAAAACATCTCCCAAATGTCTTCGTTAGTGTGAGGCCAAGAGATTTAGATACTTTAGCAGGAATGACATTGTCAGATGCACTTGAGTATATAAGACAATCACTTAGCTTGCGATCATTTATTAATAGGGAAGCATAGAAAGGTTCTATTTTCCCAGGGGTAACTGGAGGAGTAATGACAAGATTATTTGGAATGGTCATGTTATTTGGGGAATCAAGAGTTACCTTTTTAGCTTCTTGTTCTATAGGGATGGTTTGGTTCCTGACACATTGGACCAACTTATCCAATTGATCAGGATTGGACTATAAATATTCAAATTCAAACATTTGTATTTTGGTCTTTTTGACATGATCAATTATGTCAAATGACTGAATTTGACTAGAAACAGAGGAAGGCATTTCAACCTTATAAGTTTTAGAAGGGATGGGAGGAGGGCTGGTTTGCAAAATTGAAGTCAAAGGTGAAGGTGAAATTGATGTACTTACCTTTTAGATGATTACCAGATCCTTTGACTGAAAAGGGAGAGTGGCTCCACACTTAGCAATTGTAATTACTAGTTGAGGTTACTCCCCTATTTTCCCTTTATTAACTTACTAGACTGATTAGTTCTTAGACCTGGTAAACATTGTATAAGTTCCATTAAAAGCTTCTCCTTTGCTTTTGGGTTCATCCTGGTAGTTGAGGAAACCAATGTGGGAGTCACCAGCTGATTCTTCTTGATTTTATATAAGAAGATCAACGTCATTTTCTTGATTCAATTTAGGCTGGAAAGAGAAATCTGATTCTACTTCAAGATATCCCATTGTTGAATTGGTTGGAGGAGATTCAAGGGCAAGTTTCCCTTGTGGGGGAGGAAGACAATTTTATTTCCCTTGATTTTTGGTAGCATTGCCTTAATATGACTAATTTGGAAATGTCCTTGGCATATCTCTGTATGAAAGAGTGGAAGGCATTCCTTGCACCATTTGCTTTTTGAGAGCAAGCAACTCATTTGCCAACTTCTACACCATTGGATTAGTGGTGCCTGTAGATGAATATTCAAAAGATGATGAGGGTCTATTTTTATTTGGATCTCTTCTAATATTCCCTGCTAAGATGAGATCATCTTCTACCTCATTGGCCAAATGTTGAGTTGTAGCAAGATCTATTTGACTAGCATGTCTCAAAAGAAAACTTACTTCAGCTAACTAAGAATTAATGAAGAAGCATTTGAGATTCTCAATTATAGGTCAAGTAATTACAGGAATTCTATTCCTCAATTTTTCAAACTTGGATATGAAGTCCCTCATTGGTTCATGAGGCTCTTTTTTCATTTGTGTGAGTTGAGCCAGAAGGGCATGTGCATCTTTTGCAGGTTTGAATTTGGCTTCAATCTTATCTTTGAGGGTATTCCAATCAGTTACTAACCAAGCCTGTAGATGATAAAATTAATCTGCAACAGCACCTTGTAATGTTTCTATAAATAGCTTGACTGCTACATCTTCAAATTCTACTCCAATTATGCCATAGGCCATACTGAAGGCTGCAATTTGTTCATCAAGATGAACTTTCCCATCACCATAAAATATGGGAAAATTCTTCCTTGAACTATGTGGAAGCCCATGTAGAGGTGGAGTAAGATTGACAGGACCAAAAGCATTACTTTAGGGGCTTTGAACTACCATTATATGACTATGAAAAGGAGGAATAACAAATCTCAGAGGGGTAATTATTGGCAAATCTTTATCAATAGCAAAAGTGGATACTTCATCTAGCAATGGAGATCTGACTTTAGTAGGAGGAAAGCTCTTAGTTTGTTGGAGGCAAGATGGTGAAAGAAACATATCAAAATCACTTTTTTGTACCAACTCAAATATAGGATCAACAATACCTTTAGCCCTTTGGCTTCATGTATACCTTGAATCTACCAGATTGTGAAACAAAAATGGAAAAGAATTTACCTTGCTTCAGTTTTGAAGCTTGAGGCTTTAAATTGCGTGTTCTTTCCTAGTTAGTGTGGAGGTGAATGGTAAGGTTATAATAATAATGGGTATGAAACAAAAATGGAATGGAGTCTATAATGGATAATGGTAGAGATTGATTCCATCTGAAACTTGAGGTTTCAAAATGCACATAACTATATCCCCAGTGGAGTCACCAAAAACTATTGGTTGAATCTTTTGTTGATCAGCGTACTGATAAATAGAAAAGGTCTGATCAACCAAAGTAGGAAGATTGGTCATCTAAATGTGTAGGTTTACCACATCAAAATGGGACAAATCTCTCCTCTCATCAAAGGGAGGTTCCTTATATATATATATATATATATATATATATATATATATATATATATATATATATATATATATATAACAAAAAATAATACTCAAGGGTAGGACAAATGATCCATCTCTCTTTTTCTAGAGATGATGCAAATGGATCAAAGGAGAAATCTCAAGGGAAATGATAGAAAGCACTCCTCTTCACAAGAATACTCAAGGTAGTAACTGCAAAATGTAACCAAGGATGTAGTAACTAGCAAATTGAGATGTAGCACAAAGTCTCCACCTGAATTGCCCACGAGTAAGATATGAAGGACAATGAGGGCACAAAGTCATCCCAAGGTCCTTTACATAGAAATAAAAAGAAAACACACTAAAGGCAATTATGGGGGCATAAAGTCTCTCCACAATTGACTTCAAGACACCTTCTGACTATTTTCACTAATCTTGCTTGTTTAATTACAGGAATAGAAAATATAATAAGGAAAAAGACATAAGAACAGTTTCCCCAACAACAAAGATATCTTAGCACAAAGTTTGAAAACTCACTTGCTTTCTTATTCCAATAACAAAATATGATCAACAATCTAAGCTCAAATTCTTAGTAATGCCTTTCAATTTGAGTAGAGTTTCATTTCTGATTGTCAGATATAGATATATATATATATATATATATATATATATATATATATATAAAACAATAAAAGAGAGTCCCATATATAGCCTCTTCAAGAAGGACTCAAGAATAGTAACACATCATGTTGCATTGAATTATGTTAAGAAGACATGCTAGAATTTAGGGGTGTTTACCCATTTGCTTTTCTCAATGTAGAGAAATGGGTTATGCCATTGAATGTTTGCATCCTTCAATGTCTACCTAATGATTTTATTCAAGAAACATATCTGATGCACAAATGTTTCTGGTCCTTCTTCATCATTCCTCCTTTTTTGGTTATTTGAATTGGGTCCTAGATTCAATTTGATGCTTTATTCCTTAGTCACTTTTTGTTGGTCTTTAGCAATTAATGCGTGTCACATTTCACTGCTAAATAGGTGAAGACATGTGGTAGGTTTCGTGGGACTCTAAGAAATTTTTATTGATAGAGGCTTTGAAACCTATCATAAAATTAGAATCATGGGTGCAAACACTTGTCTCTCTCTATAGAGTTACAATGGAAAAGTTGGCAGCATTTGCTTGTCTCTTGAGAATCCTATGGAGGATGACACGTGGCATATTCCACTAAACTTCTAGCTACCTTTGAAAATTCTTCAAGGCTTATATTAGTTTCTCATAGAGGATGACATGTGGTAGCTTCTAATACATTTTATGAGAGACACATGGCAGGTTCTACTGCTTTAATACTGTGTCTCAATGGATGACACATGGCAACATCCACTGTGAAATAAGAGAGGACATGTGGTGCTTTATACTATGACTTTTTGAGGGACACATGGCACTTTTGACTGTGACTTTTTGAGGGACATGTGGTAGAATCCATTGAACTTGTAGAAGCTTTGGACACCTTTTGAATGTCCTACAGAAGATGACACATGGTGGCTTCTGTCGCATTTTAGAAACACTATAGAACTATGTGAGACTCATTTAGATTCATGTAGACGATGCCACTTGATGTGTTCCACTTAACTTATAAAAGACACATGGTGGCTTCCATGGCTCTTAGAAACAAAGTGAAATGAGGCTCAAAATATGACACTTGGCAGCATCCATGGGATTCTATCGGGCTTTTGTCTTGGTCCACTTGTTTGTCTTAGTCACTTTTTGCCACGAGATTTCCCTTCGCAAGGACACTTATGTCTTTGACTCTTGGGGCACTCTTTTTAACTTTGTCACTTGAACCAATTGATTAAACCAACTTTGGTTTAATGGTTTAGTGGTTCATTCCTTTGTTTCTATTGATCGCTTGAACCAAGATTCTTTAAAGCAAGCCTCATTGAACCTGTTGAACCTTGAACCCGTTGAACCTTCAACCATTAGTCCTTTGACTAAAAAATCTTTAATAATTCCCAATTTTGAAATCTTAGAACAATTTTTTGAAATGAGAAGAGATATTTTTGTCTTTGCACGACCAAAATATCTTATATGTTGTTCTAAAAATGAGTGACATTTTTTAGGTACAATAGTAGATACATTTGGATTGGTATATTTATGATGGTTTGTAAAATATCACTTAAAATCTATAAGGACAAACATGGAACTGATCCAACCAAAGGAGGGATAATATTCACTTTGGGTTCACTAAAATGTATGCATGGGATATGATGACTTACAACTATCCTCTTTCTCTTAATAGACTTAGACTCAGATAAGGTTAATCAAACATAGCCTTGTATATTTAGATGATTAGGTAAATACCAATGATATCTATAAATATGACATAGGATAACCTATAAATAAAATGCCAAGAAGAAAGGGTTCCAAATCTTAAGCCTATGACATAAGGCTATAGCTCTCAGAAAACCTCAACAAAGGTAAATGATTGTAACTCTTGTTGTAAATATACAAGTATATGGTTGTAAAGGGGTAAAAATTAAAATTAAAGGATGGATTATATGATTTTAAAATGAGGTAAACTAAATTGATCAGCCAAATGAGGGCCTATGCAACCTAAGGTAATTGGTAGAAATCTAAGTAATCCTACATATACCAGCTTATATGGTATAAAGAAGAGCCTAAGTAAGGATGCACACATACATCCACAAAGTAATATACAACATTTAATCTACTAAGTAAATTAATGATTTTAGGGATATAAATAATAACCTTGTGTAGACTCATTGATACTTCATTCTCCCCATTGGCTCAAGTTGAAACTTTCAAGATATTTTAGTAGGTTAAAGATCTTAAATGGTTGGATGAAGACCTAGATATCATTGACAACATAAGACAAGCCATCCAAGATAATATTATAAGCCATAACATAAGACAAGCCATCCAAGATAATATTATAAGCCATAACTCTCCCAAATACTTCCATAGGATATAAAGTTGTGTAATAAGAGTGTATTAATGTGATATATCATATTAAAAATGATATATAACCCCTATATATGTAGTTGAAATACCCAAAACCAACCCTAGACTCTAATCAAATTGTATAGGCTAGGTTGATAAACTGAAAGATGTTAACTTAAATAGTACAATATCAGCCAAGAGGATATATTAATGTAATAATATAGAATTAAAACTATATTAGGCTAGATGATATATTATATAAAGGTAAAGGCAAAAAATAAATAGTATCAGCTAGGCTGATACCATAGGATATAGGGAAGCTAGAAAATATGGATAAAAAGTAGATGTAAGTGAAAGATGGCTATAAAATTAGATGAGGTTAGAATGATATTAGTGATGGTGTAATAGGATATCAGGCCAACATATCTTGAAAAGTACCATGAGCTAATCCCACCTCATTCTTGGTGTACCCTTTAAAGTGTGTATTTAGCTGGATTGATATGTTGACAAGTTGTTGCAACATAAATCAATAGTAAATAATAGATTGAAAATAATATGTGTATACATTATCTATCTTGACATGACACTTGTATGCTTTAGGATGCATGATTAATATATATGTAAATGATTTTTTCTTACAATAATTATATGTTTTCCACATGTTTTGCACACACACACACCCCTTACACACACACACACACACACACACACACACACACACACACACACACACACACACACACACACACACACACACACACACACACACACACACACACACACACACACACACACACACACACACACACACACACACACACACACACACACACACACACACACACACACACACACACACACACAAAACTCATTATTTTGAGAAAAAAATTCACATGCTACATACTTCACCTCAAAATGGGGCATATATAGTGGCTATTATACGCAACATATCCCATTATTTTCTAATAGGAACCTAGTATAGTCTGAAAATATTGGGTCTATTTTGAAAATCATTTTTATTAACACTTGTATGCCCTCTTAGCTAATATTAAAAATATAAGAAGTTATTATTTATGTGCATAGATTATTTTGATTGATTATTGAACATGTATAAATATAATTGGCACTCCCTCTTTATCCATTGTTTTTACTATATGATGGACTAATGTATTAATGGTCTTCAAGATATTTTTGCATACATATAGGTTTTTTGAATATATACATGAACTATAGAACTAAAATCCTAAATTTTAGACTTTGCATATTTTATAATTTGAATGTTGTGCATATCATATATTTTATTACTTTAAAACTTTTGCTATTGAAGGTTTTGATTAGAACATGTGTTTATCATAAGTTTTGTTTTAGGAATTTTATTCATCATAAAACTTGTCAATACTTTTGTATATTCAAACTTCTGAGTATTGATAATTTTTTCTTGCATATCATTTTTGTATTTGTATATTTTAAACTTTGAAAACCTTGCTCAAAAACTTTATCTTCATAGGATGTGTTTGTACCTCCTAGTTTTTGCAAGTCATGTACTTGAGCATTTTTGTTCTTCACATCTTTTGGTCTTCACAAGAAATGTTTGTTGGAACATTTTTTCATTAGAATTTTTGGCTTTTGTGAGTTTTATACTTTACATATTTTAAACTTTGAAAACCTTGCTCGAAGCTTTATCTTCATAGGATGTGTTTGTAACTCCTAGTTTTTGCAAGTCATGTACTTGAGCATTTTTGTTCTTCACATCTTTTGGTATTCACAAGAAATGTTTGTTGGAACATTTTTTCATTAGAATTTTTGGCTTTTGTGAGTTTTTTCAAGTCATGTACTTGAGCATTTTTTTCTTCACATCTTTTGGTCTTCACAAGAAATGTTTGTTGGAACATTTTTTCATTAGAATTTTTGGCTTTTCATTATAATTTTGTTCATGGGATTTGATCTTTGGAAATTTTGTTCATAAATTTTTCTCCAAAGTGTGTTCATAATTTTGTTTGCAAGTTTTGTTATTCATAGAATTTTTCTTCATGTTTCACATTATTGAGGTGTGATGATAATTGTTTAATCTAGTATCAGTTAGAGTTATGACACCCAACTTCTAAAGGTATACCACATAGCACACCTGATTTTGTATAGAATTAACAATAGGTTTATGTGTGTCCAAGGTCATAACATGACATTTCTATAAATGTATATAAATTATACATGATATACTTAAAAAATAAAGTGGCAAAGTTAAAATTAAAAAAAACTAAAACATATTTGGAGATGTTGGGAATTAATGGCATACAAACTAGAATTAAAGTCTTATACTTAAAAGATATATCAATGAATTAAAAAGATACATTATGCCTATTTATTGATAATGAGCTCAAATTACCTTGTCCTCCAAAGATAAATTAAAGCCCTATTTGTCTACATTCAAAGTGAAAAGTAATTCTAGTTAGATAAAAAATAATCAAATTTTATGTGAACATATAAGATTAACAGTGGCATCATCATCTAAGCTATTCATAGGAGTATTACAACCATTGAAGTTATCCATCAAGGACTCTACAAAATACATAGATATTGTATTTGATTTAATAATGTTAAATGACCATTTTTAAAATTATATAGATTTTTGGGATGTGATATATAATGTAGAAACACTCACATACATACAATCTAGCATCCAAATAATAGTAATTGGTCACATACTACCACTAAATCACCAAAAACTACACTTTGCACCCACCAAGACCAAAGTGATGCCCTACATTGACCTACTTCAATACTTGTTTTTCATGGTGAAGTTGACTAAAAATAACCTTTTACACCACCTAAACCATAACATTGATGTCACATACATCTTTGGGGATGCATTCTAGAGATACATATGATTACCCATCATAGATTCCACATTCAAAAGGCAAAAAGTTGAATTGTGGAAGAAAGTCAACACAATAGAGAATACACTAATGAAATGGTTTGCACTTGGAGAGGTGGTCACTCTCAAAGTCAAGGAACCTATTTCTATAACAAATTTTAGGATGGAAATCTACATTGGGAGGACCCCCCTAAATAGATTATATGGTTACAATAACATTCACTTCTTCCACTTGGAATAGGCTTCACTACTAGACTTATTGATGATATCAAAACTCACTTTCACAATAGGAGAGATAATTAATGTCAAGCTCTAAGAACAAATGTTAATAAATATAAAAGACCCATAGATGGCCACTTCTACATGATGTAATATATATTGGATATATTTATGAGAAACATATATATTCATAATGGATAACTTTTGATCCATACCCTAAATTAAATTAAGATCAGGGTATGTGACTTTTATTTATTCCTCCATATTTATTATTACATGAGGAATATTGTCCAGATAGTTGAGAATTTATACCCTTAAGTGTGGAGTGAAATTCATGAAGAACACCTGAACTAAATTCTAGATAGAATCAAGAAGACACTCTATCCAAGAGGTGACTATTGACTTTCTAATTCACCCCCAACATGTACAAAAATCACAAAAATCTTATAAAAGGTTTGCATGCCTACAAGTGTTAAGTTATTTAAAACAATCCATACATAGATGCCTCCTATATATACCCACACCCAAAATAGTCAATATAGATCCATGAATTTACTAAGTGTCAACTTACATTCACAAGGAGTTTATAATATGTGCCCTATGTAAGGATCCTTCATCGCATAATCTAAATGGCATGTAGGTTAAATGTCATAAAGCTATTAGCCTTTAGAGATAATAGGGAGAGATACATAAAAATAAACTAAATTCACTTCTACGCTCTCATAAACCATAGACTGTGATTAGTGGTATTGGTTTAGAGGTTAAGGTCTTAACTTCTATTAACCATTTCTAAGAGTCTAGAACTCTCTTAAGCCTCCCTAGAACCCTAATAAGGACTTGATTAAGAATAAATTCTATAAAATGCACCAAAATTCATTGAAATGACTTGGTAACCATTTAGATCAAATAGTACACTCAAAGGAGGCCTAAACTATGGTACTAGTATGTATGGGCAATGTAAGGACACCCCCAAAAACTATAAGTTTACAAGGTTTTTAGTAGAAAATATAGTGAAAGATTCACTCAAGGGTTACATATCATTAGAGTAGATGATATAAGCCTTGTTTCACCTTATAAAATCATAAACTATTCACAAATATGAATGGAGATGCTTCTTCAAGTCCCTAGTAAACATGCAGTCTTAGAATGTAAGAAGGAGGTGACCTAATCACCTAAGTGGAGTAAGGTTGCAAGTGTGAAATTTTTTCAAGGCCTAAATATTTGCATATTAAGTTGGATTAGGTTTAAATCAAGCACACTCAGTCACCTTGAAGGCCTAGTTCATATCTCATAACTCTCCAAATAGTGAATGAGCAAGAGACTAGGCTACTTGTCTATAAGCCTACTTAGCCAACAAAATGAGGAAGCTCATAGGTGTAGAAGAATAGTATGAAGTTAATTATTAATAATAGAACCTCTATAACTTCCCCTTGAGGCATGAAATCTCCATATCCATGGTCATTATGAAGGATTTTGGCAATTTCCTGAACATGGATAACATGTAGGAAAGGGCAACTACTTAATGCTTCATAGAGGAGGTCTGATTAAACCTATTTCAATGCTTTAAACTAATGAGAGGAGATTTAATTTACCAATGATGGTTTTTATATACTCTTCAAGTGTCAAACCTTGCTAAAAATAGATTTTAATTTCCCTAAATGTGGTCACTCAAGACACTAGTCAACCCAAGTAATGCATGGAGGAATGTGGAGGGCTATTGTAACTATTATGTCAATGGGTTATGACTATTATGGCCTATTCATTCAACTTATATTACAATATTACCATCTCTCTCTTAGTCATAATTTTATATATCCAGGCCTTGAGGGCTTTATTTTCATCCCTCAACTAGGTGTATCAAAACTCTACCAAATTGTATCTTAAACCTTGAGAATCAATAAAGAAAATACTAATTGTAGAATTGTTTGTCAATTTGTAGTGTGTTATTTTTTGTTGACTTGAAAAAAGTGTGACTTTTTTTATCCTTTGAAGGTCTTTTCCTTCACCTAGTTATTATAACTCCATCCTATATAGATCATGTTGACCAAATTTGACTTTCAATGAAATTGGGTTAACCCCTACTTTTTTAAAGTTTTAGAAGGTTTCCATATGTCTTATGTGTTGGAAATATTTTCATTGAAGTCAAAGGTCCAGAATTGGTGATAAAGGCACCATTACATTTAATGATGTTTTTAATATTCATATCTTGGCTAATGGGTATTAATATTTATTTAATATTAATGAATATATTTTTAGTTACATATAAGTCAAAAGAGGGCCCATGGAGAAGTCAAAGAGTCATGGGGTAAAGATAAAAAAATAATGGGATGCATTTTCTCATGAATATTCATCTTGAGGAATTCTAAGAGTCACCATGTGAAGACAAAAGAGGGTATGACACATTTTCCCATGAAGGGACACTTTAAGGAATATGAAAAGTCACCAAGATAAAGACAAAAGAGGAAAGGATACATTTGATTATGAAGGGTCATCATGTGACTTTTCAAATTCAAGGATATGAAGGGTCATGAAATTTTGGTGCCTTTTTCCATGAGGATTGAAGGGTCATAAAGGGTGAATGTCAAAGGTCATTTGGAAAGCTATAAATAAAGGCTTGAGAAGCCATTGTGATATGAAAGAGAGTGCATGGTTTGTATTTGTTTTCAAAGAGAGAAAATTAGGAGATATTGTAAAATTTTATCATTTTGTTGACTAAGAAACATTGATATATAGTTATGTTTTATACATAAGAGGGGTTGGTGCTCCTGTGGGTTGGTGCTCATAAATATTTGTAATGGGTTGGTGCTCCTATTGGTTGGTAACCATAAGTAGTTGTTGTGTTGGTGCTTGACAAAGGATTTGGTGTCTCATAAGTTGGTTCTTGAGAAAAAAATTAATTTGAGTTGGTGCTCATTCATATACTTGAGATTGTTCTTTATGGTTTTTCCCACTTTGGGTTTCCATGTAAAAATCTGGTCTCTCTCTCTCTCTCTCTCTCTCTCTCTCTCTCTCTCTCTCTCTCTCTCTCTCTCTCTCTCTCTCTCTCTCTCTCGTGTGGTGCATATTATTGTTTTAGTTTTATTTCATATCTTGAATTTTTGATTAAGTTGTTAAAGAAAATAAATAAGATAAAGTAAAAGATATATAATATACTAATTCACCCCCCTCTCATTATATTTTGTGCTTAACATTTGGTATCAAAACAAGTTCCTTTGGAAAAAAATTTATAGCTTGAAGGTAGATTGGGAAAGCATGATGGCTGGATCACATGAAGGTTTTGATAAAAATAAGGTACACTTTTTTTATGGGAAAATTTATGATTTTTAGAGCATAAGGATGAAGACTTATTTGATGGCCCTTGGATTCAACATTTGCCAAGCAGTGGTGGAGAAATATGAAGAGCCACAAACACTTCTAATTACTCCTATGGAAAAGAAGGCAAGTGAAAATAATTCTAATGCTTTATATGCTATTTTATGTAGTTTATGTGAATCAAAATTATTTAAAGTTATGTAATGTAAATCTACTCATGAAACATGGTTAAAACTTGAGAATATTTACAAATGTGATGAAAAGGTTCAGTAAGCTAAGCTTTAGACTTTTAGAAGATAGTTTGAGAATTTTAAGATGGAAGAAGAAGAAAATATAGCAAGTTATCTTTTATGAGTTGATCAAATAGTTAATTAGATTCAAGGTCTTGGAGAAAATTTATAATAATCAATTGTGGTAAAAAAATTTTTGATCTCTCTACCATCGAGATATGATGTAAAAGTTTCAACAATTGAAGAGATAAAGAATTTAGCCAAGCTAAAGATGGATGAGATACATGGTATTGTTATGGCATATGAGATGTGGACTGAATAAGAGAAATGCTCAAAGAAAGAAGATATTTTGAAGACATCAAAGAAAGAGAAGGATAAGATTCAAGAATAAAGTGATAGTTCTAGTTATGATGAAGATGACAATGGATCTCTACTCTTTCGCAAGCCACAAAAATCCACAAGTAAATATCAAGAAATATTACCTTTTAAATGTTTTAATTGTGGAAAGATTAGAAATTTTGTAGATAAGTACCCAGATAAGGGTAATGGTGATAATGAATAAAAAAATTTACATACAAGAATAATTTCAAAGGAAAATTCAAGAAGGAATTTGATAAGAAGATTTTTTATTCTAAAGATCCTAGCTCAACCAAAGATAGTGGAGTTAGTGATTCAAAATAAGAAAAGATCATATTCATGGCCATACATGAAGATGCCTCCATAAACAAAACTATAAATGATCAAGAAGAAGAATAGAATGAAGCCAAAGTGAATCTAAAAGGAGAACTAGTTTATACCTTAGAAGAGTTAAAATCTCTTGAGAAGAAGAATCAAATAGTAAAGCTCCAAATAGAGAAAAATGAAAAGGAGTCAAAGGAAACAATTGAAGATATACAAGTACACTTTGAATAATCCAAAAAGAATGAAAAATATCTAATGGCACAATTGCAAAAAGTAAGTGAAGAATGTGAAAGGTATGTTATTGAAATTGCTTCTTTAAAAGGAGATCTTGAGAAAACAAATAAATCAATCGATGATAGAGTAGCCAATGATTCAAAATTTGAGAATAACACTAATATGTATAATAAGATATTAGAAAGTCAAAGATTAATGTTAGAAAAGATAAGTATCATATTTGAAAAAGAGAAAGGGGAGGCCACTACTTTCATAGACAAAGTTATCACAAAAGAAGGAAAGAGCTATGTTGAATCTCATACAAAAGAGGAAATAAAAAGGGAAGAAGTTAATAATACATAGGGAATCTCAAACAAAGAAGGCTAGAAGGAACAGAGCTACAAAAGGAAATCAGGTCAAAGATACACAAATAGGTCTTATTTTTATGGTTATTTTTTTATTGTAATGGATATTGTCACAAGAAAATAGAATGTCAAAAAAGGGATAGTAATTTTAGAAAGAAGGAGAAGGAAACTCATGAAAAGTCAAGTAAAAGACATAACTCTTTTATTTCTCTATCAGGATTTAATAAAGAGGCCATAATATATTATAATGAGTCAAAGGAAACAATTGAAGATATAAAAGCACACTTTGAAGAAGCCAAAAAGAATGAAAAATATCTAATGGCACAATTTCAAAAAGTAAGTGAAGAATGTGAAAGGTATGTTATTGAAATTGCTTCTTTAAAAGGAGATCTTGAGAAAACAAATAAATCAATCGATGATAGAGTAGCCAATGATTCAAAATTTGAGAATAACACTAATATGTAGAATAAGATATTAGAAAGTCAAAGATTAATGTTAGAAAAGATAAGTATCATATTTGAAAAAGAGAAAGGGGAGGCCACTACTTTCATAGACAAGGTTATCACAAAAGAAGGAAAGAGCTATGTTGAATCTCATACAAAAGAGGAAATAAAAAGGGAAGAAGTTAATAATACATAGGGCATCTCAAATAAAGAAGGCTGGAAGGAACAAAGCTACAAAAGGAAATCAAGTCAAAGATACACAAATAGGTCTTATTTTTATGGTTATTTTTTTATTGTAATGGATATTGTCATAAGAAAATAGAATGTCAAAAAAGGGATAGTAATTTTAGAAAGAAGGAGAAGGAAACTCATGCAAAGTCAAGTAAAATGCATAACTCTTTTATTTCTCTATCAGGTTTTAATAAAGAGGCCATAATATATTATAAGTATAACAACATTAGACACATATACCATTACCATAGAAGCATGCTTGAGTCAATCAAGGACTAGACTTTAAAGGATCAATTCATCAAGAGGAAAGTTCAGACAAGTTCATGGTAGAAGAAACAACCTGAAAATTCTATGTTGGTACAGATAGCTTTGCATGCAATAAATGAAGAAAATCCATGGTTCATTGATAGTGGATGTTTGAGGCATATTATAGGAGACAAGAGCAAGTTCATAACCTTGAATAATATCAATTGTGGCACAATTAAATTTAGAGATAATACTACCACTAGAATTGCCAAAAAATGTACATTAAGTTTGGATAATGGTAGAACTAAAAATCTAAAAAAATTGTATGTAGAAGGTTTTAAGCATAATATTTTGAGTGTAAGTCAAATGTGTGATCAAGGGCACACACTAAAGTTTTGTGTAAAAGGTTGTGAAATTAGGAGAAAATATTCAGATGTGTTGGTTGTAGATGCTCAGAGAATAGGCAATAATTTGTATATGTTATAAGACATCAAAGGTCAAAAATGTTGTTTGAGTTAGATTGAAGAAAGTTGGCTATGGCACAAGAGAATAAGACACATAAATTTTGACAATCTTGTCAACATCAACAAGAAGCAAGCAATCAAAAATCATCCAAATATTACAAAGCCATCTGACATGCTTTGTGAAGCTTGTCAGCATGGGAAGTACGCCAAAAGGTAGTTTAAAACAAAAGAGTACTCGACCACTAAGATGTTAGAGCTCGTGCACACTAATTTATGTGGACATATGAGAACTCAAAGTACTCAAGGTGACAAATATTTCATGTTTATTATTGATTATTTTTCATGTATGACTTGGGTAATGTTTTTAAAGAAAAAATTAGAAGATTTCACATATTTCAAAGCATTCAAAGCATTAGTTGAGAATGAAACTAGTTTGAAGATTAAGTGCCTAAGATCAGATCGAAGAGAAGATTTCATGTCAAATAATTTTTTTGAGTTTTTTGAAGACCATGGAATAAAGGGGCATTATTCAATATCCAAAACTCTAGAACAAAATGGATTAGTTAAATGGAGAAACAAAATAGTTCAGGAGATGGCAAAGACAATGCTAAATGAATCCAAAATACTAGATAAATATTGGAGAGAGGTAGTTGCTATAGTAGTGCATATTAATAATAGAGAATTATTGAGATTCAATAGTGACAAGAATCCTTATGATCTATATAAAGACAAACTAGCAATAGTTGATTATTTTTATGTTTTTGGCAACATATGCTTTATAAAGAGAACTGATGAAAAACTGGGTAAGTTTGAATCTAGAGCAGATGAAGATATATTTATTGGTTATTCTTACAAAACTAAAGCTTATAAATTTTATTACAAAAGAACCAAGAAAATAGTTGAAAGTGCAAGTGTTAGGATAAAAGAAGATAGAGCACAAAGAATCAGTGAACTAATAGGCATTCCTAAAATCATTGAAAAGGAAGACTTTGAAGAATTAGATGAAGATGAGAAACAGGACACCAAAACCCCTTCCAAATATGTCTAGAGAAATCATAATGAAAGTGACATCATCAGGGACATAAATGAAAGAATTCACACTAGAAGAATGATGGTATGGGAATCTGAGTAAGTTAATTTCTCTTTGTTATCCAAAATTCAACCTAGAACTTTTTCAGAAGCTAGACATCATAAGCATTGGGTTAAGGCAATGGATGAAGAATTAAATTAGATAGAAAAGAATGATACTTGGGAATTAGTGCCTAGACCAAAAGATCATAATGTGAGAATAATAAAATGGGTTTACAGAAATAAGTTTAATGAAAATGGAGAAGTGTCCAGGAATAAAGAAAGATTAACATGTAAAGGATATGATTAGATTCAGGGAATAGATTTTGATGAAACTTTTACACCAGTTGCAAGGCTAGAAGCTATACGAATGTTTCTTATGTATACAATGTTTAAAATTTTCAAAGTGTTTTAGATAGGTGTCAAATCTTCCTTCCTAAATGAGAATCTAGAATAAGAGGTCTACATTGAGCAGCCTGAGAGATTTATTCTTTCAAATATTAGGAACCATGTATGTAGATTGAAGAAAACAATGTATGGATTGAAACAAGCTCCTAGAGCTTGGTATGCAAGACTTGATAAGTACCTACAAGGTCAAGGTTTCTAGAGAGGATTTGTTGATAGTAATCTCTACATCAAAATAGAAGGTAAGCATCAATTGATTGTTGTGGTATATGTTGATGAAATCATTTTTGCAGGAAACATTGAAAATATGACAAAATAATTTTTTGATAATATGCAAAAATAAATTGATATGTCTATGCTTGGAGAATTGTAATTTTTCTGAGGATTGTAAATATATCAATCAAATAAAGAAATTTTCATATCTCAAAGTAAATATGCCAAGGAAATTTTGAATAAATTTGGTTTTGAGGATTGTGCATCAGTTGGCACACCAATGAGTATAAGAATTAAGGTGAGCAAGGATGAAGACTCACCTATTGTAGATCAATATTTGAATAGATGTATGATTGATAGTCTTTTATATTTGATAGCATTAAGGCCAAACATCATTCATGTAGTAGGTATAGTTACAAGATATTAGTTATCTTCAAAAGATAGTCATGTTTAGTTGGTGAAGAGAATATTTTGATCTATCAAGGGGACATTAGATTATGGATTGTGGTATCCCACAGGTAGAGATTTCATTTTAGTTTCTTATATAGATTCAAATTGGGTAGGTTTCTTGGATGATAGAAAGAGCACAAGTGGATGAGCTTTTTTTCTCAGTGATAGCTTAGTATCATGGCTAAGCAAAATTTAGTATCACTTTCTACAGTTGAAGTAGAATATATTGCAACAGTATTGTGTGTTACTCAAGTGCTTTGGATGAAGCAAACTTTGGAAGATATTAAGGTAAAATATGATGAACCTATTTCTATTTTTTGTGAAAACACAAGTGATATTAATATTTCAAAGAATCTAGTGATGCATTCAAGAACAAAACATATTCTCATTAGATATCACTTCTTGAGAGAGCAGGGTGTATATCAATAGGTTAAGATGGAATATATCAGTACTATAGAGCAGATTGTAGATATTTTCACAAAGGCACTACCAAAAGACACATTTGAGTATCTACAGGAGAATTTGGGAGTAATTTATTTTACTTCCTACCATTGAGGATCATCATTAGTTGAGGGGGAGCTAAGTGTTAGGTCTAGGATAGGCCCTTTGCCATTGATGTCAAAGGGGGATAAGAATAGAAATAGGTATAGGTACAAGTGCAAAAATAGGTACAGGGAATAGGTATAGGTTGCTACAGCAAGGGGGAGTTACTGTATGTTTTTTAAATAGAAATATATGTAGGTTGGCATGTGTAGTGTAGGTTTTAGGATGTGGTAGCTTCAATTTGAGGTTGCCATCAATGACAAAGGGGGAGATTGTTGGAAATATTGTCATTGATGTCAAAGGTCTAGCATTGGTGATAAAGGCCCTATTGCATTTAATGATGTTTTTGATATTCATATCTTGGATAATGTGTCTTAACATTTATTTAGTATTAACAACTATATTTTTGGTTGCATATAAGTTAAAAGAGGGCCAGTGGAGAAGTCAAAGAGTCACAGGGTAAAGATGAAACAAGAATGGGATGTATTTTCTCATGAAAAGTCATCCTGAGGAATTCAAAGAGTCACCATGTGAATATAAAAGAGGGTATGGTGAATTTTTCCATGAAGGGACACTTTGAGGAATAGGAAAAGTCACCAAGATAAAGACAATAGAGTAAAGGATGCATTTGCTTATGAAGGGTCACCATGTGACTTTTCAAATGCAAGGATATGAAGGGTCATGCAAGTTTGGTGCCATTTTCTATTAGGATTGAAGGGTCACAAATGGTGAATGCCAAAGGTCATTTGGAAAGCTATAAATAAATGCTTGAGAAATCATTTTTAATATGCAAGAGACTCCATGGTTTGCATTTGTTTTCAAAGAGAGAAAGGCAGGAGATATTGTAGAGTTCTATCATTTTTTGAGTAAGTAGCATTGAGAGATAGATATGTTTTATACACAAGAGGGGTTGGTGATCTTGTGGGTTGGTGCTCCTATAGGTTAGTGCTCAGCAAAGGGGTTGGTGCTCCTGCATTTTGGTGCTTACAAACTTTGTAATTTGAGTTGGTGCTCATTCATATACTTGAGATTGTTCTCTATGGTTTTTCCCACATTGGGTTTCCATGTAAAAATTTGGTGTTTTTCTCTCTCTCTCTCTTATGTGGTGTATATTATTGTTTCAATTTTATTGTATATCTTGAATGTGTGATTAAATGGTTAAAGAAAAGAAATCATATTAAGTAAAAGATATATAATATACTGATTCACCCCCCCCCTCTTAGTATATTTTGTTCTTAACATTATGGGGTCTCATGTTATCATATACACCTTACCTATGCCTGCTCTAGCCTTGGTCTAAGTCCATCTTCCTTTTGCTTGTCTAGTCAACCAATGTCAACTCTAGTCAACCTTGGTCAAACATGGTAAGAGGCCCAAATTAACTTTAGAATGTCCTAATATGGTCATTTAGGTGTTATAAGGTGTTTATAAGTTATAAATTGGTCCTTTATCATGTATCATATGCAACAAAGGCACTTTTTATCACATTTTGACTTATTAATTGACTTTTACTAACTTTCAAGGAAGCATATTTGTGACAAAGTTGAATTTCAATTTGGAGGTTAAAGCATGTCAGTTATTAGTCAGATGTTAGTTTAAGAATTAGTTTCATGATTTAAAATAGGATACACTCCTAAAAACTTATCCTTAATGGCTCTCTAACTCCCTAAAGTCATTTACATTCTTGGTGTGCTGAGAAAAGGTTAAAAATTTTAGTTTTTGCTTTTGTTTCATCTTTTTTGCCTTTACAATCCAAGAAAGGTCAATTTGAAATGTTTGGTATGAGCTGTACATGTGGAGTTGGGAGGATTGATCTTGGGGGTGGAAAGAGGTCTAAGTGTACTTCAAATTCATGGAAATAATTTTTAGTTTTATGGTTCCTCCTTTATGAACCATTGTTAAGAAGCCAAGTAGCTTTTTATGCACTCACATCCATGAGGGGTCCCTTTTTGAGCTCCTTTCATAATATTTTGCTTTATTATGATGGATTTTATTATTTCAAGTGTTTTTAATGGTTTAGTAACACCTCTCCATATTTTTTTCATGGTTTTGGGTTTTTTTAAGCCTTAATAAATCAATGAATTTCTTCTAGACTTGTCTCAGCTAGGCAACTAGGAAAATACATTGCAGACATCAATACGAGGGAAATATCACATTGAGTATGAGTTGTATAAAATGGTTTAAATATTATAATGAATGAAATTATCCCTTAAAATACCAATTAAAGATATAGGTCTACCCATGAGGCTTAGTTTTACACATTGTCCATATTTTCCTTCTCTATTTGCTCTTTTCACCTATAGGCAAGTGATTTCCACATGGAAGAAGGTGTTTGAGGTTTATTTCAAGGTGATTTTGGTGTATTTCATCCAAATAAGGATTTTAAAATAATTTTATGTTATTATGAGGCTTTTAACAAACTTCTCTTGCTCAATGCCATCCTCCCTATTTGCACACAATCAACTGCATACCTTTAGGTGGTCTTAACATAGGTTAAAATGGTCACTATGTAACATTGAGACATAATATGAACCCAATTTGAGGTCCTTAAAAATCATGAGGAAATGAAAGACCTTTTTAAGGTATAAATTTTTAAAATTATAAGGTGTAAAGGCATTTGAAGGTAAGAAACTGAGATTCAGTCCCTTGTCCCTAAAAGGGAAAAATAAAGGCCCTATAGGTTTTTAAAATGACATATACCATAGTTTCAAAAAACCTTGAGACTTCAAAATTACTCAAATTTATAGGTGTCATATAGGACAAGACATATGAAAATTTTGAAAGGTAGTTTCAAAAGGGAGGGTGTTTTTTTAAGAAGTCAAATATCGACCTAAATACATTGTGAGCAGGCAGAGAAGTCTACAGTCCAAGATCAAAAGGAGATATTTGTCACTCAATATTGTAAACTAGTCCTAGCATCATGATAAAATGATTCCAATAGATAATAGGGATATTATGACCCAATATCACCAAAAATAATATGATTTTCATGTGTTTCCTCCACACATTCATCCTCAGTCCATACAGATGACCTCAATAAGCACCTACAACAAGTTAAATATAGTCAACTCAAGCATGATGAATTTTAATGTTTTGAGATCTTAAAAACTGAGTGAAAGGTAAATTTTTCATTTTTTGGTAATAATTAATTCAAATAAGATATAAAATAATTATGAATAAACTAATTAAGATCCATCCCCACTTATAGGTAGGCCTAAATTTCATGAAACACAGTCATGTTGGAAATATAGGTAGTGAGTTAAGAGTAAAGTTTCCTAGGTACTAGAAGAGATTGCATTGGTGGAGTTTGGAATAAAAAAGTCTAAATTAACCTCATGGGAGTAATTATAGGTTTAAAAACACTATTTAAACCTTGTTTCATGACCAACAACTTATAGGGGTCAGCTAAGTATGGTGTCTCAGTCCATTTAGACGATGAGCTAAGACGGGTCTTAAATGAGGTTATAGTGGTATTTCAGATTGAAATCATGACATTTTTTCATGTATTTAAGGATATATGTCATTAATTATCCATATACATTATTATATGGTCAAAACAAGGCCACAAGCACCTATAAGAGTCATTAAATAGGGTTGTATGAGTTTGGACAACTTGTAGACCCAATCTTAGAATCCAAAATCATAGAGGTGGTTTGATAGGTTAGGGTGTTATATAGATACTTTGGAGTAATTATATGTGATATTTAAACACATAAAAATAATTTAAATGAGCATATGTCAAATCAAGAGCCTCCATTTTTCACAAAACATTGTCAACACTCAATAACCTTGTAGGCAATTTCCTAGGTAAACTCTGTCTCAGAATTTATGTTGTTTGAAGGATAAAATATTGGAGTAAAGAGTTAAAAAAATTATATATAGCAATAATTAATTTTATATCCCCCTCCAAGACTTTTTTTTAACAAATAGGGAAACATGCCTCTATTTTATCCTAGAGGCAGAGTTCTTTCTCCTTACATCAAACTCCCAATTTTGTGGAAAAGAGATGAAATGGTGAACTAGAAAAAGTAAACACCCTTAAATATGGTTTGAATAGTTTTAAAATGTATTTTTAATTATTAAAAACTAGTCTATAATGTTAGAATTTAGACAGGGTGATCTGATCTATCAGATTTGTAGGTAGACCTTGTTAGGTAAGGTATAAACCTAACTCCAAATGGGGGTCATTTCCAATTTTGACCTTTTTCAAGTATTATAATTCTTGGGATCATGTTAATTATTATATAAATTATGTTTTAAAACTATGTAACTTCATGTAAGGTGTTAACAAGAGTCATTTTACACAAAGATACAAATAGACCTATTGGACAAGGTCTGAGCCTATTATCAAGAGGGTGTTAGTTTCAATTCTAGCTCTTGATGAGATATTATAATATTTGAAACATGTTTCTAGGATGTTTATAGAGTTTTTGGATCCTTTTTTATATACAAACCCACCAAGAATCCATTTTTGGGCTTGAAGGCACATGAACCCTATAGAATGCATGGAAATGACTCGAGTGACCAGTTTGAGATGCTTGAAATTTCTCCAACACTTTTCATGGGACCTCAAAATGATCAAGGGAGTTATGTAGGGTCTTTAATAATCCCTCAATGGAATTTAGATAGGAATTGAACATTTAATCTTCATGAATAAGTGTTAAGACTTGAAACTACCAGAAACCCTCATAAACCCTTTTCAAGGACCTTATTGGGAAAAGAAGGAAATTGAAGAATACAAATGTAGTGGAAAGGCCATGAAAATAATGATAATATGTAGATAAATCTTCAAGGACCTAACACATGTAATTTAGCTTACCCTTCATGTATAGATGAAATACAATAGAGCTTGTTTTGACATATTTATGTGTTTTATATGTGTGGAAGAGTTTCAAATGATCCAACCACTTTTGGGAGAGAGATGATGAATTATTATATTTCCTCATGTCCATTTATTGAGCTATATAATCTCCTAATTGTGACTAATATAGCTTTCATCTCAGCTAGTCTAGTGGGCAAATAGTGAAGACTTAGTAAAAAATGGTTAAACTCTTATTGATAAGCCTTCTAAGGCTTGATTGATGATCTTGATGGCTTGTAATCTCCTTAAGGGTGTCATTATTCCTTATGCATGGATCATATTGTAGAATTGTAAAGGTTTTGGGTGCCAAATGTGAGAGGTGCATGAGAAGGGGTCATTTTGTAATTATTTGAGATGATTGCTCATGGATAGAGGAATAAAAATAATTAAGGACCAATCCAATGCATATGAGGGACTTTTGGTAATCCCTCCCATTTAGATCAATCATTATACCTAAACCTATTTAGTGTTGATGTAGTTTTGTGAAGATAAATCATGAGGGCAGTTTCTTGTGTAAAAAAAGATAATTTATGCCACATATGGAGCTAGCTTAGTTGAGGGACATTTATCCTTATTTTCCTTGTAATACCTATCTCATGCCTAATTATATGACTATCATAACTCCTTAAACTTGATTTACAAATGTCTTAGTGACTCTTGAGCTTTACTTTCTCTCTCTCCTCTCACAATTGATATAAATTTTTGTCTTTTTGTCTATTGTATCCATATCTACACCTAGGTATGGTGAATCCCTACTAAATTTTTGCCTTGAATTAATGAATAATTATATTTTAACTCGTTAAATATTTCACTAAGTGAATTTCTTTTTTTTTGGTCTTGTGTAAGTGTATTTTTCTTACCTTCACATGTTACTCTTCCTAGTGTCTTATGTGAATTGAAATCTCTCTTTTATAGGTCAACAAGAAGTGTCTAATGTGTATTATAGGTATAGTGAGTAGCTCATTAATTAGTGTTTCTATAAAATCTATTTTTTAAGTCCTCTTATCCTAATCTCTCTTCAAGACCCCATGCTTGAAAAATTGATGTAGAAGGGAAGTGTTAAATTAGATGAAGTTTATGTGTGGGATTCTCTTTCATTTCAAGTGCATTGTAAGTGGTGTGAGTAGACCATCTATTTGGTGTATCTCCTCCCCTAGATTATATTTGTTTTCAATTTCCCTTCTCCATTTTTACCCCACAAAATTTAGTAGTAGGTTTGGCCTATAGTGATACATTAAGGGAACTAACACTAATCTATAGATCCAACTCAAATTTGGGTCACCCACAGCCTTGAGGTGGTTCTATTGTACCACTTAAATGAGGAGAGAGTTGTCATATCCTCAAAGGGTGATATTTGAAGTGACAATAGTTTTTGACATGCTTGGTGGGACTAAAAATTACATTCCTTGAGTATTTTTGGTACTCTCCTCAAGATATCAGCCTTTGGAGGTAAATTCACTAAGCACCAATGGTGACTCCAAGCATAAATCTACTATTTAAGCAATCTAGGTACTCTATTTGAGGTTCTATTATTCTATACACTTCTCAAGAAATTTTAATATATTATTTTTATGTTGAATTTGTCATAACATGAGTTGGGGAGACATATCCATTTTTGCCCATTCCATCTCAATATGAGTAAGTCCTTGGTCAATCTTGTCATGATCCCTATCAATCATATGTTGCCTATGATCAGCCCTATCAAGCTTGTACTTAACCTAGTCCACCTAGTTGCTCTCTAAGTCAATCCATTACAAGTTTTAAGAAGAATCTCCTTGGTTACAAAGATTATATGTTAGACCTTAATATTAGAAATGGTTATGGTTAAGTCATCCCTAGTGATTATATCAAGAGTGTGAGAAATGCTTTGGCTCAAATCAAGAAAACAAAGATGCCTATAAAGAGAGATAATTAGAAATATCGTAAATTGAGATGTTTGATGTTTGTGGCCTAATTTTCCACCTATTATAGAGGTTGAGAAATCATGAACTATCTCAATCTTGGAAACTCCAATATACCCCACATTAACCTTTAAGTGTGTCAACTTTTTTCACTCAAAATTCTAATCCAAGAATGCTTCAAAATTCTTGAAGTCCTTCATGCATTCCCCAAATTTTTCCTTCTTGGAGGTCCATCCAAGAAAGAATTAAAAGTAAGGAAGACACCATTGTTGAGTTGGTTATTTTATTTAGAGAAGATTTTGAGAAAAGAAGATTGAGTTTTAAGGCCCATTTTGAAAAGAAGATTTAATTAAAAACCCATCTTTTAAGGCAATCCATCATGGCAGTAGAAAATGGAGAGCTTCCTAAGCCTATATTTCCATGTTGGAGATAAGATTCCAAGCCCAAGAAAACCCCAAGTTTCTTAAGCTTGTCATTTACCCCTCCATTTACATCTCAGCCCCATGGAAAACTCCCTAAGACTACCCTCCCAAGATGGAAAGAAGTAGTGGTAACTTGTGAAAAGAAGAGTAAAACTTGTTTAAGTGGAGAAGTTTAAAGTGAAGAGAAACTTTAAATTACTCAAGTCCCTCCCACCCCTCCTTAGGAATCTATTGAATGCATATTTTCACCTCCTCTAACTGATCCATTTTGCCCTTCTAATGGTAAAAAATACATTGCTCCTTGGAATTGGGCTGACTTTCCTTGTTTTGGGATGCCTAACATTGACACCACTAAAAATGAGAATGATATAGATATTTCATATTAGATTAATGATTAGGAGGAGTTGACTCCTTGTAAAGAAATGTTATATTGTAATGGTAATGAAAATGACATTCCTTATGTTGAAGAAGAAGCTTTGGAAGAAGTTGTTTTGATTTCCAAAGAAGAAGATGAAGAATTTTATCTTGTTTTTCCCCTTCATGATGTTAATCAAAGAGAAGATGATGAATTTTGGTAGATATTTGAGGACATTTATAATGAATTTGAAGGTTTCATGGGGCCTACAAGTCCTTTGGATCTGACTACAAGACATGGTAAGCAAGATGATGTGTTTCAAGAAGAAGACATGTGTCACACATATATGAAAATGTTCAAATAAAATGAAAATAATGAGAAGAAAAGACTCCTAAGAACATAATCCCAAGCTATTGAAGATCAAGTATATGTTGAGAGGTATCATCAACAAGAGGCTCTAAAACATGATGAATTAATCCATAATGACTATGAATCTTTTGAAGAAGGTTTAAAGTTTGATTATGTATTCTTATGTGAAGCTACTCCTACAACCATGAAGGAAATGTTTGAATAAGAAAAATTAATAGAGTACCATGATACAACACTTATTAAAGGCTTTGTAGAGGCTATAACAAATGACAAGGATAATGAGGCCTTTTAAGAAGATATAGACTTCTAACAAGTTGTCTCATGTGTAGAGCTGAACATATTCCATGATGAGGCAAAGGGGCAGTAGTATGAAGTATGTTTCTAAGGTAAATAGTACTCCATATACCTTGGAGGCTTGTTTGAGATGACTCCATTAGAGGACATGCCAAGCTAATGAGTAAAAAGGAAGCATGATTCATCTAGTACTACATCCAAAAGGAAGAATGCTTGTCACCCTCATTCATCTAGTGAGGAAGGAGATTAAAGATACTTCCCTTTTGATCTAGGAAGGGATCTATTTTTATGTTTAATGTACATAATTAGTTTTCTTGTGGTTGTGTCTTATTTTCCCTAAGTTCTTAGTAGCATATGTGTGCCTTTGCTTTATGTGTTTGCTTTAGTCTTGGTGTGTGTTTGTTTTTCCTTTGTGTGTTTTGAGATCAACCAACCATATTATTGGTCAAGTCAAGTTCTAACCCTATTATTTTAGAGTGAATTTGACTCCCTTTGCCCAATGGATTGGATAAGGCTACTAATCCTTAGTATAGGCAAATATGTTACCCATAGGAATTGCCAAAAGTATTGACTTAATTTGGCTTTCAACCAAATTGAGTTAACCCCTACATTTTAAAACTTTTATAAGGTTTTCATGTCTTATGGGGTCTCATGTTGTCTTATACACCTTACCTATCCCTGCTCTAGCATTGGTTTAAGTCCATCTTCCTTGTGCTTGTCTAATCAACCAATGTCAACTCTGGTCAAACCTGGTCAAAAATGGTAAAGGAAAAAACTATCTTTAAAATGTCATAATATGGTAATTTAGGTGTTCTAAGGTGTTTATAAGTTATAAATTGGTCCTTTACCATGTCTCATATGCAAAAATTCCCTTTTTGATCACATTTTAGATTATTAAATGACTTGTACAAACTATTAGGGAAGCATGTTTGACACAAAACTAGATTTCAACATGGAGGAGGTTAGATCATGTCAGTTATTAGTCAGATTTTAGTTCAATAATAAATTTCATGTTTCAAAATAGGAGAAACTCCTCAAAACTTCCCATTAATGACACTTGTATAGACTTGGGAAGTCCACCTTCAGCAAAAAACATGGGATAGTGTCTCTTCAACTCCATAAAGTCATTTCCACACTTGGTGTGTTGAGGAAAGGTCAAAAAGTTTAGTTTATTATTTTATTTCATATTTTTTGCCTTTGTCAGCAAAGAAAGGTCAATTTGAAATGTTTGGTACAAGCTGTACAAGTGTATTTGGGAGGAGTGCTCTTGGGGATTGAAAGAGGTTTGAGTCTACTTCAAATTCATGGCAAGAATTTTCAATTTCATGTTTCCTCCTTTATTAAACATTACTAAGAATCTAGGTAGATTTTTATGCACACACATCCATGATGCATCCCTTTTTGAGCTTGCTTCATAATATTTTACTTTGGTTTGATGGATTTGATTATTTTAGGTGTTTTTCATGGTTTTATAACACATATCCATAGTTTTTTCATGGTTTTTTGGTTTTGTAAGCCTTAATAACTCAAGGAATCTCTTCTAGACTTGTCTTAGCTAGGAAACAAGGAAAATACATTACAGACATTAGTATGAGGGAATATCACATTGAGTATGAGTTTTAGAAAATGGATTCAAGATCTCCATGAATGTAATTATCCCTTGAAAGACTAATAAAAGAGATAGGTCTACCCATGAGGTACAATTTAACACATTGTCCATATCTTCCTTCTTTGTTTGTTTTTTTCACCTATAGGCAGGTGATTTCCACGTGGAGGAAGGTGTTTGAAGTTGATTTTAAGGTGATCTTGGTGGAGGTCATCCATTTTAGGATTGAAAAATATTTCTAAGATATTATGAGGCTTTTAACAAACTTCTATTTCTCAAGTACATCCTCCTTATCTTCACACAGTCAGATGCATACCTTCAAGTGGTCTTGATAGAGGTTATAATGGTCACTTTGTAACATTGAGACATAATATGAACCCAATTTGAAGTCCTTAAAAAGTATGAGGACATGAAAAAACTTTTTGAGGGATAAATTTGAAAAATTAGAAGGTGGAAAGGCATTTAAAGGTAAGAAGCTGATATTTAGTCCCTTGTCCCTAAAAGGGCAAAATAGAGGCCCTGTATGTTTTGAAAATGACATATACCATAGTTTCAAAGAACCTTGAGACTTCCTAATTACTCTAAGACATAGGGTTTTTATTCATCATATAGGATAAGACATATGAAAAGTTTGAACGGTAGTTTCAAAAGAGAGGGAGGTTTTTGAAGAACTCAATTATGGCCCTAAATGCACTGTGAATAGGTAGAGATGTCTATATTCCAAGATCAAAAGGAGATGTTTGTCAGTCAAGGTTATAACCTATCACTAAAATCATGATAAAATGATTCAAATTGATAAGATAGATGTTATGAATCAAGATCATAAAAAATGATATGAGTTTCATGTGTTTACCCCACACATTCATCCTTAGTCCATACAAATGACCTCAATAAGCACCTATAATAGGTTAAATATAGCTAACTCAAGCATGATGCCTTTTGATGTTTTGAGATCCTAAAAAGTGAGTGTGAGGTAAAGTTTTAATTTTATGGTAATAATGATTTAAAATAATATCTAAACTAATTATGATAAAACTAATTAAGATCCATCCCCACCTACAGGCAGGCCTAAATTTCATGAAACACAGTCATGTGAGAAATACAGGCATTGAGTTAAGAGTAAGGTTTCCTTGGTACTAGAAGAGATTTTATTAGGTATTTTGGCATAGAAAAGTGTAAAATGACCTCATATGGCTATTTATAGGTTTATAAACACTATTTCAACCTTATTTCATGACTAATAACATACAGGTGTTAGCTAAGTATGGTTTCTCAGTCCATTCAAATAGTGAGCTGAGATGGATCTTAAGTGAAGTTATAGTGGTCTTAAAGATTGAAATAATGACTATATTTAACTTATTTAAGGATATATAAGGCATTAATGATCCCTATAAATTATTCTAGGGTCAAAAAAATTCTTCACGCACCTACAAGAGTCATCAAACAGGGTTGTATCAATCTGGATAACTTGTAAACCTGGTCTTAGAATCTAAGAGCATAGACGTGGTTTGAGAGGTCAGGATGTTGGATAATTTTGAGGAATTATATGCGATATTTAAAAATATATAATTAATTTACATGAGCATATCAAAAATCAATAGCCTTCATTTTTCACAAACTATAGTCAACATTCAATAACCTTGTAGGCATTTTCCTAGGCAGACTCAGTCTCAAAATTTATGTTGTTTGAAGTGTCAAATATTAGATTCAAGAGTTAAAATTTGGTATAGATAATTTTTTTGAATTTCATCTCCCCATAAAACACTTTTTTTTTTTTAAAATAGGGCAACATACCTCTATTTTGTCTCAGAGATAGAGTTCTTTCTCCTTGCATGAAACTAGTAGTTTTGAGGAAAATAGATGAAATGGTGAACCAAAACAAGTAAAGACCCTTAAATATGGTCTTAAAAGTTTTAAAATGCCTTTTTAATCATGAAAAACTAGGATATAAGGCTGGAACATAGATAGTTTGGTCTATGCTATGGGAGTTGTAGGCAAACCTAGTTAGGCAAAGTACAAGCCTAATTCCAAATTGGGGGTCTTTTCCAATTATGACCTTTTACAAGAATTATAATGATTGGTATCATGTTCATGAGGATATAAATGATGTTTTAAAACTATGTAAGTTTATGGAAGGTGTTAACAAGAGCCATTTTTCTCAAAGTTGTTGATAGACCTATTAGATAAGGTTTCAGCATATTGTCAAGAGGGTGTCAATGTCAATTCTAGATCTCAATGAGATATTCTAAGATTTGAAACATGATTTAAGGATTTTTATAGAATTTTTGGAGCTTTTTTTTGTATACAAACCCACCAAGAATCCATTTTCTATCTTAAAGGCATATGAACCTTGTAGAATACATGGAAATGACCCATGTGATCAGTTTCAGATGCTTGGAACTTCTCCAATGATTTTCATGGTACCTCGTCATGATCAAGGGATTTATAGGGGGTCCTTAAGAATCCATCAATGGAATTTAGATAGGATTTGAATTTTTGGTCTTCGTGAATAAATTTTAAGACCTTAAACTACCAAAAACACTCATAAACCCTCTCTAAGAACCTGATTGGGAAAAGAAGGAAATTGAAGCATCCAAATGTAGTTGAAAGGCAATGAAATTTATTGGAATATGTATATGAACCTCTAGGTGCCTAACACATGTAAATTTATTTGTACCCTACCTATATGGATGTGGTACAATAGAGCTTATTTTGATAGATTTATGTGTTTTAAAGGTGTAGAAGAGTTTCAAAGGATGTAAAAACCTTTGGGATAGAGACTAGGACTTATTATATGTCATAATGTCCATTTATTAATCTATCCAATCTCTTATGTGTCCCTAATATCTCTTTCATCTCAACCAGTCTAGTGGGCATATAGTGAACACTTAGTAAAAAATGGTGAAACTCCAATTAAGAATATTTTTAAGGATTTATTGATGAGATTGATGACTTGGACACTCCTTTCAAGTTTAATTATTCATTTCATATGGATAATATTTTATAATTGGAAAGGTTTTGGGTGCTAAGTGTGAGAGGTGAATGAGGAGTCATTTTGTAATTATTTGAGATGATTGCTCATGGACAGAGGAATAGTAATGATTGAGGACCAATTCATTACATGTGAGAGATTTTTAGTAACCCCTCCCCTTGATATCAATCATAATACCTTACCCTATTTAGTGGTGAGTAGTTTTGTGAAGGAAAATCATGAGGGTAGTTTCTTGTGCAAGCAAAGAGAATCTACACCATATATGGAGGAGCTAGCTAAGTTGAGGGACATTTGTCCTTATTTTCCTTATAGGACCTATCTCATTACTAATTATATGACTATAATAACTCCTTCACCTTGATTTAAAAGTGTCTTAGTGACTCTTGAGCTTCACTTTCTCTCTCTCTCCTCTCATAATTGATATAAATTTTGGCATTTTTTGCTATTGTATCCATCTCTCCACCTGGGTATGGTGAAGCCCTATAAATTTTTTTTTTAAATTAATGAATAATTTTGTTTAACCTCATTCAATATTTCACTAAGTGCATGTTTTGGTTTTCAGTCTTGTGCAAGTGTATTTTCATTACCTTCACATGTTACTCTTCCTAGTGCCTTGTGTGAATTGAAATCTCTCTTTTATAGGTCAAAAAGAAGTATCTAATGTGGATTGTATGTATAGTGAGTAGCTAATTCATTAGTGTTTATAGAAAACCTATTTTTTAAGTCCTCTTAGCCTAAGCTCTCTTCAAGACCCCATGCTTGAAACATTGTTGTAGAAGAGAAGTGTTGAATTGGATCAAGTGTATGTGTGGGATTCTCTTTGGTTTCAAGTGTATTATAAGTGTTGTTAGTAGACCATCTATTTGGTGTATCACCTCACCTAGATTATATTTTTTTTAAATTATCCTTCTCCCTTTCCCCCCCACAAAAGTTAGTAGTAGGTTTGATCTATAGTGATACATGAAGGGAACTATCCCTAATCTAGAGATCCACCTCAAATTTGGGTCACCCATAGCCTTAAGGTAGTTCTATTGTGCTACTTAATTAAGGAGAGACTTTTCATCTCCTCAAAGGGTGTAAATTCAAGTGACAATAGGTCATGTGATGTGTTATAAGTGTGATAACTACATTTAAGAGTGAGCTAGTTGATAGTGTCCAAAGTAGGCCTCCCTTCCATTGCCTTCAAGTTTTAGACCTTTCACATAGCCTCCAAATGAGACACTTATGTTTAAGATTTCATAAAAGGAGCTTGTTTCAGTAATAAGTCTCTATTGATTCATAAAGTGTTGTTTGAAGATCAATTAAGAGAGGATAAAATGAATATTGGTGCATCACCATCCTTATAATAGATTTATTTTATGTTTTCACTTGATCTCTTTTCATCTCAACATTATCAGGTCTTAAGAAGAGAGCTTAAGCTGATACACCAAGGGAACTAGCTCCATAACCTAGAGGTTTGGTCTTACTATAGGTCACCCATAGCCTTTATACTAATCCTATATTATCCCAAGATTAAAGAGAATTTATCTCCTTCAAACGGTGTAGCTTGAGGTGATAACAATTCTAGCATGCCTGGTGGGATTAGCATTCAAATGATTTGGATCATACAATTGTAGTCTTGGGAAACATTAGATAACTTCAAGTACTTTAATTATATGTCTATATTCAAGTTACATTAAAAACATGGTCATAATATCTTCCTTAAAAAGGTAAAGAGATTAAATTTATTGATTTTTCATTGGCCATTTCTAGGATAAATAGGTATCCAATGTTTAATCCCAATCTTACACCCCCTAACTCTCCTAATTTTGTTCAAATAATCAATGAAACATTACAAACCCTAAAATTCTAATGGATATTCCTAAAATTCAATCCCTTTTTCCCTTCAATGGTGATATCCCCTAAACCTCAATTAGTTTGATGACATACCTAATATTGCTCTCAAAATCCTTCCTTATATCACAAGAGAGAACTCAACTGCATAAAACATATTACAAACATAGCTAATTTGTGTTCAATACATAATGTTACTCAAGATAATTTAGATATGATATTAGTGGCTACTTCCTTGAAGGGTAAGGAACTCCAATGGTAGAAGGTTTTAACACCTGCATCCATTAATACATGTGATGAATTTGGGAAGAATTTATGTAAACACTTTGATGATAGGAGTGGCCATCTCTCTTTGGTAGATCAAGTAACCACAATCAAGAGGGCTCCCCAATAATTGATGATATATTTAAATTATAAGTTTTAAGAAACCTAGGATAGGATCCCCATAGTCATTAATCCCACGCCCAATTATGCATTTTTGTACTACCTAAGATCTCTAAGTTTTGATATGGTAGTCATGATACAATCCAAGGGGGTAACTATAAGGTTTGAGGTGGCAGTAAGGGTATAAAATTATCTAATCCAAATAGGTAATCTCACCTCTAGACCCATCATGCTTTTATTCCCAAACATTGAACCCCCTATTCCTATCATTACTCCCTTACCAACCCCAACCAATCATGATTAGGTATATGACAATCAAGTAGATAGATTGGGAAAGATATAAGGTCTATTCAAGGCCCAAAATAATAAGATAGTGGCCTTAAAGAGGTAGAACATCCCACCTTATAGACATTATCAAGCACCCCACCAATCCCCCTTTCAACTTTACCAGTATAATAGACCTCCCTATCAACCTAATCAATAAAGGTAAGGGAAGATTACTTAAACAAGTCCCTATAATAGATAAAACCCTAAATATGCCAAAAATTCTAAAGCCCTAGTCCTAATTCAAAATAATTATGATCAAGAGGGTTAACGTCCTTCTCAATGGAAGAATCCACATGATATTTCAATGGCTCTAAGTGGTGATTTGTGTCAAACATGTTTCATGTAATAGGGTCCAACTCTTCCAACACATGACAATCAACCTCTTTCACAACACAAGGTTCCTCTTATGATGTATGGAGACACCCCCTTCATGACTCAAGTTGAGATGGCAAGTCAAAAAGGGGAAAGTGGTAGTAAATCACCTTATAAAAATACCTTTTTTATCTTCTAATAATGTGAGCCTCCTTTAAACAAATGGCAACAAAACAAGGTCACAATACAATCAAGGTAAACAATTTAGTTGTAGCCCTTACAAGGGCTAAGAGAAGGGCATTTGGTGATGGTTTAGGATTTGAAATGGTAGACTATCCACCTTCTCAAACACCTCAAGGGAATACCAATCAATATGTATCTCCTAAGACATCATCAACTCAATAAATTCAATATTGGAAAGGGTAAAATCATAGAGGTCATTTCATACCTTAATTCACACAAGGTTTAAACAATATTCCTACTCTTAAGTTGTATTCCAAGGCAACTAACCATCATGTTAGCATTGTAGATTAGATGAATAAATCCCATGTTACTATCCATATGTGGGACACCTTTGTTATTCAAGCATAAAAGGATATCATTCATGAATAGCATTCAAAACTCCATGCCTTGAATAAACAAGAAGAAAAGGTAAGTACAGTCCTCAATAATTCCAATCAAATTCATGAGTCATAAGACCCTAAATTATTCAAACCACCTCCTTTCTATCTCTAAGTTATCATAAGTGATTCCCTAGTGCATAATTACATGATAGATAGTGGGGTTAGTACTATATCATGCCTAAGTCCATAGAATATAAATTAGGGATAAATTATGAACCAAATAGAAAAGGGGTTTTATAGCTAGATGGGTCTCCTACCAATATCATGTGTGTCTTTAAAGACCTTAAAATCATATTGGATTCTTTTCCTAGTTATATTATATCTCAATATGTGGTAGTAGTTGACCTCCCTCCCTAATTTTCATTATTCTTGTCTAAGGATCTCACTATCAAAATAAGGGGTTATCTCTCTTCTAATTGGTCTTATATGGTTTTTAGGACTACGTATGGGAAAAACATTACTATAAAGTCTGAACCTATCTCTAGGTTCCAATTAGAAACATACATTCTTAACCTATCAAATGCCAATTTTACTATCCTAGATGAGGATGATCACCCCAATGAACAAGAACCTATTAAACTACTAGAAGGCATATGAAAATTTCTCCTTGATGAATGGGTGGTGGAAAATCATGGATATGATCCTTTAAAAAGTATTGAAGAGGCAAGTTTGGGTGTGTATTATATGCATGAAGAAGTATATACCATAGCAAATCTCACTAGCACAAGCTAATATCATGGAGTATGAAACTTATTCTTTGATGCCTCTAGATCCAAGAATGGAAGTGGGGTAGGTATTATATTTTTTTTCCCTTCCAATAAAATGTACTATTTTTCCTTAAGATTTCAATTCAGTTGAACTTCCAATACTAAAAAATATGAGGCCCTCATCCATGGGATACAATAGTCAATGAAGAGAGGCATAAAGCTCTTGCAAGCTATGGGGGATAGTTACCTAGTGGTAAAGTAGGTAAGAGGTCAAAGTGTAGTCAAGAATCCACTCTTAAAGGCCTATAAACATGGGGTTTGGAACCACTTGGATGAATTCCAATATTTTGACATTCGCTCCATTTCTATAGAGACCAATAAACATGTCAACTAGCTAGTTGGTAGCCATTGGAGTATAATATGACATACCAAGTGAGGTCAATGACATCAGAGAGTAGTCCTAAATAAAAGTGGTATGCAGGCCTTCAATCCTTAATAATGAGGTGAGATGGTAAGTATTTGAAATTGATTAGAAAATATCTTGTTTCTTTCAACATCAAATAATATTCTAGTTAAACAATCAAGGTATATTACAACATCCATATGGAGACTAGATTGTCTAATTGAAGAAAAAAAAGATACCTAAGGGTTGGAAACATTATAAGGCATATTCAATGAGGATGACCAGCTAAGGAAATATAAGTTAAGTATATCCACTAAGGAGGAACACTATGAAAAGGTTTTCATATTCAAAGACAAGCTACTCAAGATAGTGAAGGTGAAATCCAAAGAGGATAAGGCAACCTTCATAGCATTATACCAAGAATTTGTAGATATTTTTTCCTGGGAATAACATGATTTGAAGGGGTTTGACCCTAGTTTGGCTTAACATACCATAGAGTTAGAGGGAAGTGATAAGCCTATGAAACAAAATCAAAGACCTATCAACCCCAAGATTAAGATCCTTATGAGGAAGAAGTTAAATAATATTATTGAATCCAAAATTATCTTTCCCATCTAACATTATTCATCAATGGAAAATTTTGTGTCTATGATAAAGAATAATGGGGAGATAAGGTTGTGTGGACTTTATTTATCTCAATAAGGTGTCACTAAGAGACCACTACCTTATATCATCTATAGATCAGATTATTCAAAGGGTTAAAGGTTCATAAAGGTTATATTTTATTGATGGATACTCTAGGTACAATTATGTATTAGTGAGGGAGGAGGATCAACACAATACTGCCGTCACAACCAAGTGGAGCACTTATGCATATAAAAAGATGCCCTTTGGACTATTCAATGCAGAGGCTACCTTTCAAAGGGTAATGGATGTGACCTTAAAAGGGATCATAAATAATATCATGCTCATATACCTTAATGATATCAGTGTCTTCTCTGAGGATCCCAAGGATCACTTGACACATTTGAGGTTGTTGTTTGATAGGTACAAGTAGTTTGTAGTCTCCTTGAACCCCAAAAAATGTATATTTAAAGTCCATGATAGAAAATTTCTAGGACATGTGTAAAAAGATGGTATCTCTATTAAACTTTAGAGGATTGAGGCAATGCTTGATTTATCACTACCCAAAAAAAAGGATTGCAAATTTTCTTAGGAAAAATCAACTTCATTAGAAGATTCATACCCATATTTACAGAATTGGTGAAGCCTCTCACTCACTTGTTCAAAAAACATAAGGAGTTATCATGGACCAAATAAGGTAAGATAAGTTTTGAGGCGATAAATAAGGCCATTTACCAAGATCCCACCCTCCTCAACTCTTATTTTACAAAATATTTCTTCATGTGTGTCTTCTCTATAAGTGATACTATTTTTATTATGCTCATGCAAATAAATAGTGAAGCCCTAAAGTGGCCCATAGCCTTATTTATCCAAGAATTAGAGGGTTATGAGGATAGGTATACATTTTATGAAATACATGTTATTTCATTCATGAGAGGCCTCAATAATTTTATACACATGGTGTCTAACAACAAGATCTTTGTAATAGTGGTTCACCCTAGTATTAAAGATTTCATCCTCAAGAGAGACTTGAGTGAAAAAAAGGTTGGTTGGGTGACCAAGTGCATGAATTATGAAATAGAGGTGAAGTTTGCTAATATTATTATTTTTATGGGAATTTTTAACACCTTTTATCAGATGTTAAGGAAGAAATATAAGTGGTTTTGGCATCCCAAGATGACCAACAAACAACTACAACTATGTCCCCTTCTAGCTGGACCCAAGACATGGTGAAGTTACTCCAAATTGAATAATGTACTATAAGATTAGATAGGAAAAGGAGGAGGTAATATAGACTATAATCCATCCCTTACATCTTGTTTAATGGGTTACCCTTCAATAAATACCTTGATGTCATGCTTTTGAGGTGTGTAGAAACTAGTTAAGTTTACAAGCTTTTAAGACAGTTTCATGATGGACCAATAGGAGGTTACTTTATAGCTAAGACCATTACATCAAATATAATAATATAAATCTTTTTTTGGCAAATTTTATTTAGGTAATCCTATGATTGGGTTAGAAATTTTCCAAGATGTGTTATATTCACTAGCAAACAAAGACTAGATGTATATCTATAATATTTTTAAACTTGTATCAAATATTGATGATTTACATCTTACAAGAACCCATAGAGACTCAATATATCTGAGTACACACATTAAATGGTGTAATAAGAAAAGGGTGGGTATACCTTGGTGATTCTTAGTAGTTTTTCCCTTTTTTCCAATTATTATCAATCCAATTAGCTCCTAAAAACCATTCCCTAAGCTATTACTCCTTTGCACACTCCTCAGTAATATACCACCTTCCATCCCTCTTTTACTCACCTAAACCCCATTTTGATAGTATATTGTACTAGGTCAACTGGGTCTACCCTATACAATTTTTGGTAAAATTCATTTGGGGTCTAGGTCAGCTCTTGGCCAACCTAGCTCATGACCTAGGAAATTATTATCCATAACTATACTAGGTCAACTAGGTCAACCCTATCAGCCAAAATATTTACAAGGGATTAGGAATCATCATTATTTAGATAATGAGTAAGAGCTATTATTCACTTGCACTTATTTACAATCTCCTCTTCTACCATTCTACTTAAGGAGCCTTAGCTTAGGGTTTATACTTAGAGAATCTAGTCTTTTCGAAAAGTCTTAGATGCTTTGCCATTTATTAGTGATCCTTACAAACCAAAACATCTTATAAAGCCCCTTTGATGAAGGGAGAGAGTGAGTCTAGACAAGTTCATCTTTCAAGTAATTATTCTCTAACTTGCTCCTTTCTTTAGTAGATATAAGTAGCATAAGTATTGGATTCAAATAATATTACTCTTCTCCTTCCATGTATTAGGGTCTTACTCATACATAGCTTAATTAATATTATCCTATGTATGTTTTTTTGTTTACTAACCCCCATATTGTGCCATAATCTTTGGTGAGCACTATATTATATTTCTTTATTTTACTTGTTATTAGTTTAGTGAGATATGAAAACATAGGACCTAAGGGTTATTGTGTGATTATGCTTGATTGGATGCTTTGGAACCCTCCCTAGCATTGTGTTTTTTTATAAGAGATCCCATAATTGGGTCTAGTAGATCCCTATATTAGTCATGTTCCTGATTATCTAATGTATCCCCAATCAAAAGTGTATGGTATGATCTATTTTATTTGAGTTATGATTGATTTATAGACATGATGCATTTTTTATTGCATACATTCTAATGAACCCAATGCGAATCTAACTCTTGCAATTTTTATCTCATGATTTTCATTATTTTATCATATTATTTATTATTATTCTTTATTTTTGATACTAAGTCAATAATGTCAGTATAGTTTTAACTTTTATGCACATGTTTAACACACAGTCACATCAATATGACTCCATTCTATTTGTATAGGTTTTTCATTAGGTATAGGCTACCAGGTTGACCCTATCAACATAGTAATCTTTTATACTTTTAAAACACATACTAGGTCAACACTATCAATAGAGAATACTTTATAAGTTTCAATAAATATTAAACTATAGAACTAGGATGACCCAATCAACTTGGTAGAATTTACAAGTATAAATTAGGGTACTTCAATAGCAATCTCACTTTCCTCTACATCTTCCAACCTACAAAGGTTCCTTTCTCTCTTTCTCTATCATTTTTGTTATTCATTATAGTTCTATTTTTCATAGTTTGCAATCTTTAAAAATGCCCCTATACAAAAAAATAGGTCCACTCTATTGACCTAGTTTTGTATTTTGTCTCCTATCTATAAAAATAGGTCAACACTGTTGGCATAGTTCTTTTTACAATGTTAAGCATGGAATATACTAAGAGGGGGGGTGAATCAGTATATTCTATATCTTATAAAACTTTCCTTTTATCAAGTTCCACTAAATCAAACATTCAAGATATGTAATAAAACTCAAACAATAAACATCACACAAGATAGAGAGAGACACCAGATATAACGTGGAAACCCAATGTGTGAAAAACCATCAAGAATCAATATCAAATATATTCATGAGAACAAACCCATAGGAGCACCATACCCCTTTGCCAAGTATAAACCTCAGCTACAATTTGTGAGCACCAACCCATAGGAGCTTCAAACCCCTTTGCTGAGCACCAACCCAACACCTATTCATGAGCACCAACCCACAAGAGCACCAACCCCTTTGTGTATACCACACACCTATCTCTTAATGTTGCTATGTCAATAAATGATAGATCAATACAACATCTCCTTCTTCTCTCTCACCTTTGCTCTTCTAAGCTAACAAATACAAATCATATTTATCTCTCACAATTGCTCTTCTAAGCTAGATATTAAAATATCAAATCAACCTCTCACATACATATTACAAATGGCTACTCAAGCCTTTATTTATAGATTTCCAAATGACCTTTGGCATTCCCCTTTGTGACCCTTCAATCCTCATGGAAAATGGCACCAATCTTAGATGACCCTTCATGACCAAAAACGTCCTTCCCACTTTTCTCCTTATCTTTGGTGACTCTTCATATTTCTCAAAGTGTCCCTTCATGAGAAATTGTGCCTTTACTCTTTTGTCTTCACTTGGTGACTCTTGGTATTCCCCAAGATGACTCTTTATGGGAAAATGCATCCCATCATTCTTTTCTCTTTATCCCGTGGCTCTTCAAATTCTCCATGGGCCCTTCTTTTATCTCATATGCAACCAAAAATATATTCGTTAATATTAAATAAATATTAACTCATATTAGCCAAGATATATTTATTATCAACAACATTAAATACAATGGGGCCTTTATCACCAATAATGCTAAACCTTTGACATCAATGACAACATTTCCAACAATCTCCCCCTTTGTCATTGATGGCAACCTCAATCTTAAAACTGCCACATCCTGTCACCTTCACATACCATCATCTTAAAACATACGGTAACTCCTCCTTACTGTAGCAACCTATACCTATTCCTTATACTTGTTTTCTACACTTGTACTTGTACCTATTATTCTCCCCCTTTGACATCAATGTCAAAGGGCCTACCTGGAGCTAACACTTAGCTCCACCTCACTTGATGCTGAACATCAATGGTAGGAAGTAATAAAAATTACTTCTAACTCCTCTCGTCGATCTTTGAATGTATCCTTTGATTGTGCCTTTGAGAAGATATCTGACAATACATATACATTGTTCCTTGTCCTTTGAGCATATGCAATCAACTCATTTGAATATTTTCTTCTAATCTCACAACCTTCAGCATGAAACCTTAATGTTTATCCTTGATCACAAATTTGACTAAGACTCAATAGATTATACTTAAGACCTTTTACATACAAAACATTTTTAGTCTTAGTTCTTACAATAATCCAAACTCAAAGTACCTTTTTTGACTATCTTGGCATTGGTTTTATCTCTGAATCTCACTATACCACCATTGATCTTATTTAGAGTAATGAACTTCCTTTTATCTCCTATCATATGCCTCAAACATCCATTATCAATTAACCATGGCTGATCTTTACCTCCCACATGCAGAGCTATCTGCACCATCATAGAATCTTCATGTTCTTTCTTCCGCCATGTACATGTCCGAACCTTCTCCTTGATGAATGGATCTTTGACACTCTAATTTTTCTTCTTGATGAATGGAGCTTTGAAACTTTGATCCTTCTTGACTGAGTTGAATAAGCTTCTACAATACTAAGCTATGTGTCCAAAGTTTTTGCACTTGTAGCACACTATGGTCTCTTCATCAAAGCTTGATAGAGGAGCAAAAGAGTTGTGTCTTATACTTGACTCAACTTGACTTACCTTCTCCTTATTTCTGAAATTATTAGCTCTTTTTCTACATTCTATTTTCTTGTGACCATATCCATAAAAATAATACCTGTTTGTATATCTCTAACCTGATTGCCTTTTGTAGCTTTGTTCCTTCCAGCCTTCTCTATTTGGAATGTCCTCTGTATTCTTTACTTCTCCCCTTTTTGTTTCCTCTTATGTAAGAGCTTCAGCATAGCTCTTTTTCTTTTTAAAACTGATCCCAATCTTATCTGAATATGCTTTTTGAATTTCCAATATCTTATTCAGCATGTTAGTGCTATCCTCAAATTTTGAATCACTAACTGCTTTAACATTGACTACTTTCTAAATATCTTCTTTTAAAGAGGCAATTTTAATAACATACCTTTCACAATATTTTCTTGCTATTTCCAACTATGCTTTGAGATCTTATTCATTCTTCTTCGCTTCAACAAAGTGTGCTTGTAGATCTTCAATCATTTCCTTTGACTCTTGTTCATTTTTCTTGATCTAGCGCTTTAATCTTTGATTCTTCTTCTGAACAACTTCTAACTCTTCTAAGGCACAATTGAGTTCTCCTTCCATATCTACTTTAGCTTCCTCTTCTTCTTCTTGATTATCATGTATGGCCATGAATAGAATCTCTTCTTCTTCTGAATCATTGACTCCACTATCTTTGTCTGAGCTAAGATCTTTAGAATATAGGCTCTTCTTCTCGAATCCCTTCTTAGATTTGCCTTTGAAATTCTTCTTGTATGTAGGATTTTCTTCTTCATCATCTTTAAGTTTATCTGAGCATCTAGATAAAAAATGTCCAATCTTTCTACAATTAAAATATTTAAAAGGTAATTTTCCTTGATATTTACATGTTCCTCTTTTTGGCCTGTGAATGAAAAGTGCTTCATTGTCATCTTCATCATAACTAGAACTATCACTTGATTCTTGAATCTTAGCTTTCTCCTTCTTTAATGTCTTGAAAGCCACTTCTCTCTTTGAGGGTTTATCTTGTTCTATTCACATCTCATATGCCGTGAGAATACCATGAAGCTCATCTATCTTTAGCTTGGCTAAATTCTTCATCTTCTTGGTTGCTGAAACCTTTACATCATATCTCATTGGTAGAGATCTCAAAACCTTTTGCACCACCGTTGACTCTTCCAATGTTTCTCCAAGGCCTTGAATCTAATTTACTATCTGATCAACTTGCAAGAGATAACTTGCTATATCTTCTTCTTCTTCCATCTTCAAAATTTCAAACTACCTTTTAAAAGTTTGCAACTTAGCTTGTTGAACCTTCCATCACCTTTGTAAATATTCTCAAGTTTTACCCAAGTTTCATGAGCAGATTTACATTGCATAAATTTAACAAATTTAGATTCACATAACCCACATAAAATAACATTTAAAGCTTTAGCATTACATTCACTTGCCTTCTTTTTTTCTAGAGTAATTGTAGATGTCTGTGGCTCTTCATATTCCTCCACCTCTGATTTCCATATGTCAAATCCAAGGGCCATCAAATAAACCTTCATTCTCATGCTCCAAAAAGAATATTTCATCCCATCAAACAAAGGTGCCTTAATTATAGAAAATCCTTCATGTGACATAGCCATTGTGCTTTCCCGATCTACCTTCAAGTTGTAAAACTTTTCAAAAAGGAACCTACTCTGATACCAATTGTTAAGCATAAAATATACTAAGAGGGGGGTGAATCAGTATATTCTATATCTTATAAAACTTTCCCTTTATCAAATTCCACTTAATCAAACATTTAAGATATGTAATAAAACTCAAACAATAAACATCACACAAGATAGAGAGAGACACTAGATATAATATGGAAACCCAATGTGGGAAAAACCATAGAGAATCAATCTAAAATATATTCATGGGAAAAAACCCATAGGAGCACCATACCCTTTTGCCAAGTACAAACCTCAGCTACAATTCATGAGTAACAACCCACAGGAGCTTTACACCCCTTTGTCGAGCACCAACCCAGCACCTATTCATGAGCACCAACCCACAGGAGCACCAACCCCTTTGTCAAGCACCAACCAAACAACAATTCATGAGCACCAACCCACAAGAGCACCAAGCCCTTTGCTGAGCACCAACCCAACAATAATTCATGAGCACCAACCAATAGGAGCACTAACCCCTTTGTGTATACCACACACCTATCTCTCAATGTTGTTATCTCAACAAATGATAGATCAATACAACATCTCCTTCCTTTCTCTTACCTTTGCTCTTTCAAGCTAACATATACAAATCATATTCATCTCTCACAATTTCTCTTCTAAGATAGATATTACAATATCAAATCAACCTCTCACATACATATTACAAATGGCTACTCAAGCCTTTATTTATAGCTTTCCAAATGACCTTTGGCCTTACCCCTTTGTGACCCTTCAATCGTCATGGAAAATGGCACCAATCTTGGATGACCCTTCATATCCAAGCATTTGAAAAGTCATGTGGTGACCCTTCATGACCAAAAACGTCCTTCCCACTTTTCTCCTTATCTTTGGTGACTCTTCGTATTCCTCAAAGTGTCCCTTCATGAGAAATTGTGCATTTACTCTTTTGTCTTCACTTGGTGACTCTTGGTATTCCCCAAGATGACTCTTCATGGAAAAATGCATCCCATGCTTCTTTTGTCTTTATCCTGTGGCTCTTCGACTTCTCCATGGGCCCTTATTTTGTCTCATATGCAACCAAAAATATATTCGTTAATATTAAATAAATATTAACTCATATTAGCCAAGATATATATATTACCAACAACATTAAATGCAATGGGGCCTTTATCACCAATAATTCTAAACATTTGACATCAATGAAAATATTTCCAACATACAAACCCTTGCTTTAGCAATTCAATAATGACACTCTCAACTCTATTTTGTAATCTATGCATAGATTATCATCTAAACTAACACTATACTATGTTTTAAAGTCAGAATTAACACTTATATGCTAGTAATTAGCTCAAACTTTCAATTTTAGCTACTTTCATACTCAAAATAGATCACATATTCTAATTAGGTGTTTTTTCAATATGCTATTTAGTTTTACAATTTTCTAATTTCTTTCACACACTACCAAATCACAAAATCTTAAAAATGTATTTAAATAATTATCTACCCAAGGCCTACCTACTTGGATTTCATCACCAAGTAGGAAGTTGACTTGGTTTTCTATCCCAGTATAAACATGTGGTTAATGTCATATATTGGCAAAGTACCCAACACCCTTATCAGTATAGTGTGTAAAATGTAGAAGTAAGTGCTAATACTAAGCTAATCAAGTGATAATATAGATCCCTTTCAGCCTAAACATCCTAAAACCATCCATAGATTGCTTTTTATTTTATTGATTATAGTAAACTCCTTGTCACATTTAAAATCATACTCTAAATCTAACAATAATCAGGATGACCACATAGCTAGCATTTACTTTCCAACTTGACTTCTTGTGATTTATTCAATTGTATGTTGTCTAGAAAAAACTTGCATTAGCTAGTGTTGGCACAAGGTTTTGTGTGGTGTGACTCAATTGGATCATCCTCATTGATCAAAATGATTGTGCATTTCTTTTCATTTCTTGATTTCAAAATTACATGTAAAAAAAATTCTTATTTCAATACACAATCATTTTACTCAATGCAGTCTCTTATTAACTATTTATTTCCTTTACTTGCATTACTAGGTTAACCTTGTTGACATAGTACTCTTTTATGCTTCCTAGGATATAGAACTAGGTTGGCCCTATCAACTTTATATCTATTAATGCCTATTATCTATCTAGGTTACATAGCTAGATCAACCTTGTCAACTTTGTATCCTTATTTTCTCAATTTCAACCCATGTTTTTAGTAATAGGTTTACCCAATCAACACTTTACTCTTATCAAGCTTTATTTTCCCAAATTTGTAGTATTAGGCTGACCTAGTCAAGTCTATACTCTTATTGCCTACCTCATATATCTGACCTAGTTCTTTGTCTCTGCCTCTCATTTTTATTTCTTAGCATCTTTTTTCTTTCCTCAAGCATCATGTCCTCCATTATAATCTTCTTGGATAATATGAATCCATTTAGACACTATATGGGGTTTTCTTGCTTCTTAATTTTCTTCCTGTTTTTATCTTTTGGGGCATCTTGTGATGCCCATCCCTACATCCACTTACCCATTAGGGCATCTTGTGATGCCCACTATTACTCTCCATTACATGCTACGAAACTAATTCAACTTGAAGAAACCTATCGACACATATAAGCTTTTCTCTCACATGCTCATCCTTGATATAGACATCAATGTAGTATCATTCCCTTCTTTTCATGATTTATATATTCTATATATATAACACTCTTTGAAATATACTTACATGAATCTTACCCTCTACAAAAGTTCTCTCTTGTTACAAACCTTAGTCCTTTCTTTTGATCCTTTGGTTTCCTCCTTTTCTCATGAGTTTTATTGTAAAACCATAGATATGACCCAGTCTTCCTCATGATGTACCATAGTTTCTTTATTTCATACTTTTTATACACTTTTATCACTACTTGGGTTTCTCTTTTGTGAGTTGTAGTATAAGACAATTGATAGGACCTAACCTTCCTCATAAATAACATCTTATTTTTATCCAATTTATTTTTCCATACTTTTTGGAACCCTCATGGGTTTTTATTTTATGAGTTATAGTGTAAGACCATTGATAGGACCTAGGCTTCCTCATAAAATCACCATCTTGTCATTTACATTTCTAGAATGTGTTTTTGATCCTTATTCTCAGTTTCAACTTTTTCTTCTTTTGATAGATGGAATTTTGACAATAAACTATGACTGCATGTTTTCCTCTATTTACCTCATTATGATAATAAGGAATCACACTTTACTATCATTGTATCCCTTTTTCACCCTTTATCACATTTTTGTGATTTGAAGTAATTTAAATAGTTCCATGTGTCATTCTTCTTGACTTCCTTTCCTTTCACTCCACATTGGATAAAATAAGGTCAAAGTCAAGATCATACCTTTATTTTACCTAGATTTATAAGACTCTTAGACACCATTCTCTCTAAATTCTCTTTTAGTAATCAAGTCCCAAGTATTTAAATGAAAGTCATCTTTAGAACTCATGTTTGGTTTTCCAAATCTGTATGGAGGAGGAATAAAAAAACACCATCAAAAAAGTTAAAATCCAAATCATTTTAAACAAAAGGTAATGATACAAAAAGGAAACATAAAAATCTTAAAAGTGAAAATCACACCAAAAGACATGATTACAAGCACATCTAATTAAATCTCAAACTCCATAGTTAGCCTCACATAAAGTCAAGGTCCATTGGGGTATGGTAGGCTAGTATATTCAAATAAGAGAATTCAAAAAACTCTATGGTGCTACCTACTTTCTCATGCAATTACCCAATATTCTTAGTAGATCAATGGCTCTATAAGGGGTCTTGAGGAATGAGGAACACATTGTGGGAAGGTATGTCCATTTTACTTTTCATACATACAACTTTAATGAGATGATATAAATACTTTATTTATTGACCTAAGACTTGTGTGGCTAGGAGAAGTTCTTCATAGTCCTTAAGGTTGAAAGTCCTCTTATTTTGATAAACCTAATTTGAGTACCTTGACTTCAATAAATAGTTCCTCTACCTTGGTTTTTTATTCACTCTCCCCTCCACCCATTTTATCTTCCCCTTGGATAGGAAAACTATGATTATAGATATACTTTCCCTTATTTTATACTTATTTATTCTTCACATATTTAAAAACATGATAACACTAATTTATTTTATTTTTATCTATTGTTAGATCAAAACAACATGATTGAGCAACTCTGGATTAATTTCTTTACACCATATATTTACATTCCTAGAATTGTGTTTCTCTTTTATTACCATTTATCATTATTTTACTACCCCTTTTTGCAGACACTTGAGTCCATTTTCCCATTTTATGCACCATTTTCCATTGTTGAGTGAGATAAGGATTGTTACTAATCACTCATCAATGTTATTTTACCATTTTATTTTTTGCTTTCCCATCTTTGTTTAAGTAAGTATTGTTATTAATTTAACATTAATGTTTGATTACCACCCTTTTTGACATGTATCCTTGGTTTGATTTATTGAGTTTTCCTTTTTTACTTAAGGTTTACTTATTTGATGTTTTTGGTCTTTAGTAGCCTTGGATTTTTGGTTACCTGATTTGATCTAAGTTTGACTTGGAAATTTAGTCTAACATGGCACTTGTCACCCCAACTTGCCAAATTTCCAAGTACATCTCATCCAAATAGCACTATTTATCTTGGTTTCCTTACATTTTTTTCTCTCTTTAGTTTTGTATTCTTGGGTTTGCTGAAAGCAGTCTATGCACCCCACATAATCAAAACTACAAACACATTAGACAATCATCCAACAATAAAGGTAAGTCAAGGTACACATCACATTTACTTTTCAGTTATTTTCCCTTTAAGTCATTTACTTTCATTTTTTTTAAATTAAAATACTACAAAAAAATTTAGCCTTAGCATTATGTGTTACAATGTTATTTCTTAAAGCACCATCCCCTATTGCACCTAAGTGACATGTGATGAGCTTCGATTGGGGCATATGTATGAGCATAATATATTAAAACTTTTATCAAATACCAATACTTTACATCTTGTAGGAACCTATAAAGACTCAATCTATCTGAGTGTATGCATTAAAGGGTGCATTAGGGAAGGGGTGGTTAGACCATTAGTGTTTCACATGATTGTTATACCTTATCTCCACTTATTACCAATCTAACTAGCTCCTAAAAACCATTCCCTAAGATTTTAATCAAACATTACACACGCTTCTAATATTTTACCACATTTTGTCCCTCTTTTCCTAATGTTAAACCCCTTTTAATAGTCTATTATACTAGGTTAAATGGTCCAACCCTGTACATTTTTGGGTAAAATTCATTTAGGGTCTGGGTTGGCTCTTGGTCAACCTATCTTGTGACCAGGTGAATTATTATCCATAAATGTACTAGGTCAACTAGGTTAACCCTATCAAATAAAAATTTTAGGAGGGATTAGGGTTAAATATACCTATATATACAAGATAATTTCATCATTATTTAGATAATGACCAATATTTATTATTTTCTTATGTTTATTTACAATCTGCTCTTCCACTACTCTAATTAAGGATTATTACCTTAGGGTTTCTACTTGGAGAATATACTATTTTGGAGAAGTCTTGGATGCTTTGGCCTTTCTTAGTGATCCTTAAAAATCACAACTTATTATAAATCCCCTTTATCTAAGGGAGATATTGAATCTCAATGGGTTCATATTTCATGTAAGTATTCTCTAACTTTGTTCCTCTCTTTAGTAGATATACGTAGCATAAGTATTGGATTTGATTAAATATTTCCCTTCTCCTTTCATGTATTAGGGTCTTAATCCTACATAGCTTAATTTAAATCCTACTATTCATGTTTATTTGTTTACTAACCCCCATATTGTGTCATAAACATTGGCAAGCACTAGATTAGATTTCTTTGCTTTACTTGTAATTAGTTTAGTGAGATATGAAAACATATGATCTAACTAGGATTATTGCATGATTATCATTTAATAGAGGCTTTAGAACCCTCCTTAAAATTGTGTATTGTGATAATAAATCCCCTAATTAGGTTTATAAGATCTCTATATTGGTCATATTCTTGATTATCTAATGTATCCTCAATCAAAAGTGTATGGTATAATATATCTTCTTTGAGATAGGATTCATTTATCAACATGATGCATTTTTGAGTGCATACACTAGCTACCTTACCTCTAAATCCCATTTAAGTTGAGAAACCCTTCATGAAATGGGGCCTAAACTTTATAGGTATGACTCATCCCCCATATAGTGATGGATATAAGTGGGTTTTGATACTACTGATTACTTTACTAGGTGGGTAGAGGTAGCTGCACTCAAAGAGTTAAATGATAACTCATTTTTGGAGCTCTATGACAACCTAGTGACTATATTTGGGGTCCCATCCACCATTATATCATATAATTAATTATTATTATCTTTAAACATGTCATTTACCTCAATTATTGATCTAACTAATAGCCATAGGGTAATGAACTAGCAGAGTCCACCAATAAGAACCTGAATAGGATCATAAAAATAATAATGGAGGACAACCAAAGGTAGTGGCACACCAAGTTAAGGACTACCTTATGGGAAGATATAATTACTCCTAAGAGGTCTATCGGTCACTCACCATATATTCTTAGTTATGGAAAAGAATCAAGATTACCCATTCCACTTGAGCTACTAGCCTTAGAACTTGCACATCAACTTGAACTCATGGAGAATGATGCAATGGAAGTGAGAATGAATGAGTTGAGGGAGATGGAAGAAAAAAGTTATAATATTATACATTCCATGTGGTCCAACCAAGATATATTAAAAAGGTCAATTTACAAGAGAGGCTCTTCAAATACCTTCCAATAAAGTGACCTTGTACTAAAATGGGATGAGGATCATGCCAATCTAGGTAAGCATTCAAATTTAATAATCTTTAGAGTGGGCCATATATCATCACCAGCTATAAGGAGATCAATGCCTTCTAATTATCCAAATTGAGTGTTGAAAAACTCCCTATCCCTATCAATGAAATTTTATTTAAGTATTTTTTATTAGATCACAAAGCTCTCTTGTACATAGTAGATAGTTTACTTCCTCTAAGTGTTGCAACACATGATTTGTTAGTTATTTTCTTGTATAGTTGCTTGATGATATTTATCTTTGTTGATTATTGTTTCTTGTTTTGTGTCTTGTTGATTTTTTTATTCCTTAGGGTTTTAAATCTTTGAGTCTTGAATTTCGAGTAAAGTCAAGGAGTTTTTCACCTAAGCATGAGTGGTAGGCAAAGATATCCTAGGTCCTCTTAACCAGTAAGTAGGTCAATCTTTTAGAATCACTAACAATGTTGAATAATTTATTCCCATAGTCTAATAAAGGAGTCAAACCATGCATGATAACCCAATAAAATAAATTTTGTCCACCCTTATTATCTTCTTGAGGTGTTAATATAGTCATAAGAGATCATTGGTTGTCATGTAATGGACAACAAGTCTAAGTGTTTTGTCATATTAAGAAAACATCATGGTAGTTATCCATAAACCCTATTTAAACTTTTATCAAGTGTATTCCCTATGTTTATACATGTGTGAATGTCCATAATAGGCCTTTAAATGGTCTCAATAGTCTAAATGTGCCATGGTGGAGATGACTAAATGTTGAAGTTGATAACTCATCATGAATCTATCTAGTGTGTTGAGGATATCCAAGGTATGGCTTGATCACAAGTTTTAATAATGTTATGAAGGTATATGATAACCTAATTTAAGTTTTTTAATCATGTTCTAGGGCTTTTTAACATGTATTAGAATACCATCTAATTAAAACCTTCACTTGAATCCATACATCTTTTTTAAAGTCCAATAATACCACCATTAACACACTCGAGAGAATTCATTAATTCCATTATGCCATAACCAAGTGGTTTCATACACTAATGTTGTCCTTTTCATAATTCAACACCTTTAATTTCCACCAAATGGGCCCCACACATGTGAAAATGTACCCCTTCAACTTCCCAAGCCATACCATGAGTTTTAAAACATTGTCTGACCCCTATTTTCCCTCCTTCTACCTTCCAATGGTGATTCATGATTTCAATCATGAGAAAATTTAAGAAATTTGTAGGTTGTATGTTTTTTTAGAGTGGTTTGGATCTGTATAGTATATATTTACTTAGATGGAGTCAAAGGTTTGCAAGGGGAGTTTAACATAGGCATATGATTAATAAATACAAGGGTTTTAGGGCTCAAATATCAAAAAAATACTTCAATTCCTCCACTAATATCTTTGGAAAACATGGAGAGAACTTAAATTTTGTGGTCAGCCTATACATGAGAGAGAGCATGAGGGTTTGGGCTCTTATCCAAATAAAATAGACTTGATGACCTTCCAATCATGGAAATAAGTTTCAAGATTAGTCTTCTATTTTATATGAACAAACACTAAGAATTTGAGAAACTTAGTTATTATCTTTATGTGCTCAAGGCAAAATAAGGGGAATGGTTTCACCAATTATGAACTTATTTGATAAAACTAGTGATTTTTCATATTTTCTCCATCCCTAAAAGGACATTCCATAGCATTACCCACCTCTAATTCACATGTGTGAGCCTATAAGAGTGAGAAACATCTAAATTACCACTATCTTTAGATTCCATGTAGAGTTCCATGGGTAAAAAGTGTTATTCAATGCATGTGTCTTAAAATGAGGAGTGTTTTGAGTGTAATAATGGTGTCTTCTAGTTTTCCATATCTCTTTAGTTCAGCTTGAATGCTCAGATGGATCTCCAACCCTCTCAAATGTTTCTTCCAAGAGATATTACCTTCATATTTGGGTTTCACTATAAATAGAGGTAGTATGTTGCATGATTATGTCTTAGAGGTTATCAAAACATAATAAAGGATAACAAAGAAGTGTTGTATTCATACCCAAATATCCTTCTCTCAAGATTTTTAAACCTGATTATAGTGTTCGTAGGATAGAAAACTACCATTTATCCCTCACACACATTCATAGTCTTGTTCAATAGAAACTAAGGTTGTTTAACAGAGTTTGAGGTTTTCACAGAGTCTTAGGTTTCCTTTTCTCACTAGATATGCCTCATTGATGACCTCAAAATGTTTTATTTTTTTAAGTATGTGTGTAGAGATGTCTACGGTCCTTGTAAATCTTTTTTGGTATGATGTCATTATTTAATCCAATACCTCAAAGAGCCTCTTAGATTTGACAACTTTATCATTATCAACCTATCAAGGTTTAAGACTTGAATTACAAGTCTCAAACTCCATGTGACCTTACACATCATCACCCATAGGTCACTACCCTCTACTCAAGTCCAAGGCATATAAATAAGGTCTAAACACCATATAATACTATAAAACACCATTGGTACTATGGGTAAATGAAATTATATATGTATGAGCCCTATTGAGAGAGCATGATCACCTCCTACAATAGATAACTTAGATCCACTTTGCAAAATACTTCAAAATCATTATATGCAAATGAGTCCAAAATGTAAACAAGGAACATGAATGATTAGATTATTATCTCAAAGATATGAATTTGAAGATAATAAATTAATTGGGATCTCAATTATAACTAAGAGGGAACTCTCCTAATTTAAAAACTTGTTACATAGACCCCTTGTCAGTCAATATACATGACTTCATAATCAAATTACTACTGATAGTTTTTACCTTAAACCTTGAACATAAGATAGCATATGCACATGAGGAGGGGACTAAAACTAAAAAGGAAGGTAAGATATGGATTTCATGTCACCAAAGATAATGAAACCTATAAGAGTACATAATGAACTAAGTTGAGCACATACAATTAATCAAGGTTACTTAGAAAGTGAAGGTGCCAAACTAAAGAGAGTAGAAATGTTAGTATGTATGTAAATAATAACTAAAATATGATGATGACATCCACACTCCTTTATAGATCATATTATGGCATGATTAATTTAGTAACTATATGTTCAAGTTATAGACCCAAAACATGTAAACTATGTTATGACTATGCATACAACTGTGTTGATAAAGCTAGGAAAGATAGACCTCAAGGCTTAGATCAAGACTTGGAATATGATATTTGAACCCTGAATCCATCCCTATAAAGAGATTAGATATTTTTTAGATCACCACACTAACTATTGAAAACACTTGGACAATATAATTATAGCCAAGGTAAGCTTAAGAGAGATGAGCATTAACAATATGGTCTGAGTAGATAAGAGCATATGATGAAGATGGAAAATGGATTGATGGAGATTTTATGATAAAATATAAGCTAAAAATGCATATACAAATAGGTTGAGGCTCCAAATCCTAGTTTGGGAACCTCAATCCCTAAAGCCACCATAAACCCACAAGACCCCATATCCACTTTAGGGTCAAATCCAAACCTCCATACAAACTCAATTTAGTGTGGGGGTATATAAATATGTTCTAGATCTTATATGAGGTGTTTAAATAAGGGGAGTGTAATGAAATAGTTAATTCTAGTTTTAGTCATCTCCCAAGCTCTACTAATCTAGGTAGTCATATTGAGTTGCACTTTTTAGCGCTCATATATTTCACCATAAAGGGGATCATACCTAGGGCTCTTAGGGAAAGTTGGGAACCCCTATGGACCCAAGATCCATGAAGGAGTGAGTGTACTTTAAGGACACAAATTTATAAATGAATTTTAATAAGTTAACCTACATAAACTACCTGGTAGAGAGATTGAGATACACCATCTTCTACTCATATCTCCACATACAATTTTCATGGGACCTAAGGCTATTTAGGATAGTTTAAGGTGTTAGTAAACTAAAATTTCATGAAAAGAATTTTTGGTTTGGAGTTTCATACTGTATGAACCATTTTTAAGATGGTGAACCTCCAAAACCCTTCCTAAACCTTGGTTCACACTCGATGAATTAGTTATGTCCCCAAATTCCTCCAAAGAAGGTGATTGGACTATGAAACAATTCTAATGGTCTTGTAAGGTCCCCTAAGCACTTAGACTACCTACTAGTTGACATGTGAAAGATATGTACTACAAAAATCAAGATAGAGAGAGCTACATTAATCCTATGATCAAATAGTTGAGAAGGATTTACATATACCATACGTTTTTTAGGAGAGAAAAGGGGGCCTAATGTCTCACATCAGCCACCTATAGGGGCCTCTATACTTTGTAACTACTTGCAAATAGGCCTAGCTATCCAAATGGGAGACTATATGCATACAAAAGAAAGTAAATGGCTTGATCAAATTGATATAGATTCTCTAAGGTCCCTTAGGGGTGATTTCTATGTCATATAAATGCCTAAGGTCCTCAAAACTCTAGTTTAAGGTAAAAATTTAGAAACCCTATAATGCAACATAATGATCTAGCACCTTCTTCAAGGTAATGTCACTTGAAATAAATAGTAGAGGATAAAATGGGATCAATTTAAATCTTAGACCTTCATAGAGATCTTTATCATGTTATTTCAGATATGTAGTCTACTTTAGTTTATAGGTTAGAAGTTACAATGTGAACTAGGAATTTGACTCAAGAGAGGTGATTAGTATTGTGTTAGTCCTAAAATGAAAATAAATTGATAAAAACACACTAACTGGCATACATATCTAGGCCTAGTTACTAGATTGAGTTTAATAACAAAAATAAATGAAAAACACAACTAAAAAGTAAAGAAAAACAAGAATCTTTTACCTTCCTTAGATGCTTCAAATGCTTTTTATAGTGGCTTGCTCGGCTTATGCTCATGATGTCTTCATCAAAGGAGGCTTGTATATCTCCTCTTCTCCTTGGCACCTTGTGGCTTTGGCTTGGCTTGGATCAATATTTTGGAATCATAAATTTGGCATGTGAGAGCTCTTGAAATCAATTTGACATGGTAACTTTGCACAAATTAAGCTTAGAAATGATGTTCATGGCCTCTCTATTTATAGATTTTTATAAATGGCTAGAATGAAACTGAACCATCCATCTCAAGATTAAGATGTATGGCTAAGGATTAATCCAATTATGTAATTAAAATTCATAAATAGGATCATCAATATTTGGGATATAGGAGAAATTAAGAGGCATGGAGGGCATTAATGAGGCATGGGAGGCATGAATCTTGATATTTGTGGCATTTATGGCCTAGGTATGTCTTTCCAAGAAATGAGATCACCTGATGATGTAGATATTCAATATTCATTTATAAAAATAAATATTCAACAAGTTTCCATGGAATTCTCAATTAGGCTCTAATTTGGTTTTATTAGCTCTTAAGCATGATTAAGCACTTTGTTCACAAATTACTTAAATTGATTAGAATACCTTTTTATTGGTCCTAAATTTGACTAAATTAGAATTGGAAGTCAATGTTAGATGTGTTGGAACTGTATTCCCATTTAGTATTTTTCCACCACAAGATAAAAAAGACACACATCTCATACAATAAATTTGATAGAAAAGATCATTCAAGAGCACCCAAGTATAAAATTAGCATTTTGACTCAAAATGTTTGAATCAAAGTTAGCTGGCCCATAAATTCCATTTCCCCATTTACTGATATCTTAAATAAAATGGTCACTTGAATATGTCAAATAAATTTTTTAATGCATTTTAGTGTTTTTAGGCCAAATTGTGCATTTTGGTGGAAATTGGTCAAAAGCTTGATTAAAGGTTATCATTGGTTAGATTTAGGTGTCTATAGTTTTCCCCTATTTATGAAGGCATTACAAGATATAATCATAGTAACATATTCTCAAAGAATAAAAAGGTCTTATATGCCTACAACTACAACAATGATAAACTAATTGTATGATTCCCCCTCGAGGGAATGGTTGGCACAAGTATGTTGACAAATGATCCCTAAAAAATAAATAAGCAAAACAAGGGGACCAAAGAAATTAAAGATGATGGGGTGAAAACATAATTATTTTGAAAAAATAGTCAAAATCACTAATAATTCAAGTGGGATGGTATATAATGGTTTTCCCAAAGGTAGTTATAAGCATTGTAGCATGATAGTGGCAACATGGTATGATAACACAATGATTTTCCTAAAGGCTATTATAATCATTGAGAAGATGGAGCTACCCTAGTTTTAGATTAAGGTAAAAACATGTTTTGAAGGGACCCTGAAACCCTTAAATAGAATCAAAAGGATAGAGCAATAACAAGCACTAGGAAAAGCATTCCTAAAACCTACTACCTAGTAGTAACAAAATCAGGTTAAACCAGAACAACATCTATAACTTGTTTATAATCAGCCCCCTAATAATCCAAGTAATGATTTAATATTTATATTTTAGTGTTAAAATCTAGAATAGCTACCTACCTGCCATCAACAATATTTTGCATACTTTCTAACTCTCTAGTTTTCTTAGTGGATCTTCTTCCAGGTTTGTCCAGAGAGCCAACATCCAATTTTACCTTAAAATGTTGTTCATCTCTTTTTCTAGATTTATCCATAGAAAAATGTTTAGCCTTAGTTTGCTGGTCTTTTTTGCTGCTTCTTGTTTCTACCCCCTTAGTATTGGTCTTTTTTTCAACCCTTTTTCTTTAGTTTAGAATTTGCTTTTATTTTTCTCCATTACCATTCACAGGAAGCTCATTCAAAGGGAAATCGTTATCAACCTGAATCTCCTTGGACTGAGAAAAAAGAAAGTCTCTCTCCTCTAATTTATTTTCATCTTTAGCCAAGAATTCACCTTCCTCTAGCATAGATTTTTCATCTACATCCCTCCATCGATCTTCTATCCTTTGATAGGAAATGATTTGTTTTGATAGACAAACAAGATAATAATGTGCACCTATATGGGAAAAAAATTAAAGTGGTGACAATATAATGATTTTTTGAAAGGTGGTTATAATTATTAGGAAATGCAGGTGGGATGGTGTGCAGTGATTTGCCCATAGGTAGTTATAATCATTGGACCTAGATTTTGACAAACATGATTGATTAGTTGATTGATGATGATAACTTAAAAGAGAGGATAATGATGAATTGGAATAACCTACTGGTAGGGAGATGCTCATCTAACTTAATAAATGTTGAAATTCTTTCACGGTTGATTACTTTATTCGGGATATGATTGGGATTGAATTAGGATGTTAGTGTTAAAGAGATCTTGATGCCACCATTACTAAATATAATTCTTAAATATAAGGTTTATTATATGACATGTTGATAGGTATCATGGCATAACATTATGAGGACTTAGCCAAAATATGCATAAGGATTGACTCCCAAAATCCAATACTCAAATAGAAAACAATGCACCAATGATAGAAACCATGATGACAATGTAAACATATGAATATGGATGGATTTGAGTATAAGTGTGGGTAAGGAATCACCTAATTAACACACATAAAATGCATCAAGGCAATAGTGCTAAAATCAAACAAACAGGCAGATAAACAAAAAAATAACCAAAAATAAATAAATAAATAATGTAATAGAAACCATACGAACATTACCCCTATAAAATAGGCAAAAACATAATAAATGAACAAAATAGGGGAATAGAACTAAAAGGAAGGGTTTGGTTGAATTGTCTCCATATGCACTAGTTAAGTGGATGCAATATCCAATAACAAACATTAAGCCAAATGTAGTTCTCCCAGTAGATTGGAAGAAAATGATAACTGAGGAAAACAAATAGAGTGGATGTGATAAAAGAAGAAGAAGAATTATCTTAAAAAATGGTAAGTGCATGAGATAAAAGGCCAAAAATGGATGGGGAAACTAAGTGATAAGTGGTTTGCTTGTAACTTATTAAGGGTTCCCAGAATCCTTGAGGCAAAGAAGTGTTCAAATGTTTTTGGTTTTTTATAATAATTTTACAAATGTTTTTGGAATTTTGGAAGTATCTCAACTCAATCAAGAATGATGACACACTAGATGGTTCAGTCTCACAAAATGATGATAGAGTTTAAACTTAGTTTACTCATAAAATGGCAAGAGCATTCAAACTTAGGTTGCTTGAAAAATTGTGAGATCATGGTCGAAAGGGTGACTAAGCTGACCTCAACAAATATCGAGCACTATATGTATAGTCCCATATTAAGACCTCAAGTCATTATAGTTCTACTTGAAAATGGAAGAATTTAATTAGTGTAGCAGTCAATTCAAACAAAATAGGCATAGTTGGTAAAAAGGCATAGTATGGCATAAGAAGTGGCAAGTTGGTATGTCAAGACTTAATAAACAAATGTTACCCCTAGTTTTCCCATAGGTGGTTATAACTAGGACACAACATCATAGATCAATGGTGATAATTTTCCAAAAGGTGTTTATAATTAGTAGTAAGACTAGTAATAGGAAAGGAATAACAAATGAAGGATGAAACTAGCAAAACTTCTATCATACTACTCTAAAATATCATCTCTATCTGAAGTACTTGAAATAATTGATGAAATTGATCAGGTTCCTTGGTGCTAAAAATATGTAATGAATGGTAAAAACTAAGGTCAAATGGGATAGGCCTTAGAACATGTTTTATTGATATAATGGAATGGTAAAATGGATAAGGCTAAGAGGATGGATAAGAATGATATTTTTACAAATAAGTATAGTGATAAAATGGTGCCACTAAAATGGTCTTTATAGATAATACACCTTAGCGTTCAATTATAGTACCACTTGAGGTGAATAATATTCTTTGGCTCAAGAAGTTCATCTCCATCTAGTGTGTCAAGCATGTATGCCTCTAATCCATAATATGTAGTAATGATGAAAGGCCCTATCTAATTTGGTTTGAATTTACCTTTATTCTTCTTCACAACTATGGTATTCTTTTGGTTTTCTTTAAGAACAAGATCATGAAGTTCAAATTTTCTATATTTGACACATTGATTATAGTGGCCTTTGAGTCAGATCTGATATGCCTAGAGATTGTTGATTGTAGTTATGCATTTTTCATCAAGTAGGTCTAGCTCTTACAGGTGTGCTACTCAATAGTCGTGATCATCTAGGACATGTTTGAGAGATATGCATAGTGAAGGTAATTTAACCTCAATGAGAAGGATGGATTTACTACCATAAACAAGTGAGTATGGAGTGGCTCCTATAGGGGTACAATGATTGGTATGGTATGCCCAAAGTATAAGTAATATCTATAGGTTCCAATCATGATGGACATCATTAACTATATTTTTGGTAATATTGACAATGGTTTTTTTTGATGCTATAGACTACATATTACCTTGAGGGTACTAGGACATATAAAAATGTTGTATGATGCTATATTGAGTACATATCTTGTCAACATCCTTGTTTTTGAATGATCCTTCATTATCAGATATAATGCTAGAGGGGATACCATAGAAAAAAATAAGATGGTTAAAGATGATCTTGGAATTTACTTTCCAATCACATGAGGGGTATAGCTTCAACCCATTGAATGAAATATTCAATGGACCTACCCCCAATCCATGTATAGTATATGAACCATCAAAATATAACTTTTAGTGCTACTCCCCAAGATGTGTGTCAATGATGGTCACTATGGATTCATTAGGAATATGAAATATGAGTGGTTATATGTCTGCAAGGCATGCTTCAACAAGTTGATCTACCAAGACCTAGCCTTTGATTATTTTTTTATTGACATACTCTATGTCAAACTCAATAATAAGCATGATCCATTTGGCTATTCTATCTTGTAATGATATTTTAGATAGTAGATACTTGTGTAGATCTACTTTTGAAATTACCATGGTTTTATTGTTTAACACGTAATGGCATAGTTTTTGAGTTGTGAAGACCATGGCTAGATAATATTTTTCAATAGGTGCATAGTTATGTTCATATCTGACCAATGTATGACTTAAATAGTATACTACATTCTTTTCTACATTATTATCATGTTGAGCCAAATGTGCCTCCAAGGAATTGTTGGTAGTTGATAGATACAATAATAACAACCTTCCTGGCATATGAGGTAACAAAATAGGTGGATTAACAAGATAGTCCTTATGTTGTTGAAAAGTTATTTAGAAGTAGTCATCCCAATGAAATTTAACTCCCTTCTTTAGAAGATGTGTAAATGGATGACACTTGTCTGATAACTAAGAAATGAAGCATCATATTGACTAGATCTTGCCCTATAAACTATGGAGTTACTTCAAATTGGTTGGTGGTGGCATCTTGATTATAGCATGGACTTTGGCCAGATTTACTTCAATGCCCCTAAGAGACATAATGAAGACAAGTAAATTTCTTGAGGTTACTCCAAACACATATTTATTTGTATTGATTCTAACTTTGTACTCTTATAATATTTCAAATATCCTATGTAGCACTACCAGATGGTTGACCCTAGTTTTGGATTTTCCTAATATATCATCGACATAGTCTTCAACAATATCATGCATCATATCATGGAATATGAAAATCATGGCCCTTTGATATGTAGCTCCAACATTATTAAGACCAAATGGAATTACTTGATAGAAAAATGTTCCCCATGGAGTAGTGAATGTTGTTTTATATTGATCTTCTAGTGTTATTTTGATTTGGTTGTATCCAGAAAAGCCATCCATGAGTGAAAGCATTTCATAACCTATCATGGAGTCGATAATCATGTCAATATTAGGAAATGCAAAGTCATCCTTAGGATAAGCCTTGTTTATGTCTTGGAAATTAGTATAGACTCTAATTCTTTCAAGATTTTTTATAATAGGTACAATATTAGATATCCATTCTAAGTAGTCAATAGACCAAATACATCTTGATTCTAAGAGTTTTTATTACTCTTTATTTACCAAGACAAGTATGTGAGGATGCATCTTATGCATATTTTGTTTCACCGATTTAGCATCAATATTGACGAGAAGGCAGTGTAAAATCAAGGTAGGGCCTAAACCTATAATGTCAAAATAAGCCCATACAAAGATATCTACAAATTCTCTCAATAGAGCTATAAAGACTCAACATTCCTCCTCAGTGAGGGATGCACCTAGTTTTATCCATTTCAAGTCTAATGGAGCCCTGATGTTTACCTCTATTGTATCTTTAACTAAAAAGGTCAAACCATCTTCTAGGATAGTAGGCAAAGACTTGAATTATTGGACTATATTAGGGTCCATTGTTAGGACTTATTCTACAATGTCTCCTAGGCATGATGAATCTAGGTCCCCCAATGGGAGATCTAGCTATGTGACAAAATAGTCAAAAAATATTTAAATTTTTGATCAAATACTTATTGATCAAAACCAAACTTGGATCCATATGCAAGTTCATCGTTGGTGGTCTCGTAGTCTAAATTTGAAGAAGAATGAACACCCCCATCTAATGACACTTGAAATAGGTTTTCACCACTAGACTAGCCTTTATATTTACTTTTTCCCTAGTCAAAAAGTGACTCAATGAGGTTTTCCCCTAGAGACCTTAATGTTTTATTTATTTATTTTTTACCTGCTCTCCAAAATAGGCTTCAGGATCTAATGTAATAGAGAATCATGATTTATGATCTCCCAACAGAACATTGTCTTTAAGGCCTAAAAAGTCACATAATGCCTCGTCATTCTAAAACTCATCAATCATAAAATTGGATTATTTTTGGTCTCAATCTATTAGTTGGGGATAGTATAATGGCAATGGGTTATGATAAATGATTTGGGTAAGAGTGAACATGGCATTGTTATCAAATAGGTTAGTCTCAACTAAGTCATCAAAGGTGAGGTTATGATTAGAATCTACTTAACTATCAACATCATCATCACTAGCCACTAGTGATGGAACTGAAATAAGATATATGGGGTCAACCTCAGGCAATTTAAATCCAAGTCCATATGGTCCTTTGTACTTAGCCATGGAAATTGGCTCAATAGTTCCTTATTGATTTGGTCCTAGGCCTCTTCCTTCATAATTTTGATGCTCCATGATCCTATTGGGAATAGGATACTTCACACTTTTATGAAACTTAGCTTGGTTTTCATTGTACAAGCATGATTCATCCCCTTTAAGAGGGTCTAGTTCTAGGCCAAATGATGTTACAAACATGACATGTCCTTTATCTTTGTTCTTTTATTGTCAATATTGTGTGGGGTATTTTTAGGTCACCCAAAGATCTTTGGATTCTGAGGAAGATTAACAATATGGAAGGTATCATAGGTTACATACTCCCCTGGGCCATTATCTAAAATGGTGAAATGATTGGAAGATAGAGGTAGCATGTGGAAAGGGAATCCAAGGTATTGAGATCTATGTAATTATCCTATGGATGATCAATAAGTATGGCCTTTCTTTTATCCTTCTTAGAACTTGGATTCATGATGTATAGGTAATTGTATATTTAAAATTCAACCTCAAGATTTTTTTAGTGTTCATATGGGTGTAAATATATTAGAATATTCACCTCCATCCCTAAGTGGGAGAACTTGATACAATGGTGCAGTGTTGATAGGACTACATGAATCTCATGTAACCAAGGCCTACCTAGAAGCATATTATATGATAACTAAAGATCAAGCACATGGCAAAGTGTATCATGGGTCAATGGTGCAATGATAACTAGTAAGTTAATGGTGCCTTATGATTCTCTTTCTTGATTATCATAGGCTTTGATAGTTATCATTTTTGGCTGGAGATCTACCATTGTGTACCCAAGAAGATTGATGAGCTTTACAGACACTATGTTGAGGCTTGATCCATTATCTATAAGGACACATTTAAATTTATATCACTTCATATAAACTTTTATGTACAATGGATTATTATGGAGTGGGTTAAGAGAAGACATACCACTTTGGTTGAATGTGACTTATTACGTTGGAGCTAGGTGTCTAACGAATGCTTGAAATTTATCAAGGGATATGTCACTATCAATGGTGGATTGGGTTAAAAACTCATTCAAAATGTTCTTTTGGATTGTTGACATTCGTAGTAAATCTAAAATATAAATTTGTGCTAGTGTTTTCTAAAATTGTTCCAAAATATCATAAATCTTATCTTGGTCAATGGTGAATGGTTTATTCTGATGCTGAATGGTTGGTTGGATAACAAGAAAAGTGGTAGATGGTTATGGACCTAGGATAGTAATCTTTGACCTCTGAGTTATTATTGCATAATTAGGATTATATGCTAGACTATAATTACTAAAAAATGATAGGAATGGTGTGGGAATAGATAGGACAACTCTCATTTATTGATGCACTTGTATGTGGTCACATGGCAAGGGTGAGTTATTAGTATATGGTCCAAAAGTGGGAGTCCCAATTTGTTGGTTTACCTATGTGCAGTCCAAGGTCAAAGAAGGATTATCCATGTAATTTGGTTGAGTGGTATTACTTATAAATGGTGTAGATTGATGAGTGCTTGATCTAGGATTAATGGAGATTGCATTAACACTACCCCCTTCAATGTGACCTACAACCTTGTTTTAGTCATGTGAAACTACATGGTAGGTTTGTTAGTTATTACCATTATGGCCTTGGTTTTGTCTATTATTCTAATGTTGTGGGTTTTATTATTGATTCTACTATTTTTTTTGGTTCAACCTTTTATTTTCATACTATTTATTTTGTTATTGCATCGGTCAATGTTATGTTGGGGAAAGGGGTTTTGATAAATCCCAAGAGTTTGATTGGAGGTGGAAGCACCATTATCCAATGTTATCTCCCCATTCTCTAACATATTCTCAATCAAATGCTTGATTTTCACACATATTTGTAGATTATGCCTATTAACCCAATGGTATTCACAAAATTCATTTTCATGGTACCAATCAAGATAAGGAATGCCTTATGGATAATGCTTTGGTATAGGCTAACTAATTAGATTAGCAATGGAAAGTTTATGAAATATAGACTTAATAGGCTCTCATATATCATTAAATACATGATGCATAGGCACAGTTATCCTTAGAGGAGGGGTTTATAATGGTAAAGGTTGTTGCATTTGATGTGTGGGTCTTAGTTTTTATGCTTGTAGTATTGGTTGAAGAGGTTGTTAGGTAGGAGTAAGCTAAAAAGGTGGTACAAATGAGGTTTTCACTATTTAGACATGACATGACTTAGTTACTCCATTACCCACAACATTCCTACTACAGTTGAATTACTTTGGTCTATCTTGGTTATTGGCATGTGCTTGGATTGGATGTTGGTTTTGGCCACTTCCTTGATTGGTGCCTTGATTATGATTAGTTGATGTAATATTTATGATCCCTTTATTAATAAAGGCTCACTCAATCAACAAGCCTTTGTCGATGATCTCCTTGAAAGCATGTGCACATTGTAGTTTCAAATGATAAGCTATTTCACTATGCAAATTTTTAGTAAACACAATAGCTAATTATTTATCTGGTAAACTATGGGTGAATCAGCTTGTAAGGGCTCTCCATCATTGTAGATAACTTGAAAAACTCTCACCAAGCTTTTATTTTGCTTGTGTTAAGTCAACCAATGAAATCTCATGACCAAGATTATAAGAAAATTACTACACAAACTTATCAAAAATATCATCAAAATTTGTTACTAAATTATTGGGCAACTTTAAAAACAACTCCAAGGCTTGTCTAGCCAAGCTCTTTGGAAACAATAATAAAAGGTATATATCACTATATGCCATTAGTTGGCTTATGACAAAGAACTAAATTAAATTGGCCTTAGGGTCACCTTTCCCTTTATATTCGTCAAAATTTTGGGGTTCATACCCTAGAGGAAATGGAATTTACAGGTATTCCATGTTGAATGGATAAGAACACACATCATCCAACTTAAATGTTTTAGTCTATTTCCCAACCTGAATGGTAGCAATTACATCCTTCATCTGTTGCAATTCTTGGGATAAGAAATTGGAAGGAACATTGGTTTGAGGGAGAATATTGGTTTGGGTTGATGGTTGAGAGGTCACAAGTGGGACACTTTAACCAAGGTATGATGGAGATATCTATTGGGGTATATTGGTTTAGTTGGGAAATGGTTTAGGAATATGCATATGTGGATTATGATGTACTTGAAATTACACATTTGGTTGTGCGATATTCTAGTTTGGGTTGCCTATGAAGGGTTGACTTGGAGGATTTTGTGGTTGTGATAGAGGGATATAACTATATTATGCATGTTATGGTTAAAAAGGGACATACTACCAACTAATTAAACCTTATTGTTGAGTGGGAACTTGTGGACTAAGACCCTATCTCTAAACTTATGGCACATTTTGAACTGATTGTTATCTATTAGGTACTTGAGAAAGATGGGAGCCTCCTTGTTGCATGAATCCTTATTGGGAAGTGAAATAATGTTGAAGATTCAACAACTATTGTTGTTAAATATTTAAACATTATTGGTTAGTCATCATTTGATTTTGGATTGGTACACTGGTCTGTAATTGAGGAGGTATATTTTCCACTATCTGATCAGGTAGAACATTAGTTGCCCCTTATTAAGGTGGAAATATATTCAGCCTCTATTATGTTGGTACACTAGATTATGCCTATTGTTGTGTAATACTACTCATTGCTTATTGAGGAAGAGTAGGATTCATCACATTTAGATGTTGAGGTGTGCCATTGGTTACTATTTGACTACCAATTCCTATTGGTTGCACACTTGATGAAGTAGCTGGTTGAGGTTAGGAAGTAGGTGGTGAAGGTTGGGGTACATAAGCTCCTATTCCTTGGTATGATGATCAATTCATGGTATTAACTATAGGCACATGCTTTTGACTATTTTTTATGCATTAGTACCGCTTTGATTTGATTGGACATTACTTTTACATTGTCCACTATATTTTACTCATTATTTTACATAAAAGTAAAAGACACTTTTTTTAATAATTGGCATAGGTAGCAACTTGCCTATCAAAGTATTTTGTGTGAATGGGTCTAAATTCTGATTGTCTTGACTATTTAGCTCTATCAAAACTCCTATTGAAGGAACTAAGTCAATAAGAGGTTTATTCACCATGGCCATTTGATTGAAGTTATGTGCTAGATTCAGGTAGGTGTTATATGTTGTCTATATTTTTTTAAAGTGATATTCCATGATGGTTTTTCCTTTGTTAGGCATATTAGGGTCCTAATATGTTTTTTATTAATTAAGGTGGCAAACCAAGGGATGAACCTTATACAGTCAAAAAAGATAGGAAGGCTAGCAAACAAAAGATGCCAGCACCAAACCAATGACACAGCTGAGAAACAAAGTCAGAAGTAAAACAAAACACTAGAAAGACTAGAGTCAAAAAGGATGAAACTACATAACTATAGAATTAACAAGATCCTTAAGATTCTCATTGTCTGCATTGTCAGCATTCCCTGGATTACCCACCACTTCCATGATCCACAACGGGTTTCTCCACGTGGACCACCTTTGAAAGCTATCTTCATCATCAATGTGCATCATTCATGCTCCATCATCTCCTTCTGAATGATCTCTCTAATGTTTAGGGGTATATTATCCCCTTGTCTCCATACCCTCCATCCTGAGAATTACTGACCAAGGTTGGCACAAGCATCAGTGACCCTATTACCTTCTTTGTAGGTGTGGGTAATCTCAACTTCCGAAAACTTTTGTAAAAGAAATTGGATGTTTGTATTGATGTGTTTTAGATGGATACCAATGTTAGATACTTTGTTAACAACATCTATGATCAACTTAGAATCTCCTTGAATATTCAAATTTTTTATTCCTAGGGATATAACTAACTTTAATCCCCAAAGTAAGGCCATAGCTTCAACATAGTTATTGCTCTAGCAACCCATGCCACCAGCATAGACAATAGACATCCCTCCTTTTTCATTTCTTAGTATTCCTCCTCCACTTACTTTACCACTCAACTTGGATGCCCCATAAAAATTGAGTTTCATCCAATTGGGTTTAGGTGGTATCAATTTAGTATTAAGTCTCTAAAGAATTTTGGAATTATCATGCCTAGGGATAAGGTTTAAAACCTTCCATTTGGCAGTAATTTCACTTTCAAATTTAGATAGGGGTTTCTTTGCAACACTAGTATGAGCTATTGTAACACTTTCCCATATGGTATTAGCAAAGGAATTAAACACCTGAGCAGCATTTCTAGCAGTGTCCCTAAAAATTTTGTGATTTCGCTCTTTCCATAAAGTCTAGCTCAAGCATGGTAGATTGTGCTTCCATAGTTCCTTAATACAGGGATGTGTGAAGGTTGAGTTCTAGCTAAGAATTACTTCTTTAAGGTCAGAATTACAAACCCATTCAATGCCAAAGTTGTTAAGTATTTTGCCCCATAAATCTCAGGTAAACTCATAGTGTATGAATAGATGTGAAACTGATTCCTCTCTAGAACCACATAGAAAACATCTGTTGACCAAAGTAAACCCCCTCTTTTGAAGGCTATCTTGAGTAAGGATTTTCTTATGGGTAGTAGCCCACCAAAACAAGTTAATCTTTGGAATGAGTTTATGATTCCAAACCTTTTTCCATACCTCCTTATTTTGAGCTTCAGGTGTAAGTAGATGATAGGTAGATTTGATAGAGAATGATCCATTATTATCCGACCACCAGTATTGTTCATCCTCCCGAGGGAAGAGTGGGATTCTAATCTCCTGAACACATTGTTGGATCTCCCAAATTCTTGGGATAAGCTCAAGGCTGTGCACACAACAATCCAAAGTGTTCTAATATGTTATTTGGACTAGAACCAAAGGATTTATAGAAAAAGGTTGTTGATTGTAAATTATGTTGTGGGGAATTCTTACTAGGCTTGTTAAATTCTCATGGGGAAATTATAATGGAAAATTGGCCCTTACCTTTATGGCTCAAACCAAAATCTCATCTTTGTTCTCCAATAAATGATGCTAAAAATAAAATGGATCATACATGGAAGATGTATTAGTAGAAAATGATTATTGAGGAACTAGTTCATCATCTATGAGTATTGTAGCTAGGTATTGTGTAGTTTGTTCTTGGTCTTATTCTAAATAAGGTGGTGTATTAACCAAATATTTAGCCAATGGATCTTGGCTTTGTGCCCCTAATTGATTATTATAAGAGGGATAAAGATCTATCTCATAAGTAATATTATTTGTGTAGGGGTCTTACATGATTTCTTCTTGTGCAACCAAATTACTAATCCCTGGATTGTATATGAGTCCACTACTAGTGTAGGAATACATGTTGGGATCCATAGTTAATGCTTTGTGATAGAAAGGGAAGATAGTTTTACAAACTCTAAAAGGAAAATTTCTAAAAATATGATGTTCAAACTTTGTCTAAATTCATCAAAAAGATCAAAAGGTTTATGCAAATATTTGTGATAACACAAGCTAATATTAAGTGTCTAACATTACACATCTTACAAAAAAATATTAAGAAAATGAACCAAACATCTAAATGCCAAATGCTAATGTCAAAGTGTTTGAAATCAGTCTAATCTAGGAAATTAAAAGTTGCTAGGTCTTTTGGCCAAACACAACATCAAAAGCTAGGCTTAAACAAGGCATGCAGTAGGACTCTTAGCCAAATGATGTCAAAAGCTATACTTTGAAAATAGATGAAATTTGTAATCTAACATATTTACACTTTAACAAAAATTAAGCATTTGATTCTTGGATATGGACTTGATCAAATAGGTATAAGATATGAAACAAAAGGCACTTTAGAGATAGTTATTTTTTCTAATAAATAATGGTATAAAACTTGGTTCTTTTGACAAATAAGATAGACAAAAGTGAATAGTGTAATTGTGTTAGATAAAGGTTCACAAAAGTATACTCAGATTGGTTTTCAAATGTAGGAATAAATTTGAACTCTATGCAAGAGGGCCTATGAAATAATATCTAAAATGTTTTGGGTAGCATAATAGTGCTAGACTACCCAAAAGATGTGACAAAATGATTATTTCAAAAACCCTCTAAGGTAAAGACAGTTTCTCACAAATTTGACAGCATAACACTACCATTTTTAGCTTAAAACTTTGTGCTGCATAGACTCAAAGTGAAATTTTTTAACACAAAATGACTTAAGTCTATGAAATGGTGATAAAAATCATGAACCTTAAATGGCCTTTAACTAAAATTGGAAATTTAACCTAAGTTCCCTCAAGTTTAGTGAAAATGGCTTACCCAATTAACACATCAACCCTATGAACTTATAAAGGTGAAATTTTGTATTTATATTATAAATGAAGGACTTGAACAACATTGGAAAAGGTCTAGACTCAATTGGGTAACATAACTATGTGAAAGTGGATGATATGACTCCAAGTTTTGATGAACTTTGAAAAAGGCAAATTGATGATTTCATGTGGGTAGCATAACACCTCTTTGTTCAAAGGAAATTGAGGAGCATGTGTTTTGGTTTGTATAATTTGTTTACACCAAGTTTTGACTCCAAACAAGACTTTAATCTAGGACAAAACCAGTAAATTAATTGCTTTTAGATCTTAAACTAACAAGGTTTCTTGGTATTGTTGGAATCCATCAATATACATCATTTGAGAGGATTTTAAGTGTTCATCCAAAATTAAATGTGCATTATATAGTAGGGTTTTTACACCCCCTTTCTCTCAAATGCTATTAATTTGACATGGACCTTAAGGTGTACCTTGCACTGACAATACTTCCATGGCAAGTGGGGATTTATTTAAGATCTATAATTTTTTAAACATTCTAGGGGAATCAATTATAGAATGACTTTCACATCAAATAATACAAAATAAAACCATGGATTTTGGGTTTGTATCACTTGGCTTGTTGCAAAAAGGTATAGTCCTTTTTTTCAATCACTACCTCATACTATTTATTCAGTGTAGTTCAATGTCCAAAGTGCCACTACATCTTGTTTGCAACTCCAATATGGAGCCAAATAAAATTAGTGTCAGGAGGTGAAACCCTAGGTCAAAGATTCCCTAAAGAACTCATGGAACGTAATGAGGTCCCCCTCGCAAGCCAAGTTTACATGAAATAAAGAAATCATAAAATAGAAAGACTTTAGGGTCATTGTCAAGGTCACCCAATACTTTTATGACTTTTTGGGGAGTTCTTTAGATGATGTTATTTCTATGCCTTATACTAGGAAATTTACAAATAAGGAAAGTGATTTTTATTGCAAGGGTTCCCTAAAGGGGACAAATAGAAGAGCATACATGTACAAACCTTATTTTTATGAAATAAGTTTCTAATTAAACAACTATTGAAAACAAAAATTGATAAGTTTGTTAAATTTTAAGCCCAAACAAAAGATGTGGTGGTGTTCATTTGACCCCTTTGTCTTAAGTTGTAACTTTGAAAGCCTTCACGTAAGCCTCTAAATGTTTCATTAAGCAATAAAAAAAGGTTCCTAATTCATTTTAAAAGCATTTAAAAGGTGGTCTAAAACATGATTTATCAAATTTGAAATCTATTGGTTACCTGTCTACCCTTAAGGCATCACCCCAAAAGCAAATGTGTTAGATTAAAGACATCCAGATAGATTTTCAAAACTCTATAAAAAAATCTATGAACTTTGATGTTAGACTAATGTCAGATTCTAAAAATTTAGGAAAAAACCACATAGTTTTAAAAAAACATCCAAAATGGAATTTATATGACCCTAAACCAAGTATTTTAAAATAGCCTTTTAGCTCTCAAGTTTCACACAATCAAGTTAGGATCCAAATCAGGGTGAGTTGGATCAATTCAAGTTGAATTGGGATCCAAGTTAATGTGAGTTGGGTCAATTCGGGTTGAGTTGGGATCTAAGTAGGGGTGAGTTAGGTCAAGTTAACTTGAGTTGGGATCTGAGTCAGGGTGAGTTAAGTTAAGTTAGGATGACTTGTGATCTAAGTTGGGGCAAGTTGGGTCAAGCTAGGAAAAGTTAGGATTCAAGTCAAGGTGAGTTGGGTCAAGTCAAGGTGAGTTGGGTCAAGTCAGGGTGAGTTGGGATCTGAGTCAGGACAAGTTGGGTCAAGTCAAGCTGAGTTGGAATCTGAGTCAGGGTGAGTTGGGTCAAGTCATATTGAGTTAAGATTTGATTTAAGGTGAGTTAGGTCAAATCAAGTTGATTTAGGATCTGAGTTAGGGTGAGTTGGGATTTGATTCGAGTTGAGTTGGGTTGAGTCATGCTGAGTTGGGATTTGAATCAGGGTGAGTTGGGCCAAGTCTAGTTGAGTTGGGATCCAATTTGGGGTGAGTTGGGTTGAATAAAGTCAAGTTGGGACCTGAGTCAAGGTGATTTGGGTCAATTTAGGCTGATTTGGGATCCAAATTACATAATCTTGAGAATAAAACTCTGAGCTCCCAAAAATAAGCTTTTCACTCAATTCTTCACCTTTTTTTCTTCCACACTCTAAGACCCTACATGACAATGGTTAGTATGCTACTTATAGGTGATATTTGATCAAATTTTTGGGGTGAAATCCCATTAGTCATGCCATTATGTGAACTAGGAATTTGACTTAAGGGAGGTGATTAGTATTGTGTTAGTCCCAAAATGAAAACAAATTGATACAAACACACTAACTAGCATACATCTCTAAGCCTAGTTACTAGGGTGAGCTTAATAAAATAAATAAATGAAAAATATAACTAAAAAATAAAGAAAAATAATAATCCTTCACCTTCTTTGGATACTTCAAATGATTGGTGTAGTGGCTTGCTCGACTTGTGCTCATGAAGTCTTCATCAAAGGAGACTTGGTTATCTCCTCTTTTCCTTGGCACCTTGTGGCTTTGGCTTGGCTTGGCTTAATATTTTGGAATCATAAATTTTGCATGTGAGAGATATTGGAATCAATTTTACATGGTAACTTTTCACAAATTAATCTTATAAATGATGTTCATGGCCTCTCTCTATATATATTTTTGTAAATGGCTAGAATCAACCTAAACCATCCATCTCAAGATTGATATGTTTGGATAAAGATTAATCTAATTATGTAATTAAAATTCATAAATAGGATCATAAATATTTTGGATAAAGAATAAATTAAGAGGTATGGAGGGCATTAATGAGGCATGGGAGGCATGAATCCTGATATTTTTGGCATTTATAGCCTAGGGATGTCTTAGTAAGAAATAAGGTCACATAATGATGGAGATATTGAATATTCATTTATAAAAATAAGTATTCAAAAAGCTCCATGGAATTCTTAATTAGGCTCTAACTTGGTCTTATTATCTCTTAATCATGGTTAAGCACTTTGTGCATAAATTACTCAAATTGATTAGAATGCCTTGTTATTGGTCTAAAATTCTAATGAAATGGAATTGGAAGTTAATGTCAGATGCATTGGAACCATATTACCATTTATAATGTTTCCAACATAAAATAACAAATACATACATCTCATATAAGAAATTTTATATAAAAGAGCAATCCAAAGCATCCAAGTACAAAATTGGCATTTTGACTCAAAATGATTTGATCAAAATTAGTTGGCCCATAAATTGTAATGACTCATTTAGTGATACCCTAGCCAAAATTGGCACTTGAATATGTTAGATTCAAATATTTTAATTCATTTTAATTTTTTTAGTCCAAATTGTGCATTTTGGTGGAAATTGGTCAAAACCTTGATTAGAGGTTATTGGTGGCTAGATTTAGGTATCTACATATAGTTGGTCATTTTGGGCATGAAAGTGTCTTAGGACTTCTTAGAATGCTCATTTATCACCTAAGAGGGAATGTGTCAAGCTCATAAATATATATAATGACTACATGGGAAGCTTATCACTTTAAGAGAGTTGAGAGGCCTTATCAACTAGAGATTAGTGGCATTAGTTTAGAGGTTAAGGTCTTGATCTCTATCAACCATTATTAAGAGTCCATAACTTTCTTAAACCTCCTTAAAACCTTAATAAAGACATGATTAGGAATAATTTAGATAAAATTCATTTAAATTACTTGGTAACAATTTGGATCACACATTAAACTTAGAGGAGGCCTCAACTATGGTACTGGCCTATATAGATAGTGTATAGAGACCTCTAAAAACTATAAGTTTACAAGGTTTTGAGATTAAAATGAAGTAAAACACTTTATAAAGGGTTATATATAATTTGATGAGGTTCCATGAGTATTTTTTCACCTTTTACAATCATAAAGTATTCACAAATCTACCTAGATATTCTTCTGTAAGTCCCTACCAAATAGGCAGTCTTAGAATGTAAGAAGGAGGTGACATAGTCACCTATGTAAAGTAAAGTTGAAAGTGTTAAATATTTACAAGGCCTAAATATTTATATATTAGGTTATTCCAAGTGTAAATAAATTTCACTTAGTCACCTTGAAGTCCTGATTCATCTCTCATAACTCTCCAAATAGTGAATGAGCAAGAGACTAGGCTACTTGTCCATAATCCTACTTATCCAAATAAATGAGTAATTTCATGGGTGTATAATACCAAGTTAAAGTTAATGATTCATTATAAAACCTCTCTAAATTCCCCTTTAGGTGATAAAACTCCATATCCATGGTCATTATGAGGGATTTTAGTAGTTTCTTAAACATGGCTAACATGTAGGGAAGGGCAATTACTCTATGCTTCATAGTGGAGGCCAAATTAGACCTCTTTCAATGTTTGGTAACTAATGATATGAGAGGTAATTGACAAAGTATGGAATTCATATACTCTTTAGGGGTTATGCTTTGCTAAAAATAGACTCTAATGCCTGAAGGCCCTCGTCCAAGGCACTACTCAACCCAAATGACATATGGAGGAGTGTGGAAGGCTGTTGTAACTATTGTGTGAGTTAGTTATGACCAATATGCCCTATTTGTTCCACTTATATGACAATATTCCCTTCTCTCTCTTATTCCTAATCATATATATATATATATATATATATATATTTAGGCCTTGAGGCTTTTATTATCATCCCTCGACTGGGTGTAGTAAAGCACTACCAAATTATATCTCAAAACTTGAGAATCAATAAAGAAAAGAATGATTGTAGACTTATTTTTTAGGAACTAGTGTGTTATTGTTTACTTGAATAAAGTTTGATGTTTTTTCTCATTTTAAGGTCCTTTCTTTCACCTAGATGTGATAATTTCATCCTATGCAGGTTATGTGATGTGTTAGAAGTGTGATAGCTACATTAAAGAGTGAGTTTCTTGATAGTTTCTCAAGAAGGCCTCCCTTCCATTTTCTTCAATTTGTATACCTTACACATAGCCTCCACATGAAACACTTATGTTTAACAATTCATCAAAGGATATTATTTCATTCATAACTTTCTATTAATTCATAAAGTGCTATTTGAATATCAGTCAAAAGAGGATAAAATGAACATTGGTGCATCACCATCCTTATAATAGATTTATGTTATGATTCAATGTATCTCATTTCATCCAAAAATCATTAGGTATTAGGAAGAGATCTTAAGTTCATGTATAGGGGAGTTATCCCCATCACCTAGAGATTTGGTCTTATTATAGGTCTCCCACAACCTTTAAACCAATCCCATGTTAGCGTAAGCTTGAAGAGAATTGAGTTATCTCCTTCAAAGGGTGAAAATTGGAGTGATAACACCACACTAATGGATGCATTAATTGTAAAAGTCATGATCTATTATAAGGTCTTGCTATTCATTATAAAAAGGTCAACAATTTTTATGCAACCTCATGTTGCCAAAATTTTCCCTCCAAGACTACTTACGTTGGATGAGCCTTACATGTTAATGATAATTAATTTCACTTCTATATATTATTATTACATTATATGTGTTATTTTTGTTTTTTTATCTTTTTTTGTGGGTAATGTTTGTTCCTCTCATCATTATCCATTCCCAACATCTTTGTGTAGAACTTAGAACTCACTTCCAAGTCATATTTTTTGTGCATACGGGTCTATGTAGACATTGTCTATAGATCATTCATCATCCCTCTTAGTTTTGTGTTACATTCTCAAGCCTCTATATGAAATAATTATGCATTTAAAGTGTCCATGTTAGATTTTATGTGATATTGTATATTCCTCTAAGATTTGTAGCGTGTCCATGATAGTATAAGCACTCACTTTATTCTTGGTGCATCACCTTTTATTTTCTAACAAATTCTTACCTTATCTCTCTATTTTCCCTCAAAATATTAAGCTTAGATTAGCAATAGATTTACCTTTATAATCTTTAGGTCTGTTTATTGGTCCTAAACTAGGTGCACTTAGAATAGAAGGAATCTAGCCTACTCTAGAGGTTCATCCTAAGGAACACGAGGATAACACAACTTAGGGATGTTCACATCATTAAAAAGAGACAAATGATGCTCTTGTGTGTAGGTGAGAGATAACACTTCCCTGCTTAGTGCATTCACATTTGTACCTTACGTAAATCATTCATTCTCTATGACCTACCATGAAATATCTCATACTTTAGAACATCCATGCGTACATGTCTCAAATGACAATAGTTTTTGGCATGCCTAGTGGGATAAGTCTGAATAAATAGATTAGTTATAGGTTCTACCCTTAGCTAAAAAGTGTTTCAAACACTCAGTAATACCATGTAGTGACTCCATGTAATTTTGGTCTATAAACATCAGCCCCTATCTACATGCCAAGATAAATGATATCATCTACAAAGGGTATTGATTTCCATTTTATTGACCTTTCACTACCCTTAAGAAGAAGTGTAAGAACATATTCATCCCCTATTAGGAGAAGAATAAGTTCAAGAAAATAATCCCCTAAAGCTTAGTTTACACCCCCATTTATAAGGTTCCCCTCACCTAGAGGTATATTATTTCATATCCCATTCATGGTTGCATAGAGGAACCAGTTATTTGTACCTTTCAATGTAGGTAGTCTATTACTTCTTTCCCAATAGGATGGCATTCTAGTCAGAGCCCTAAAATGTTTATCCTACTTAACTAGTGAGAATTTAACTTTGCCTATAGATAATATTTAGGATATCACTAATATCTACTTAGTTCACCATTTTAATTAAGGATAATGTCATAGTTAGGCTGCTTGCCTCTTCTTTCAAAGGCAAATAACTTTAGCGGTATTGAGGCTTGAGACCAAATTCTATTCACAACTAGGAAGAACTTAGGGAATAACTATGCAAGTAATTTGAGGATTCAAGTGACCACATATCCCTGATAGATCAACTTATAAATATAGACAGATCCCTATAAAGATGATGGTTGATTTCAAATTTAGGTTCTAGAGAGTCTATGATAGGATCCCACCCTTCTGTAATCCTTCTCTCAATACTAAATTTCTATATTTTTTGAAATCCCTTAAAAGTGATATAGTTGTGATGATTCAATCCATGGGAGGTTCATTACTACTCGATGCCTATAAATTTGTTCACACATAAAATTGTCTAATCCAAGTAGGGAAAATTACACCTAGACACCCTATTCTCCTATTCATAAAACCTCCTCCTAGGTAACTAGTTATGCAATATTTATTAGAACCTACCACCATTAAAATCATCCCACCAACTTTATATGTTTCTTCCCCTAATTAATTACTTTAGGTTAAAAAACTACTTCAAAGCTTTGGAAATGAGATTATCACCCTCAAAAAGTAGTAATCAAAGTATCCCAAACCTCATCAACCCTTCAATCAACAACACTAGTCAAGAAGACCTCATTACCAAGGCATATTTTAGACAAAAAATTAGTTCACATATAGTAGACCACCTTATGTAGAAAAAATTAATGTTGTTGGCACATATAGAGCCCTTGTACCCATTCAAAACAATCTTACATAGGCTTTTGAATGGTGTTTCTCATGCGATCAACATAGGCTTTTGAATGGTGTTTCTCATGCGATCAACCAAAAAATCAATATGTGTGTGTGTGTGTGTGTGTGTGTGTGTGTGTGTGTATGTGTGTGTGTGTGTGTGTGTGTGTGTGTGTGTGTGTGTGTGTGTGTGTGTGTGTGTGTGTGTGTGTGTGTGTGTGTGTGTGTGTGTGTGTGTGTGTGTGTGTGTGTGTGTGTGTGTGTGTAGATGGAGTCATGAACCAAGTACTCATGTGTAAATTTTATCATAGCCTCAAAGGTAGATAAATATCATAGCTCTACATGAAGGATAAATTCAAGTACCATTACAATAACAAGATGGGTCTAATCTTATAAATTGATAGGAGGATGATTTTAACTATATAAATCAGGGTGGTACATTAAGAACATGAAACACCCTAGTTACTTTCAATATAGTATTTAACAAGAGAGAAATAGAGGAGGCAATATCAACTTGAGTGCCCTCACCTTCAATGCCCTAAATAATGCACGTATGTACACAACCCAAGGTACCTATGCAACCCTCAATGTGTACAAAAGAGGCTATCTAAAGAGAAGATCTACATTAGACTAGTGAAAAAAATATGAGAATAGGTTACTATTCAAAAACCACAACTAAAACAATCATAAGTTCCATTCAACATAGTCTAGAAAATAAAGAAAATTAGCCTCAATATAACTATATGGGACACTCTTTCCATTACTTCTCAAAGAAACTTACTGCAACATGTTTTTAAAAACTTTTAGGCATGCAAGACATTTCAACTTATGCCTTCCATCTCCATGAGTTTGTGTCAACCCAAAGTGGAAGAAACATAGGTGTTCAATAACACCAAGCTTCCCCCATTCTTTATCTCCTTGATTATCAACCAACACCTAGTACATAATTACATGATTGAATCAGGCATGAGTAACTTAGTGATACCAAATAATATCATAGATACACTTAGAATTACATATTCCCCTATTTCAAAGGGATTGGTCTAATTGGATGACATGATAGTCAAGACTATGAGAATCATCAAGGATTTTAATATTACATTGCATGCATGCCCAACTTTTTTGATTGTAAAAGATATTTAAATCATTGACTTACCTCCCTAATTATCCATCTACCTCTCCTGAGACTTCACAATAAAGATGGGTGGATATTTATCTCTAGATTGGTCAATTATGTTACTCATAACTAGATACAAGACTAGGATGACCGTCAAGGTTGAACCCATCTTCAAAATTCAAGTTGAATCATACTCTCACAACCTATTTGAAATAATCTACATAATGTTATATCAAGAGTTGAATTTTATTCTCCATGAATCCACAATGCCATTTGAAGAGATCCTAGCTAATTTACTAGATCAATGGACATGAGAATGTTATGAGTGTGACCCATATGATAATACAAAGGAGATATAGATAGGTATGTAATATATTCTAGAGGAGTATTTTATGATACCCAACTCAAAAATGTGTAAGAAAACCCTAAAATTACATGGAAATTATACTTTAGTGGTTCTTGAAGCAAAAATGGCACTAAATCTAGTGTGATGATAGTTTTCCCCACAAAAAGAGAAATATTTCCATGTCTTTAGGTTCTAGTTCATTTAAAAAAACAATGTTATGTAGTATGAGGCATTGATCTAAGGCCTTAAACTTGCATAAAATAAATCAATCAAGGTGTTTTTGGCATTGGGTGATAGTAAACTAGTTGTTAACTAAGTTAGAGCATGGAGCATGACCTAAAATGGCTTGGTGAAGGACTACAACATAGAGTCTGGGATATGATTGAAGGTTTTGATGCATTGAATATTAAATCCATAACAAGAACACAAAATACTATCATGGATAGACTCATAACTATAAGTGCAAAATATGACATCCCATGTGACATAATGAGGGAGTCTAATTAGTTTGTCAAGTTTTTTATTAGACCAGTAGTCCAGGACAATGTAGACAGTTAGTAGGTGTTTGAGAGTGATGAATTGATTATCAATTTCCTACAAGTTCAATCAAAGTTATATGCTAAAAAACCAAGCACAAATAAAATCCTAATATAAAGATGAATTCATACAATTAAAAGGAAATAAGCTACCAAAAGGGTTAGTTACGCTATAAATCATCTTCAATTTTGATGACCAGATCAAAGGAGAGAGGCGAAACATGACAACAAAAGAGGAGGTCTCTATGCAAGTAACCATAACTAAAAGAAAGGTCTTAAAAGATAGTAATTTATGTTCCCCACCATCAATTAAGAGCTTTATTAAACTCAATAGGAGGTATGATTATATATTTGTATGGAACTATAAGGAAATGAGAGGATTTTATCTAGGCTTAACATAACACATAATTGAGTTCAACCTTAGTTCATAGTAAATTCATCAAAATCAAAGACTTTTCAACCCAAATATTGAACCATTGATGAGAAATGATCTCTCAAAGCTCATCAAATCTAGTGTTATACTCTCAATTAATCACTATTCGTGGGTTACCATCTTAGTCCCAATGTGGAAGAAGAATGGAGAAATATGTCTATGCATAGATTTCAGGGATCTATTATCACAAAATATTACACATAAGAAGAGGATGTTCAATCCTCTTTCAGATTTAGACAACATGGGAATACTTCTAGGTATGTGGGTTTACCTATAAGTAGAATTAGACCTCCAGGTTTAAGGGCCAACTCCCTAAATATATCTAGAAAACTTTATTACCTAACTAACTAGTTGCTTATGGGAAAAGAGTTAGAAGTTGCATGAATTGAAACAAATCTAAGGGGGTGATACACCAAGATTTTTTCCATATGACCATCATATTTATTTTCATTAAGAAACAAGGAATATAAACTACCTTCTAAATCCTAGAATATTTTAACATAAGTGTTTCAATATAAAGGTGACATACATAAAACCACTAAAGGTAAGTGGACTATGGATTAGATAGCTAAATCCAAGGACACTTTCACACTTTAAAGAATCCTAAAACACTATATACACTCTATATGACCTATTAGAATGACAACTTCTTGCATAAGACATGAAAGGACAAGGAAAAGCAAGGACATGATCAATGAACTTAACCATTCATCACTTTTAAAACTTAAAAAAGATGTTATTTAACTCAAAACTATATTTATTTGATTATTAAAGAGTAAAATATGACATCAAACCCTCGAGGTTTCACCATACCAAATGTGGTATTAGTCTACAAGAGCCAAAATGGCTACTACTTATAGAATTAGAGAGAGAAATGAGAAGAGAGAAGCCCAATAGCCATAATAACACTTGTAAAACTAAGAGGAGGAGTTACACATGTATAATAATGGAGTGGGAAATATATCATGCAAGGTATCATAGGACAAATGTCCCTAAAAGTCATGAAACTCCTAAAATGTGGCATACGACTCTTTTTGCTTGCTCAAAAAATTACCTTCATGATTTACCCATTTGGAACATCCCACAGCTAACTAGGGATAGATGTGATTATCAAAATAAGGAGGAGGTTTTGTAAACATGATCAACAATTCATTGGTTTTATCCCTAATCATTATTATTCTTTTGGAGATGAGTTATCACTAACTATAGTCTAAATAACTCCTTTTTCACTCACCCTTCACATTTATCACCAAAATTATCTTTAGTTTTCCAATCTAATCCATAAAAAAGAGTTAATGACACTTGGAAATACCCCTCTTTTCCTTAGATTTCTCAAGTAGACCTTAAAATTCTATCCAATTGAATTTCTCACTCTCACTAGCTTACTCACTATGCCATCTTGGATTGGTTGAAGTGAAAGTACTTATAGAGGTACTTAAGATATTTTATTCTATAATAAATGGACATGAAGGTTTATCCCAAGTCCCAATCCTTATTCTATTTTGACTTGCATCTTTTAACTCTCTTTAGAACCTAAAAAACATGAAAATATGTCAAACAAAACCATTTTATTATATGTTCATAAAAGTAGGGTAGCAGTCAAGTTGATAGGTAAGAGCCTTGGAGAGTTCTCTACAACCTAAAATCACTTTCATGGTCATTAATTTCCATTAGGATGCATCTCCTACTCCATTTTATCCGTCGGGTCATGAACTAGGGTTTTAAAGGGTTTAGAGTTATTTTCACCATTAAAGATTATTTATAAAGATTTGATGTTGAACTCAGGAATCAATTCTATAAAATTCTTGCTTAGGAAATTTCTCAACTTATCCAAGTTCATTGATATCCCATGAAATGTGTCTTTGTACTTATTAACATTTCTAAATAGCTTCTCAAGATTTGTTCCTTATTCTACATACCCTATGGTGGTCTTAAGCCAAAAATTGGCTTTCATGAAGTTTCGTATGCATCTTTACAGCTTCAACACACCTTATATCTCCCTATAAACCTATTCTAATGCCTTGTAATTTTATTCTAACCCTAGTAATGAAGTTGACCTCTTCTTAGACTTTAGTCCTAATTGAGACCTAATAGGTATATCTGCTCCCATTTTGATTTGGACCACCTTGACATGTTTCATCCACCTATGAATGATTTCTCATGTTGTTTCAGGTCCATCATAGTTCATGACATCTTCTTATAAGGTCTCTATATCTTATGTCTCACTTTGTTATCTCCTTTCATCAAAACCTACAGGTTTGTACCATTGGGGAATGCCCTCTATCTGAGAAAAAATAGAGGAAATATCCCCTATAGACTAAAAAAAATGAGTATATGAGGATTTTCACCAAGTTATGAGTATGTTATTTACAAAATTTCATGGCTTGGTCATATCTCTAGCACCTCCAAATGATCGAAAACACAAGATAGACTTTTGAGAAGATGACTATGTGTAAGCCTTACCCAGGGACTATAAGTTGCTTGCATGGGAACCCATCCAAATTATATTTACATGTTATGAAAGTTCCATTAGATATTCATTATCACTATGGGGATCCCTTTCAAATTCATTTTGCAATTTAATCCTTTTACCAACGTCTCATTGCTCACCTTCACCTTAACTATCTAATCTATAGGTTGACTGTGATTGTAGTGTACTTTGGAGATTGGGCCCTTAAATAATCTAATTTTTTTAATACTTTTATATGATGTAAAAAATTATCAAAGGTATTTATATCATGATAACACACTTTTATCTTTGCCACATCCTTTATTGCAGACCTTGGATTTGACTTACCAGAGGTGTTGACTGTATCCGACTAGATTATGTGTTTCACCATGAATGTAGGTGTTGGTTTCATCTTAGATATTTTATACAATGATATAAGATCATATTAAATTAATTAATCCATTTAAAAATTAACTTTTATCCATTCATACCAAACTTAGGCTATGGAAACACTAAGACTACAATGTTCCTAGCTTATTACCAAACCAAAATTGACTATTGTTGCCTTATAGATGGAAAATAGGGATCATGTAGGTGATAATTAACCTTGTAATAAGTGTCACTTGACTTATTATTCTCTTATAGGTCTTAAAATCATTTGTAACTTTTACATGTTCTTATTAGCATGTCTTCACCAATTTCATCTATAATCCTGCAAACAAGCACTTACAATCAACTATAGGTGAGTTTTGAGGAAAAACACCTGTAGGTGGTGGTCAACCCAAAAATTTGAATTTTCAACTCCTTTTTTTATGACTTTTAATAATTGGTATGCCCTTTAAACTTAAAAATACCATTTAGTCATGAATATATTACTCATTTCCATCTATAGGATATGAAGGTCATTCAAAGATAAAATCTTATAGAATACACTGAAAAACTACAGTGAACAAATTCATGATTTTGAGGTCTCCAAAAACTACTCTTCTCTAGTCCCACATTCATTTATTTTTGAAAGGCTCTTCCCTTATGTGGAGGTTAAAAGATATAAACATTTTTATTGATCAAAACCTTATATGACATTGTTTTTTGGCATCAACAAAATGGCATAGGGCCATGATTTTTGACTTTTAGGGATTCTGTCCTTGAACTTAGACCCTTCATCCTTGAACATGGTTCTTTAGCCTGCCAACTAGTCTAATGATTTACTTATGAATAATAAGGTATATATAACCTCTAAAACCCTCATGGGGATCTGAAAACATGTTATACACCTCTAGATCTCACTTTTAGACTCCTATGTAAGCCTCTTGTAGGTGTGAATTTATAGGTTGTAAGGTAGTGGGCATAGAAATTAATAATAATCATGATGTGTGGTTCTTCCAATCAGTCTTTAAATTTCCAAGTTACTCAAATGAATTTTCATAACTTGAATGAGTTTGAAACAAGCTTTAATACTCCCATTTCAATGTCCTCAACCTCTTATAGGTGTTTATGGAAGTTGTAGATAGGGAAGTAATGGAAACATGAGGAATGCATATGTTGTATGAGTATTCAATAAGAATTATATTCACTCAACATCTTCAAATGGATTACACAACATTACAAGACTTTAAACAAGATAAATTATCTTTGTTCTGACATGACATTCTCTCTATGGCACCTATAGGTGCATATTAATGGAGTATGGCCATGTATGTAGAGGTATTAGCTATCATATTTATTATTATACCAATTTGAGGGTATTATATTGATTTATATTATTGTAAGTATATATTCAATACCTCTTGTACTCTCTATCACGCCTCTATGAGCATTATAAAAACCTTCATATGTCATGATTCTAGTTAGAAACAAGTATAAGGTTGACTGTGTGCTCCATGTGACTGTGTTATTCATGATATGAATATTGGAGGGTAATATTATAAGTAAATAAGTTTTCATAACATTAAATACATGAAGCACATTATATCACACTCATTTGAAACTCTTACAGATAACCAAACCTTCTACAAGTAGTGAAACTTGATTGTAACCTTACATGGTGATACACTCATGAAATTTGAGTTGTTTGATCAACGAAATCATTTATAAAAATGAAACTAAGCATTTGAAACATGATAGGATATATTTAAAATAATTTTTAAGAAAACTCACCAACTGATCTACATGGACTAGCTCAAATAAGAGCAAAACCTCTAAGGTATGGGAAATAAAAATAAAAAATGAACATCCAACTTGTTAAAGATGTTTTATAAAGTATAGGCCATCATTACATGAAATAAAAACATGAAATTGATTCTAAAAATTTTAATATCACCCTATAAATTCATTTTACCTAAAACTTCTAATAACTATATTATCGAAAAACCTATAGACTAGTTTTATGTACATAATGGAGTGATGGATGAGAAGAATTATTTTAGATCCATTTTGGAACTTATAAAGAATTTAAATAATGTAAATAAATATAAATAAGTTTAATATCCATCCAAAAAACTTATCCCATGTGCCACTCTCTCTCATAGGCCGCATAACCTTTGAAACTCCTTTTGCACTTATTTTCTAGGTTGTTGGTTAAGAACCTACAAGTTTGAATTAGTCCTATCATTACTAACAAGGAATATGACACATTTGAAATTATGAGGAAGTTTTAAACACAAATACACCTTCAAAATAGTACCACTTTCATTTAATTCTCTAAAATAACCCCTAGATGATATAAAATGACACACAGACTAATTGGACTATGGCAAAGGCTAATATGACATTAAATGACATCAAATACACTATAACACACCCTATGACATTATAATATACCCCTATATCAAGATTTTGACTATATGGTATTTAATTAATTTGATTTGTGGTAAAAATATTCAATGTGACTTGATTAAATCCTCTCTTAAGGATCACTATCCTCTCCCACCAATGGAGTAGATCCTACAAAAAGTTTTAAGTGCAAAAATATTCTCATTATTGGATGGACACTTAGGATACAATCAAATTATTATGCAATAGTGTGATCATTATAAAATATAATGTTCTCACTAAATCTTGCACCTTATAAGAGTGTGTTCAAGCCTCTTCTAGATTTGGGCAACATGGGAACACTTCTAGGTATGTGGGTGTACCTATGGTGGAAGTGATCCTCTATATTTAAAGGGTTTTCTCCTTATATGTATCTTAAAATCCTCACACATATTTTACTAATTTCTTATTTATGGGAAAAGAGTTATAAATGAATTAATTTAACCTAATCTATGGGGTGATACACCAAAATTTTTGACACAAGACTATCATACTCTATCACAAAGAGACAAGGGATACAACATTATTCTAAGAGTCCTAAAATGCACTAGCATTAGTATTTCAATATGAAGGTGAAATGCATGAAGACTCTCTAAGGTAGTTGAAACCATATATCAGTTACAAATAATAAGGTGCATTATACACTTTAGAATAGATCTATACACTTAACAACACTTTATATGACCTGTTAGGCTGGAATCACTTGCATCAAACATGGAAGGATTGAGAGAAAGCAAGGATAAATGAATATCTCCTAACCATTCACTATACATCTCTTCACACACTTAGATAAGATGATATATGAACTCAAAGTTGATTGCACTTATTTTTTTAAGGCAAAGTAAAATGTCAAAACTAGCATGGCTTTGCCATACATGGTGTGGTATTATCTTACAAAAGCCAATATGGTAGTTACTTATATCATTTCAGAGAGAGGAGAAAATAATAAAGTTTAAATGTCACTAGAACACATGTCTAGTTGATAGGAAGAGTTACATATGTAGGAGGATGAATTTATAAATAAACCATGCAGGGTATAATGGGAAAAATGGATCTCAAAGCATAAAAACTCTCAAAATATGGCATATAACTCCTTTTTCTTACACAAGAAACTACCTTCATCATGGATCTTAAAATCAATCACTTGAAAATAGACCGAGGATAGTTGAAACCTATGCTATAATGGTCATAATATATTTTCTTAGCTACTAGTTATCTCCTAGACACTTGTACTCATCATCCTTAATGGCTCATTGGTCTCCTAGACTTCTAATAGTCACTATTCATCTCCAACCTTGACTAAGATTTTCATGAGGGTGTATGAGTCTGAAGTTCTTGCTCTTGTAGAATCCTTGATCTTACATAGTTACCTATGTGGCATTCCTTACCATGTCACACATTCCATTTTTGAATATGCCTATCATCATTTGGACATGTAGCCTCATCTTGTTTATTTAGTACCTAACCAAATTTAATTTATTGATCTCCTTTGGAGTTTATTTCCTTCAACCTTTAACACTGGTCATTGATCATTGATCTAGGGTCTTGAGATTATGACATTTGGTAGCATTATACTTAATCTAAGCTCCTTAACCTTTGAATCTCACTTACACCATTAATATTCTTTATACGATTGAATGTGTACTATTGATTTTGTTTAGACCCACTAAATTTATCAGTTTGTCCTCACACCATCAGATGTATATGTAATTTTGAATGCCAACTATTGGATCTGACTCTATTTTAATTCAAATAGATGATTCATGAGGCCCAAAATTAATGTTTGCATGCTTGTCTTTGACATTTACATGAATGTATTTGATGCCCATAAGACCATCACAAATAAAAACCCAATGTATTTTTTCCATGGCTTAATTTTAACATATGTTTGCCCATCATTGACTTCCATAAGCCTGTCATAATTTAAACCCTAGTGGTTTATTTTTTTATCTTTATATTGACATTTGTGTGCCCATCTTCATCTATTTGTTCAAATTTAAAGGCTTATATCTGGAAGCACACAAAATATTAAGGCACCAAATTTGTAGGGGATGATCTTGACCCTAAGATAAAAATTTCCATATGGTCCTTGGGTTTTGGGATACTTTTAGGCAAACTTATAAATTGTATAAGTAACCAACCTATTCATTTCTATGTGATGTCCTAATGATGGTATGGTTAACTTAAGCTTGTGCTTGAACTATTGATTTTTAAAATATATAATGAAATTATTGAGGCTTATGCAAACTCTTTTCATGATCTTGACTACTCAGACAACATGAAAACCTACTACTTTCACATAAGACCCTAAAAGGCCTCTAAGTGACTCAAATTGATATAAGAATTAATTAGACTATTATCAAGGCTAAAATGGAATTAAATTAAATAAAATGAACTAAAAAACTCCCTATGACACTATGTTAGACCCCTATATAAGTTCTTGACTATAGGGAGGTTGACCCATTTCTACTTTTAGTTAAAATGATCAACATTCTTAGTGGTTTCCCAAGGGTGGTATGCTTGTTATGCCATAACTAGTTGCCTAATCCTATCCACTAGGTTATGGAGTCACATGTTCATAAGTTTAACATAAAAATTACCTTAAAACACCACACTAAACAACATAAAACAACAAGAACAAGACATAAATTAGAAACACACATGTGTTCAACTAGAACACTTAAGGAACATAAAACATACAACTAAAACAAAACACCCATCTAATTTATTATTTAAAAAACTAACCCTCAATACCTTTAAAACAAGGATTCAAATGTATTCCATTCATAGGGATAGGTATCTCCTCTGCATTCATCCTTGCTAATTATAAATAATTTCTTTGCTTGCACTTGATGATGACATATGGTCCACTCCATAGGGTATATAATTTGGCATGCCTCCCTAGTTTTTCTCTATCTTCATCTCATTTAAACACTATATCACCTTTTTGAAATTTTATTGAAGTTGACTTCTTCTCAAAATACCTATTTATTAGTACTTGGTGATGTTCCATGGCTTGATGAGATTTAAATCTAGTATCTTATAGCTCCATTAATTCTATTAATCTCACCTCAGTTAGAGTGTTTTTAATCAACTCTAAATTATATGCCAACTCTAAAGTATGTAGCTCTTGAGAAATAGACAACCTAGCTTCTCTTTCATAGACAAACACAAAAGGAGAATTCCTTATTATCTTCTTGGGAGTTATCCTATTAGCCATAAATTTATCTTCAATTTGGTGTGGCAAGCCCTCTGGTTAAGCTCTAAAATTCTCTTGATGATTCTAATAAATTTTTTATTAGTACATTTAGCCAACCCATTACCTTTAGGTTAATATTTAGATGAATTAATCAATAATATGCCATTAATACTTACCCAATTAGTTATATTAGCACCCATAAAAGTGAGAGCATTATCTAAAATAATAGTAAAAGGAGTACCAAACCTTGTTATGATTCTCTCATATAACTCTAAGATAGAATTCTCATTAGCTTCCTTAAATTTTGATACTTCAATCCACCTTGTAAAATATTCATTTTCCATTAGTATCCATTTATGACTACCACTTGATGGGGGGTTTATCATGCCAATGAAATCAAGACCCTATTGGATGAAAGGTTTATATACTTGGATAGGCTTTAAAGGGAGAGTTGTAATCTTATATTTCCCCAAAAATAAAGCACATTTTACACACCTTCTCACCCAAGCATGTTAATCCTTGAAGAGGCTAGGCCAATAATATCATGTCCTCATGATCTTAGTAAATATGGTTCTTTTATGTAATAAAAAATGCATCATGTCTATAAGTCAATCTTAGCTTAGAAAGGATAAAGTATACGTACACTTTCAATTGGGGATTTTATATACCTGATTAGGGGATCACTTATCACAATACACCATGCTAAGAAGGGTCCCAAAGCCTAAAGTGTAACACAATCATGCAACAACCCTAAAAGAGTCCTAGATTTAATGTTCACTCCATTATAATAAATAATAAAGTAAATTTAATCTAGTGAACACCAAATCTTATGGCACAAAGTGGGGGTTAGAAACCAAAAAATTAAGCTAAACATGCATAAAAGACATATACTCATGTCAATGTATATAGAATCCTAATACATGGAAGAAAGAAGCACAACTACATTATTTATCTACTGTTACAAAGGATAAATAAAGTTAGGAATACTTACCTTGAATATGAACCCACCGAGCCTCAATCTCTCCCTTGGCCAATGTGCTTTGAAAGAGATTGTTCTAGTATGTAAAGATAACAAAGATAAATTAGCTCTAGGATACACAACATATCTATGCATCAAAAATACTTCTCCATAAGACAAGATCCATATCTCTAAAGAAAGTATGGAAACCTAAGATTTATTTCTCAAGTAGAATTGTCAATAAGAATATGTTCATTCACACTTATTCTTCTTCACTTCTCTTCTTACAAATGGTCAGAAATGAACTTGTATATATAGGTAGATCTTGCCCTAAATCTTTTTAAATATATCGGTTGTATAGGGTAGACCCAATCAACCCTATATGTTTTATCCAAGATAGGTCAGCTAAAGGGTTGATGAAACTGTTAATGAAAAATACCCCTATATAGTATATGGTTGACCTAGTCAACCTTGTATAAGAATCAAAAGCTAAAAACTATATAGGGTTAACCTAGTTAACCTAGTATAGTCAACTAGTTAAAAGGGGATCAAGGTAAGAGAAAGGATGATAAAACATATAAAATTACTATAAGGGATAAGACTGAGAAGAATAAACAAAGTTTAAATGGTTTTAGGAGATGATTGTGTAGATGGAAAGTGGCAAAAGGGACAACAATCTTATGAAGCACCAATGGTCTATCTGCCCCTTTCTTAGTGCACCCCTTAAGGCATTTACTTGGAGAGATTGAGACTTGATGGGTTCCTACAAGATATAAAGTGTGACTAATCAATAAAAGTGTGAAAATAATGTGTATATATTTATTTGGGAGAAGTTTCCTCCTTTCGTTTCATCATGGAACTTCTCAAGCAACACTCCAAATTGGTCATTGTTAATGCACCTTAATATTACACCATAATATCCCTTCTAAAAATTACACCATCTAAAAGGCAAATTGGAATAGTTTTTAGGCTAAAATATACCCTTTTATATATATATATATATTAATATCATTAATATACTCACACTTTGAAGGAATATGATCACACCTTGTCTCTAACATTATATATGCAAGGAACCAACTAGTTGGGAGTAATCATGATTGACTAGATTCTCTTTTTTGACTCATAAAGATATGAATATAGGTGTACACAAAGACATTTACCCCTCATTAACTTTTTCACCTTGATATCAACATCATATTCAATTACTTTAGTGATCCACCCTATCTTATTTTTAATAAGGTCTTTACTCAAAAGAAACTCCTTGGTACTAGGATGAGATACCATAACATGAATTTTATTATTTGAAACCATATGCCTAAACTTAATTAGTCCCATTACAACACCATGGACTTGTAGGATATTTTTAAATTTCCTTCTCAATTTCCTCAAAAGTATTCTTTCCTTCATTAGTCCAAGAAAAGACCTGATTCTTTCCAAATATGGCTATGATAGATTTCACCAAAGATGTAAAACTAGGTATGAATATCCTTACAAAATTTATCTTACCTAAGAAAATTTTGAGACATTTTTTATGTAAGGGAAATGATAGGCCTAAAATAGCCTCTATCGTTTTAGGATAAATAACCAAACCATCCTTTAAAATAATTTGTCCTAAGAGATTACCTTCATGGATATCAAAGATGCATTTTTTTATTAAGAGATTCCATACTTCCTAATTATTTCAAAAAATTGTACCAAGTGTTGAATATGTTCATTATAATCTTTATAAAACATTTTTATATCATCTAGATAAACCAAGAACATTTCATTAATCAAACCTTTAAAGGTCATGTCTATTTCCTTTTGAAAGGTACCACCAACATTTGACAAACCAAATGACATATTTATATAAATAAAAGTTCCCTATTTAGTAATTAATGTTTTACTTAACTAATCATCCTAATTCATTAGAATCTGATTATAACTTTAATATCCATCTAATAAAGAAATTTTTTGAGAAAATGGAACCACTTGCCAAATCTTCTCCCATGAAGGTAGAGGATAGTGATCTTTGAGTGACACCCTATTAACATCTATGAAGTCCACACAAAGTCTTATCTCCCCATTCTTATTTATAATAAGAAAAAGTTTAGCTACCCATGTTTAATTCTTGATAGGAAATATTATTTTAGATTTAATAAATTTAGTGAGCTCTAACCTTATGAGTTTCTCAACCTTAGGATTGATGGGTTTTTATTTTTGTCTAACTAGTTTCAGTTCAAGTTCTAATTCAATGGTATGGTGTAATAGGATAGGATAAAATCCTTTGAGATATTTATACTCCCAAGAAAATATATCATGAAACTCTCTACATAGCTTAATGAAAGCTTATTTTTCTAATGTAGAACATACCTTGCCTAATTTGAGGAGTCTATCTTTGAAGATCAAGAATCTTTCATAATTCTCATCTTTTGTAGGCATAATTTTGCCCTCTTCTTTTTATCATTCTCATTGAATATACTTTTTAAGGTCACCAAACCCTTAGGTACCTTGTTTGTCTTTATCTTCACAATCTGATCACCAAACTATTTTTGGAGTGTCTTTTGATTCCTTGAAGAAAACTCAGCCTCATTTTATAAGAAACATGCAGTAGGAGTATCAAATTGAAGGAGTATTTCATTATCAAGTATAGAAGGTATAATAATGATCTTAATGTGATATTGCTTTGCCTCTTATTTTGTGGTAGTAGAAGTATCAAATTGAGCTCCAATGGTAGCTAGTCTATCAGCATGATTATTCTACTCCCTTGGGACTGATTGTATGTTTAATGCACTAAAGTCTTCAAGAAAATCCCATACCGTATGATTATATGACTTAATCAAAGGGTTTTTGGTAGCAACCACATTCTTAACCTGATGAACAACCAATTCACTATCTCCATATACTTGCAATTTCCTAATTCCCTTTCTCCATGCCCATTGAAGGCCATGAAATAAACCTTCATACTCATCCACATTATAATCATAACTAAAATTAAATATATATGAAGCATAATATTTTTTTTTATATGGGGAGACAAACAAAACACCATCTCCTACACTAACTACACTTATTGAACCATCAAAAACATTTTCCATGTCTTATCATCTTCACCTTCTTTTTTAGAAAGTAGATGTGTTGGTATTCCTTATTCATGTATACAATATAATCCTAGATTAGTTTCCTCCATAAAATAATATAGATCATGATCATAAGTATTGGTACCATATTCATGAAGAAATAAACCATAAATTCCTTCAATAATGGATGAAGTACCATCATCTACAATAGAATCATTTTCTTCATGAACCACACAATTCAAATTAAAACTTATTTCAATGTAAGGTTCTATATGATATATTACTAGAGGTTGTGTCCTAATTATCACCTTGGTCCCATACCTTATCTTAAATCACACTAAGTACCAATCATCGAAGAGATAGCCACCAATATTATCTATGAAGTCCCTTGATAGGTAGATTGTGAAGTAAGTTGGGAGGTAAAAAACAACTATATCTTGAAGTATAGGAAAACTAGGACAATCATGCAAGAAAAACTTCATGTTTTTTATCAGTCCTATCATCTAAGTGTACCATCTATTTGTATAACTCCTTTTTTATGAGGATCATACTTTAGGCCCAATTTATTATATACCACTTTAGGCATGACCAAAGCAGAAGCTCCACTATCAACTATGTAGTTATGGACCATCTTGTCACCCACTATGAGAGTGAGATAGAATGGTGAAGGTGTTTTAGCCCAAGTGGATGGTTCAACAATAGTGTTAGGAGTATTTTCAAGGACAACATGACTATTAGTTTGATTTGAAGGAATGAAACTAGTAGGATAGTAGATAACTATTTTTATCGGAGCTCCTTTTGACCAAACATATGAAGAACATCCCAAAAGTAAATGGATGGTTTAGTACTCTTTATTGAATATACAATGTTTAAATAGTCCATACCTACTTTATATTATATGTATAATCCACTGAGGAGGGGTGAATCAATGGTGGAAAATTATCCAATTTAATTTCCAAACACTTGTAAATACTTAAGCACTCAATACAACCATTTATGAAGTATACAAATCATTCATAGTAGTGAAAAATGAACATAATACAAGATTACATACATAGAACAAGATATGTGTGGTAAACCCTCTTAGAGATTAAAACCCACTCTAAAGTCTATAAACACATGGGCTACTATCCTATAAAAGGATCACAAATGAGAGACTAATCAAGTCTTTATGATCAAGAACCTTAGTCAAGTCCTAACCTAAGACCTTTTATAAAATAGTAATTACACAAGGAGCACCTAACCCTAAAATGATCAAGTCATTTTGACCATATTTTTGGTTAAGTCCTTTTGAACAAAGGTATTTAGTGAAACCATATTTCATAAAGAGCAATAACCCTTGAGGAAGATCAAGTCCTTTAGACAATCCTTAAGATGAGACCACTTCCACCTTAGGACTAATGTCTTTAACACTTGATGATGGGTCTTTGGATATCACTTTTCTCATCTTTTAGTAACAACTCTATCACCCAACACACACTATTGGCCAAACCACATTACATACTTGAACCAACATATAAAGATCAATTAGGACACATTACATATCCCAACTAGCCCCATTCTTTAATTATACACACTCAATGCATCCTTCATAGAAATAACTCTCTTATAACTTCAATAATATGATTAGATGGTCATACACATAGTACATAGAATGATCTACCTCACAGATCAACCACCAAGCTCACATAGTTTTAACCTTGCCTTTCCTCACACTCAAACAGACACTCAAATAGTAAGAGAACTATTTTGTCAATAAAAATGTATTGAACAAGTAATACAAATATTCCTCAAACTGATCTACTCGTCCATAGGGCACTCTACCCTTCCTTTGATCCATAATTCACATAGACAAGCCTCTCTCAAATAGCCTCTTGAGTATTCTCACCCATTCTACCAAACCTAAGCTTACTAGGTCTAATGACCTATGTGATCATCTTTACCACCTTGCTTAGACAAGCATGTCTAATCCTCTTCAATCTCTACTAGTCCTCACTAACCTATACCTTCTCTTTCAAAAGTTCTTCTCTTCACTTGGCTTGATAATCATACTCATTCAAGTCTTACAAGTTTATAAGTCACCACCTTTGATTTCATTATTTATAAAACAATCATGATTGCCAATAATTTGGTCAGCCTTGAGGCATGCCTTAACCCTTAATACAACTATCACATGAATACATAGCTCAATAAAAACTTCATAGGTCAACCATAACATCCATGGGTTATCCTAAAGAAACTACACCTTTTAATATGGCCCTTGTAGTTCTTATAGGTCTTATGGAGACTTATTCACCTATTTAGCAAATCATTGAAAAAAAACATATAACCACTTTTAATTACATGGGTCTACTCTTTATTCCCCTTTATACATCCTAAAATGATCATAGTAATCTCATCTCACCTCTGTGTATTCTCAAAACAACTCAAATAGAGACCTTATATATATGAACACCATTACTAAATATATAGTCAACTTCTTAAGCATTGTTCATTCTTAGGATAGATTAATCACATGTCAAAAATACTCATAGAGAATCCTCATAGTAAATTCATCATGAGACATTGAAACAACATAAATATGATCTCAAATATCATTCTTGTGTCATTTTCAGAATAAGCACAAACACATAGTCAATTTTAAACATTAATATCTTTGACTGTACACACTTCTATATCTTCAAATTAGGTTGATTAGATGCATCATGGAGTCATAGTCATGTTTTTTTATATAACCAATAAATTCAACTTATATCAAAAAATATGGATAAAATAAGAGTTCTAGTTTTTCCCTATGTTAAATTTAAATATTTGAATGACAATGGTCACAATTAAACTTTGACCACTTTGCTTGCATCTTGTCTCCTCTTAGATTTAGATAAATCCTGCACTTTTGATCTTATTTAAACATTAATGCATAGGTACCAATGCTCAAATGTTAAACCTCAATCACTTTGACCTCATCTCATGAACTCTTGAAATGTTGACTCAATGCACTCCATCAATCTTTGCAGATCAACTATGTCCTTAGCGATCAACACTAACCATTAAATCAATCTATATTAACACCCACTCTCTATTATATCCTTATCCAATACATTTTTTTAATCATTAAACATCATGCACCTATCCTCATCTCATTTCTTCCTAACTTCTTGGAGCAACACACATCATTGATCTTGTTCAATCTTTAACTTGTATAGAAATGACTATGGGGACTCTTCTAATATCCTTGGAAGGTCAACTTTGCACCTCAATAACTTCTTATATTCTTACTCACATGATCTCAAATTTGGACTAGATGATACCTCACATATAATAATCCAACCATATAACAAATATATCTTGAAACCCTCATGCATGTGATATATAATGCCATTGAAATGCCTTCTCAAAATATTCTATCATAGATCCAATTATGCTTAAAATTTTCTTAGGAGACCAAATTTGCTCTTGTATAAATTTTTTCATGCTTTAACACATGATCTCAAATTTAACACAAGCCAACTATGCTCAAAACTAAACAAACCCATATAATTAGTTTCTCTTGACACCTTCATATGTGAAAGATATAACACCATCAAAATGATCACTTGGATCTTCTTGTCACATGAAAATTTGACTATGGAAAAAGCATAGTCAAATTGCATGGGAGCCCTACTTTATATATGCATATCTTTTGACGTGTTTTGTCACATGATCTAAAAATTAGTAAAAGAAACTAGGAAAAAAATTGAAAAAACCAATATGATCACCTTCTCCTAAAACATACATATGTGTGATATTTTCCACCATCTATATGCTTACTTGACTCTTCTTGCCACTTTGAAAATTTGGTTAAGTATGGGAAAAATAATGAATTCTAACTGAGAAGACAACTTTGCACCCTCATATCTTTTACTACACTTTGATGCATGACTTGAGATCTGGTACATAAAAACTAGGGGGTAATATGATCACAACCATATGACCAACTCCCCTTAAATCATCCCATGTGGTAATGGTGACATCATCAAATTTCCTACTCAAATCTTCTACTACTAGATCAACATATCTAGATGAAAACTATAAACTACCAGATGAATTCAACTTATGCACATAAAATCTCAAAGCATAGATAACATCTTAGGGATCTCTTTCATATTATCTAATCACCATACTCATCTTTAAACATCTCTAATCATGTCAAAATTGACGATCAACCAAGCCAACTTCAAGCACACTAGGGAAATCACATTACACACTTTGTCATTGTTACTTAGGCTATCAAATCACTTCATCCACTCATAAGGACACCTCCATGACATTACCATGACATCATTGACATATCTCCAATACTTTCTCTTGGATTCTTGGAGGCAAGGAAGTGTTTGGAACCTGAGGAGTTCGAGTTTTTTGAACAATCCTTCCAACATTCAAACTTAGAAGATGTGTAGAGTTATTTATGTAGACACTTAAAATTAGCCATCAATAACCTCAGTCAAGATATTATCTAATTTACACCCAAAATGCACAATTTAGCCTAAAAATACTAAAACATGCTAAAATATTTGAAACTGACATATTCAAGTGTCAATCTTGGCCAAGGTATCCCTAAATGGGGTAATGCAATTTATGGGGTAGCTAACTTTAATTAGATCAATTCAAGTCAAAATGCCAATTTTGTATCCACTTGCTCTGGATGGCTCTTTCTTATCAAATATTCTACATAATATGCATGCCTTAATTATTTTTTCTTGGTAACATCCTAAATGTGAATACAATTCTAGCACATCTAACATTGACTTCTAATTCTAATCTAGTCAAATTTTGGACCAATAACAAGACATTCTGATCAATTTGAGTAATTTATGCACAAAGTACTTAATCATGCTTAAGAGATAATTAACTCAAGTTACAACCTAATCAAAAATTCTATGGAAGCTTGTTGAATACTTGTTTTTAGAAATGAATATTGAATATTTGCATCATCAGGTGACCTCATTTCTTGGGAAGACATCCCTAGGCCATAAATGCCACAAATATTAGAATGCATGCCCTCATTGCCTCATCAATGCCTTCCATGGTTACCTCCATGCATCTTAATTTCCCCTTATTCTAATGTCATGATGAGGTAATTACAAACTTGATTCTAAAAATTGAGTTAATCCTTAACTACACGTCTCAATCTTGAGATGGACATTTTAGGTTGATTCTGATCAATCTCAAAAATTTATAAATCAGAGGCCTCACCACATTATTTATAATACATGATAATGTAAAGTTATGATGCACAAATGGTTCCAAAAGCTTCAAGAAACTAGTGTTATAATGTCAAATTAATTTTAATCCAATCCAAGCCACAAGCTAAAGGTGCCAAGGAGAGATGGAGGTAGACAAGCTTCAATTGCCAAGGACTTCATGAGCACAATTTGAACAAGACACAACAACAAAGGTATTTGGAGCATCCAAGGAAGGTAAAGGAATTTTTTTTTTCATTCATTGATTTTTAGTTGTGTTTGTCATTTGATTTTGTTAACTAAGCTCTCCCTAGTGTCTAGGACTAGGGATGTTATGCTAGTAGTGTGTTTCTTTCATTTTGTTTTCATTTTGGAACTAACACGATACTCACCATCCTCTCTTAATTCAAATTCTTAGATAACATAATGGCATGCCCGATGGGACAAGATGCATCTCACACCTAAAGAAGATCATTTTGCAACTCTAAAATATTGATTTGGACCCTTAAACTCTTCCAAATTGATTTTCTAATTTTATTTTTCCATTTTTGGTTGCCATGGTTTTGCATAGTAACCAATGTCAAAAAGAAGACCAACATAAGTTACATGGATTAACTGACATTGGTTAGAAAAATCAACATCGATTATATTTTTTTCAGCTAAGGTAACCATCGTCAATTGTAATAACTGACATCAGTCACTATGTTTTTCAAAACCATAGACCTGAGAGCTATTTTCCTAAAGTTTATTATTTCAAACCAAAAAGATATTCAAATCTAAAGTACATGCTAACATTTTTACTATAGTATCAAGCTTGTTATTTGTTCAAAACATGTTTAAATCACATCTACATGCTTAAAAATCAATTAGGAACCTTGTTTTGGTGTTTAGCAAAGAGTTTAGATGTTTTGGTGAATGTTTCCAAAATTTACAACTAAGACCAAGGGGTCAAATGAACACCACCAAATCTTTCATTTTGGGTTTAAACTTGAAAACACTTGTAAATTCTTGTTTTCAATAGTTTTTTAATCAAATTCTTGTTTGGAAAAAAGATGAATGTTGGGTGTATGCTCTTCCATTTGTCCCCTATAAAAAAGCCTTGGAATCAAAAGCACCATTCATATTAAAAGTAACATAGTCCAAGTCTTAGAAACAAATTCATCTAAAGCACTCTCCAAAAACTCATTAGAGTTTGGGTGAGCTTGAAAATGACCCTAAATTCTTTTTATTTCATGTTTTCTTTATTTTTATGCAAACATGACTTGTAAGGGGGACTTCATTACTTCCCACAATTTCTTTAGGGAAGTTTTGACTTATGGTTTCATCTCCCAACATTGACTTCATTTAGATCCTTTGGAGTTACACACAGGATGTAGTGGCACTTTGGACATTGCACTACACAGAGTGAATAGTAGGATGTAGTGGTTGCAAAAAGAACTAGAACTTTTTGTAATAAGCCAAGTGATACAAACCTCAAATACATGATTTTATTTTGAATTATTTGGTGTGAAAGTGATTATGTAATTGATTTCCCTAGATCATTTGGAAACTTGTTATATCTTATAAAAATCCCCACTTTTCATGGAAGTATTGTTGGTGCAAGGTGTGCCTCAAGGTCCATGTCATAGTGTTGTCATTTGAGAGAAGGGAGGATGTAAAATCCCTACCATATAATACGCATTTACTTTTGGATGAACACTTAAAATCCTCTCAAATGACATATAAAGTAACCTTGTTAGTTTAGTATCTAATAATGATTAATTATTTGGTCTTGTCCTAGTTTAAATTATTTTTTGGAGTCAAAACTTGGTGTAAAAAAATAATCCAAACTAAAGACATAGTCCAAATTTTCCTTTGAATAAAGAGGCATTATGTTGCCCACATGAGATCATCAATTTGCCTTATTCAGAAGTTCATCAAAATATTGAGAGTCATATCATCCACTTTTCCAAAGTTAAGCTACCCAATTGATTCTATACCTTTACCAAAGTTGTTTAAAGTCCTTCACTTATAATCTAAATTTGAAATTACACCTTTATAAGTTTATAGGGTTGATGTGTTAAGTGGGATCACCATTTGCACTAAAAATTAAGGGAACTTAGGTTTAATTTCCAATTTGGGTAGAAGGTTGTTTAATACTCATAGTCATTGGCATCACTTGATAGACTTAAGCCATTTTATGCTAAACACTTTCACTTTGAGTCTAAACACCACAACAATTTTGAGTCAAGAAAAGTAGTGTTATGTTGTCAAAATTATAGGAAAACATCTTTGCCTTAGAGATTTTTTGAAACAAACCTTTTTGTTACACATTTTGGGTATTATAACATCATTACACTTCTTAGATCATTTCAAATATTGTTTCATAGACCATCTTGCATAGATTTCCAAATTTTTTCCTACATTATTCAGACTAATCCAAGTGTACTTTTGTGATCTTTTGTCTAAAATAGTTATATTGTTTCATATATTATACCTAGTTAATCAAGTTCATGTCCAAGAATCAAATTCCTAGTGTTTGTTATAAGTGTTTCAAATATATTATATTAAAACATTCATCTATTTCAAAGTCTAGCTTTTGATGTTGTTTGGCTAAGAGTCCTAATGTAGGCCTTGTTTGAGCCTAGATTTTGATGTCGTGTTTAGCCAAAAGACCTAGAAACTTTTAAATTCCTAGGTTAGACTGATTTGAAACACTTTGATCTTAGATTTTGGCATTTTATTTTTTTAGTCCATTTACTTGCTTATATTTATGTGAATAGTGAAATATTAGATACTTCACGCTAGCTTGTTTCCTCACAAAACTTTGCATAAACCTTTTGACATTTTTGAAAAATATAGACCATGTTGGGGCATCATATATTTTATACATTGTCATTTTTAGAGTTTGTATAACTCTTTGACAATCTATCACAAAGCATTGACTATAGATCCCAACATGTATTCCTACACCTGTAATGGACTCATATATAATCCAGGGATTAGTAATGTAGTTGCATAGGAAGAAATGGTTGAAGACCCCTATGTGCATAATATTACTTATGAAATGGATTATTATCCCTCTTATAATAATCAATTAGGGGTACAAAGACAAGATCTATTAGCTAACTATCTGATTAACACACCACCTTATTCAAAATAAGGCCAAGAGAAAACTGCACAATACCTAGCTATAATACCTATAGTGGATGAGCTAGTACTTCAATAGTCATATTATACTAATATAGCTTCCATGTATGATCCATTTTTTTATAGATATTTGTTAGAGAAAAAATATGAGATTTTGGCTAGATCCATAGAGGTAGGGGCTAAGTTTGTAGAAGACTTTCCTCATGAAAATTTACCAAGTCTAGTAAGAGTGCCCCATAATATCACTTACGATCAATAGGCTTCTTTTAGAAATCCTATGGCTCTATCCCAAACAACGTATCAAGACCCCAATATATCTAATTAGGGAAAAAACATCATGGAATATCACTTTAATAAAATGTAAATAACACATCAAACCTACCTAAATATAGCACATGATTTCAATCAGATGAACATGGTAAGTAAGCCTCTCATTGACCTAGTTCTTTCAATAAGAGTGTTGATAGAGTTAACTGGACAAGAGAATCTAAATTCTAACCCATTCATAAAAACTACTTTGATAGATAAATTTATGCATATGCACGTTATTAAAGAAGTATTTTTGGCCTATACATAGAATAGTGAGCTAAATGTAGTAGATAATGTGTAAACAACAACTAATCTCGATCAAAGTGGTACTAATGCACAAATAATTAGCAAATAACATGTGCTTATATTTAATCCTATGAATAGGTCATCATACTAGGGAGAGGGAGTTTATACACCCCAACCTTAACTAGTTGCTTCCTCAAGTGTACAACCTATGATATTAGGTAATTAAACAATGGCTAATGTCACACTATAATGACAAAATGTGATGAACCCTACTCATTAAGTAACGAGTAGTCTTCCACAATAATAAGCACAATCTAGTGTATCAATGAAATAGAGTAAAAATACATTACCACCTTAATCAATGGAAATAAATGTTCCACCTAATCAAGTAATGATGAATGTACCTCTTCATTCATAGACTAATATGCCAATACAAAACTAAGAAATGACTAGTCAACAATGTGTAAATATTGGTCAATGATAGATGTCAAATATACAACTTGCTTTTGGTTCCTCATAGGGATTAGTGCAATAAGGATGTCCCCATATTTCTCAAATACTCACTAGACAATCATTGGTTTAAAATGTACCACAAATCTAGAAATAGGGTCTTGGTCCACAAGTTCCCACTCAATAGCAAGGTATGATTAGTTAGTAACATGTCCCTTTTCAACCATGGTAGGCAAAATATATTTATATCCCTTCATCCCAACCACAAAATCCTCCAATTCAAACCTTTATCACTAACCTGAACCAAAATATCACATAACCAAGTGTGTAATTTAAAGAACATCCTAATCTATGTATGTGTATTCCTAGTCCATTCCCCAACTAAACCAATCTACTCCAATAGATATCTCCATCATACCTTAGCTAGAGTGTTCTGCTTGTGACCTCCTAACCATTTATCCAAACCCAAATTCTCCCTCAAACTAATATTCCTTCCAGTTTCCTATCCCAATAATTGTAAAAGATGAAGGATGTAATTGTTACCATTTAAGCTGGTAAACAAAGTAAAAATTTCAAATTGGATGATGTATGTTCCTATGTAGGATATGAACCACCAAAATTTTATAAATACAAAGGGAAAGGTGACCCTAATGCTCATTTGAATTAATTCTTTGTCTCATGTCAACTAGTGCCATATAATGATATATACCTTTTACTTTGTTTCTAAGGAGCTTGGTTGGACAAGCCTTGGAGTGGATTTTGAATTTTCCCAAAAATTTGGTAATAGAGTTTGATGATCTTTCTAATAATTTTTTGCATCACTTTTCCTATAATCTCGAGCATGAGATTTCATTAGTGGACTTAACGAAAGCAAAGAAAAAAGTTAGTGAGAGTTTTTTAAGCTATTTATAATGATGGAGAGCCTTTGAAAATAGTTGTACCCATAGTTTACCAAATAAAATTAGCCATAGTGTTTACCAAAAATTTGTATAGTGAGATAGCTTAGCATTTGGAACTACAATGTGCACATAATTTCAAGGAAATCATTGAGAAAGGTTTATTTATTGAGTGAGAACTCATCAATAAAGGAGTCATCAATTTTAATTCAACTAATAAAAATCAAGGTACTAGTTAGGGAAATGACCAAAATCTCATTCAAGCACCAGCATCATAACTAGCCTAGGCCAATAACCACAAAAGATTGAAGCAATTCAACCATAATAAGAATGTTGTGGGAAATGGAGTAAATGAGTCCTATCATGTATAAATGGTGTAAACATCATTTGTATTGCCTTTTTATCTTACTCATACTCAACTAGTACAACAATCACAATAACTAAAAATTACACAATAAATACAAAAATCATTACCATTACAAACTCCTTCTCCTAGGAGAATCGTGCCTACACATCACATCTTTAGTGACCTAGGAGAACCTATTGAGTCTATATTTCACAACTTTCTCTGCTAATCTGATTAGTTGGCCTATACCAAATCATTATCCATAAGGCATTATTTATCTTGATTGGTATCATGAAAATGAATTATGTGACTATATTCAAGTCAATGGGAATAATCTATGAAGATGTGTCCAAATTGAGAATTTAATTGAGAATATGTTAGAGAATGGGAGATAACATTAGATAATGGTGATTTCACTTCCATTAAAACTCTTGGAATCTATCAAAACCCCTTTCCCTGACATAATAATTAGTAACATCAAAATAGTCAATAACAATAATAACAACGACCAATATAGTAGTAAAATAAATAGTATTAAAATCAAAGGTTAAACTAGTAGAATGAACAAAATTAGCAGCAAAACCAATAAAGATAGAACAATGGAAAAAACCAAGGTCATAATGGTAACAACCAAAAAACCTACCATGTGATCGCACTTGAATACAATAGGGTTGTAGGTCATATTATAGGGGGTAGCATTAATACCATTTCCATTAATCCTAGACCAAAAACTAATTAGCCTAGACCATTGCTAAATAAAAACATTTAGCTAAATCACATGGATAATCCTTCATTGACCTAGGAGTGCATACAAAGAAACTAGAAAACTAGGACTTCCCCTTTTTGACCTTATATCAACAATAATTTCTTTCCATGTGACCACATGCAAGTGCATTGGCAACTGAGACTTATCTTGTCTAGTCCCATGCCATTCCCAACATTTGTTAGCAATAATGGTCTAATATTTAATCCTAATTATATAATCACAACTCAAAGGTCAAATATTACTATCCCAATCCCATAACCATCTATCACTTTGCCTATCATCTAACCAAATATTTAGCCTTGGAATAAACCATTCACTACTAACCAAGACAAGAAATTTGATATTTAAGAATAATTGTAAAAGACACCAGCAAAAATTTCTATTTTAGATTTTTTACAAATTTAAATAATCCATAAAAACATTTTGAATGAGTTTTTTACCCAATCCACTATTTCTAATTATATATCCCCTAATAAACTTTGAGCTTTGGTTGGACACCTAGCTCCATCCCAACAAGTCACATTGAACCAAAGTGACATGTCTTCCCTTGGCCCACTTCATAATAATAAATTATACATAGAATTTTATATAAAGAAAAATAAAGTTAAAAATTTCCTTATAGATAATGGATCAAGCCTCAATATAGTGTCTCTAAAGCTCATCAAGCTTCTTGGGTACACAATGGTAGATCTCCAACCAGAAACAATAACTATCAAAGCCTATGATAATCAAGAAAGAGAATTGTAAGGCACCATTAGTTTGTCATTTATCATTGTTCCTTTGACCCATGATACACTTTTCCATGTGCTTGATCTTGAGTTATCATATAATATGCTTCTAGGTACACCTTGGTTACATGAGATTCATGCAGTCCTGTTAATTTTGCACCAATGTATCAAGTTTTCCCACTCAGGGATGGAAGTGAATATTCCAAGAGATTTACACCTATATGAACACTAAAATCATCTTGAGTCCAATTTCAAAATCTATAATTATCATTACAACATGAATAAAAGTTCCAAAAAGGATAAAGAAAAGTCTATACTTATTGATCCTTCGCCAACTAATTGCATAGATCCTAATACCTTGGATTCCTTTTCCCATATACCACCTCCTGAAGCTTCTAATAATTTCACCATTTTAGATAATGGACTAGGAGAGTATGTGACCCATGATACATTTCATATTTCCAATCTTATTTAGAATCTAAAAACCTTTGGGTGACCTAAAGTCATCTCACATATGAATTAGCAATAAAAGAATAAAGATAAGGGACCTATCACATTTGTACCAGCATCTAGCCTAGAACCCAACCCTCTTGAAGGGGATGAATCATGGTTATATAATGACAACCAAGTTGATTATTATAAAAATTCCAAGTATCATATTCCTAATAGGATCACAGAGCATCACAATTATGAAGGAAGAGGCCTTAGACTATATCAGCAAGGAACTATCGAGCTAGTTTCCATGACTAAGTATGAAAGACTTATAGACTTAGATTTAAACTTCCTGAGGGTGACCCGACATATCTTATTCAAAATCTACCACCAGTGACTAGTGATGATGATGCCAATAATGAATTAGAGTCTGATCATAGCCTCACCTTTTATAACCTAGCTAAAACCAACCTGTTTGATAATAATGAAATCTATACCCTCACCATGGCCATTCATCACAAGCCTTTGCCATTATATTATCCCTAATTGATAGATTGGGACCATCAAGAATCCAATCTACCAATTGATGAGTTCTATAATGATGAGGCATTCTATGATTTCTTAGGCCTTAGAGACAACATTCTATTGGGTGATCACAAATTAGGATTCTCAATCACATTGGATCCTTCCACCTATTTTGGAGAGCAAGTGAACACCCTTAGCCAAAAATAAATAAGTAAAACATTGAGTTTCCAAAGTGAAATAATCTTTTAGGTGATTTATGACTAGGGAAAAAGTAAAGATAAAGGCCAATCTAGTGGTGAAAACCTATTTCAAGTGCCATTAGATGGGGGTGTTCATTCTTCTTTGAATTTAGACTAGGAGACCACCAATAATGAACTTGCCTATGGATCTGAGTTCAACTTTGAGCAATAAGTATTTGATCAAATTCTCTAAGAATTTATGACTATTTTTATTACATGGCTAGATCTCCCATTAGGGGACTTAGATTCATCATGCCTAGGAGAACTTGAAGAGAAATTCCTAACAGAGGACCCTAACATAATTCAATAGTTCAAGTCATTGCCTACTATCCTAGAAGACGGTTTGACCCTTTTAGTCAAAGGTATAATAGACGTAAATATCAAGACTCCATCAGACCTAAAATGGTTAAAATTAGAATCATCCCTCACTAAGGAGGAATGTGACATCTTTATAGCTCTATTGAGATAATTTGTAGATATATTTGCATGGGCCTATTGTGACATGTCAGGTTTAGACCCCACCTTGGTTCTACACCAGCTTATGGTTAATCCTAATGTCAAATTTATAAATCAAAAGCTATATAATATGCATCCTTGTATTACTATATTGGTAAAAAAAGAGTTATAAAAACTCTTAGAAGTAGGATGTATCTGATCTATTAACTACTCAAAATGGATCTATAATGTGGTACCTATTAGTAAAAAGCCTTAAGGGATTAGAATTTTTACTAATTTTTGAGACATCAACAAAGTTTGTCCTAAATATGATTTTCCCTTGCCTAATATTGACATGATCATCAACTCCATGGCTGGTTATGAAATGATTTCACTCATGGAAGGCTTTTTAGGATACAACCAGATCAGAATATCACCAAAAGACCAACATAAAATAATGTTCACCACTCCATGGAGAACATTTTATTATTAGGTAATGTCATTTGGCCTTAATAATTCTAGATCTACATATCAAAGGGCCATGACTACCATATTCCATGATATGATGCATGATATTTTTGAAGACTATGTCAATGACTTATTAGTAAAATCCAAAACTAGGGCTAACCATCCAAGAGTGTTGCATAAGATATTTGAAAGATTATGGGAGTACAAATTTAGACTCAATCCAATGAAATATGTGTTTGGTGTAACTTCAGGTCAACTACTTTGATTCATTATGTCTCATATAGGTATTGAAGTTGATCCAACTAAAGTCCATAGTATAATCAAGATGCCACCACCAACTAATTTAAAGTAATTATGTAGTTTATAAGGTAAGATCTAGTCAATCTGATGCTTCATCTCTTAGTTAATAGACAAGTTCTATCTATCTACAAACCTTTTAAAAAAGTGATTTGTATTTCATTGGGATGATCACTGCCAAATAGCTTTTCAATAACTTAAAGACTATCTTATTAATCTACCTATTTTATTACCTCCTATGCTAGGCAAGCCATTCTTGTTATACCTATCAGCTACTGACCATGCTCTAGGGGCACTCTTGGCTCAACATGATGAAAATGTAAAGGATCATGCCATATACTACCTAAGTTGTACCTTGGTTAAATATGAACATAACTATGTACCTATTGAAAAAGCTTGTTTATCCATGGTTCTTACAGCTCAAAAACTATGCCATTACATGTTGATTAATAAGACCATGGTCATTTAAAATATAGATCCACTCAAGTATCTACTATCTAAAACACCTTTGCAAGGTAGAATGGCTAAATGGATCATGCTTCTTAGTGAGTTTGACATAGAGTATGTTAATCAAAAGGCAATCAAAGGATAAGTTCTTGCAGATCAACTTCTTGAAGCACCTCTCATAAACACATAGCCACTCACATTTCAATTTCTTGATGAATCCATAATCACCATAATTGACACACATCTCAAGGAATAGCCTTAGAAGATATATTTTGATGGTTCATTTATTGCACATGGATTAGGGGTAAGCTTATTGTTTATTACACCATAGGTGGATATAATGCCTAAATCATTTAAAATTAGTTTTCTTTATCCAAACAACATGGCTGAGTATGAAGCACTTATTAAAGGACTTTGATAAGTAGTGAATTGGAATATATCTCATCTCCATGTTTATGTTGATTCTTAGTTAATCATCAATCAGGTTAAAAATCATTTTTAGATTGAAGATAACAAGTTGGTTCCATATAAAGTCATGGTTAACACTCTTAAGCAATAAATTACCAATATTTAGTTTGAGCATATACAAGGGCTAGTAATAGAACTACAAATTCCATGGCTACTATTGGTTCTCTAATTTGAAAAATTGATAAAGCTAAAGAGTATCAGTTCCTCATCAATAATTTGTCAGCACCTACTCATGAACCTTCAACCATTGCCATGATATATGATATTATTGGTCCTAATTCTATTTGGTACTTAGACCTTTACAACTACCTTCATAACCAATTCTTACCACCTAACCTATGTCAAAAATAAACCAATACTTCATTCATCATTCCACTCATTATACTTTACTTAGATACACCCTTTACTATTGTAGTTTTGATGAACTCTGCTTCATTATTTAACTTTGGCAGAATCTATACTTGCATTAAGAGAAGTTCACAAAGGAGTCTATGGATCTCATTCTAGTGGGGTAGTCCTATCTAAAAATCTATTATGTACTGGGTATTATTGGTCTATAATAGATGTAGATGCCACTGCATATGTAAAAAAGTGTGATAAATGTCAATGACATGCTCATCTAATTCATGCCCCAGTAAAAACTTTGAAACTAATGTTGACACCATGCCCATTTTCTACATGGGTACTTGAACTCATTGGGAAGATTAACCCCACTTCATCTGATGACCATAGACATATTGTTGACATAGTGGATTTGCACTCGAGGCAGGAGGCCGAGCTCTTGCCTTTCCACATGTAACAATGGAAACTCCCCTCTCTCCTGTGGGACTAGTGAAGCTAGAGGGGAGAGTCTCTAGATAAGGGCTAGCTGCCTCTGATGTATCTTTTAGGCCCTAGTTTCTCCTACTACTAACAAATAAAATGAAAAAGGGGGGATGAAAAGGGAGAGAGAAATGTTGAAAATAGAACCTAAGCTTAAAAATTAAAAGGTGATACACCAGAAAAGTGATGACCCACCCAGCCTAAATATACACTTTTCACTAGGAAGAAGCACCCATACACTTCATCTGAAGTGAAAAGTTCTTTCAAAATAGTTAGCTAGGGGTTCGTGGAAGTATAGGGAGGAAGGAACTACCAAAGGTGTTCTAGGACACACTTTGACAGCCTATTCATAGGCACGTATATTCCTTTAGAGACACTTCTAGCAGACCTGCTAAAAAAGATTTCACAATGTACTAGACATGTTGTAATCAATTTTTCAGAAGCATGAAAGTTAATGACTTAACACAAAATAGGAACATAGACATATACTTTAAAGTGCAAGACTAGATAGGGGTAAAAATGCTAAGTTCTGATTCAAGGTAAAAAATTGGTAGAACTCTGCCTTGCAAGCTCGAGAGATTTTTTGGCAAAGTTTTGCCTTAAGGCTACGAGGATGGATCCCTTCTCCAAAGAGAATTTTACAATATATAGAAAGAGGAAGAGAACTTGGCACTTTTTGGAAAAGATTTTGGCACCATTTTCTGCCAGTGGCCCATTTGCATTCTAAACCTTGGGAAGAGGAAGCCACTATTACTGATGTCATTCTTCTAGAAGAGGCCTATTGGAACCATACTATACAATCACCAAAATTGACTTTGGTGTTCAATAATTAATCTAATAACATGGCCATGCCTCATTTTTGTAAACATACTACAATTTGTCCCTTAATCAATGCCGACTGGAGAAAACAAGTTGTGCCACTCGTCTAGCAATAACTTGCCTTCCCTTTGCCACTTAGATGCTTTGTCTTTTATGCTCCTTATCTTCTTCCTACTCTTTTATCCCTTAGGGGTGATCTTCTAGTGGGTCACTACATTCCTTGGGCTCTTTCCATGGTTGGCACTCAAATAGTTCAAAAACAAAATAGCTACTTTACTGTGTTAAATTTGACGGCTTTTGGGACATCACTATGCTTGGCAAAATCCATCAAATCTTTTGTTTTGGGCCTTATTTCTGTAGACAAAAAGTCCAAGAGAATTGGTTGCTTTGAATTTTTCTTAACCTTCAAGCCCTTTTAACTGTAGCCTTCCCCAAATTCCTTCAAGCTTTTTGTCTGAAGGAATTCCTTCAGATAAAAAGTCTAAAAGAATTCAGCCCATCGCTTAAGTCCTTTGTCCTTTTCATTTCAGGCTCTTTGGCTATCTTTGGAATGCTCCCTGCCCTCTGCAAGGGTACCTACCCTTTGGACTTATGGACATCTCATTGAACCAACCCAATGAACCATTCGTTTGAACCACTCATTAAACCAGTTCAATGGTTCAACTTTGTGTGTCGAGCCAAGTGGTTAAACCAAATGTCGAACCAAATGATTGAACTAATCATGTTGAACCAATGCATTGAATTGGTTCAATGTTTCAACGTTACACATTGAGCCCCTTGAAATAATCCAATGAACTGATGGCATTGAACTAAGCCATTAAACCAATTCATTGAACCAAAAATGGTTTAATGTTGCGCGTTGAGCCCCTCTGAACTATTCATTGAACTCCTCATTGAGCCATCCACTAAACCAAAGAGATTGAACCAAAGCTGAAGCATTTGAACCAAGGCTGATGAACCTTGTGTTGAACTTGAAGCCACTTGAACTAAGTGGTTAAACCAAGTGTTGATTAAACTAGGTGGTTGAACTAAGTGCTGATTGACCCAGTGGTTGAACCTGAAACTACTTGAACCTAAGCTCAATGAGCTTGTGTAATCAAAAATGAATTGGCCTAGGATAGCAGGGGAATAAGGGGACCAATTTTTGGCCTATTGGGAAAAAATGGTCAACAAATTGGTGACTCTAAGGGGAAGCATGCTTGCTATGCTTAGAGACCAGTTGCCTTATGGTCTATTTGGCACAAAATTAGAATGCAGCTTTGAAAGAATGTTAGCAATAGCCCCAAAAGATCCAAGAATCAAACATGAATCTTTTTCCCCACACACAAAGGAAAACACACACAAGGATAAAAACACTACATGTATAAACTACACTAAGGGAAAGCAGGAAAAGAAAACTGAAAACAACTACTATATACAACTAACTAGGTACATTTGCTTCCCTTCTAGATCAAAGGGAAGACTTATTAAGTCCCCTCTTTGGTAAGGAAACTTATGGTGTTAGGCAAGTAGCTAAATGGAAAAGAGAGCTGGTGACCTACTCCTCTTGCCTGTCACCTGAATTGGCTTGTACTTGAGTGGATCAGATTCAAACATGCTTCCAACATATATGTACTCTATTTGTTCTTGGAAGCTTGCCTCTTGTTGGTTCTTTAAACTGGTGTATCTCATCAAGAAATCAAACGCTGGTGGCTCATCACCATAAGCCCCTTGATATGCATCATTGAGTGGTTTGTTCTCTTCTGCCTCATGCTCGGGTTCCATGGTATGACCGTCCTTCTTGATAATTTCAAATAAGGTATCTTTAGATTCATTAACCTCTTGAAGGGGTAAATCTAAAAGCCTACAACCCATTTGCATACTCACTTGAGTCCCAATGATGCCTTCTCCACTCTTATCAAACTCATAGCCTCCTTGAAGAATAGTGCAGCCTACCACAATGACTTCAAATGAATCATTCAAAACATGAACAAGAGATTGTCCATTCTCCTCCACATCACCTAAGGTGATCTTCTCCTCATCTATACTCATGAAGTCTCCCTAGTCAGTCATAAACTGAGTATAATTTATATCAGGGAAGGCCTAATAACTTTCTTAGAGGTGTGTGGATGGAGTGTATTCAGACATGGAAACTACTATTTGGTATAAAACATCTATCACATTGTCACTGAGGAGACCTACTCTGGACTCCAGTTCTATAATCCACCTATCCATATCTTCCTAGAAAAGCCTTTTTTGGAAGTGACAATCATCATCAAGAGTAGGAGTAGCCACATCTTCTTCAAGGTTTTAAGCAAAACCTTTCTCTTCCTCTTCCTTTCTACCCCAAGATTCCACTGTTTGCTTCTAACTCATGATCTTGGGATTGGAATCTTGCTCCTATGAACAGGAAATAACTTTATCCTCTTTAAGGTCCTAAGCTGGTTCATGATGTTCCTTCTTCTAGATCAAAATTTGGAGATCATGTTGAAAGACTTGAGGATGTTGGGGAAGATTTGGGAGGGTCTGCTCATGTACAGGGAGAGCTATCTAAAAAGAGGCATGCTAAAAAGCTAGGCACATAGGATTGAGGGTAGGATCGATTGATGCATCAGATGAGTCAGAATGAGCAAGTGCCATCTGATAGAAAGGATTTGGTACACAAGAGGGAGTTTTCTCTAGAATAGGAGGGGGCAGACCTTGGGCTAAAATTTCTTGGTTTTCATCCCTCCAATTTACCAACACTTTAATATTGAAATTAGCTTATGGATTGATGGAAGGGGTGTCTTTTGGCATCAGCTCCTCTACAAGGTCTAAAAGCTCCATCTCTTTTTCTCCAAGCAGTCTCATCTTCTTTTCTAATTCCTTAATCATCCTCATTTTGTACCTCTTGGAGCTCATGGGAATCATCATAGAGATGGGGAGTACATGAAGGTTTCCATGAAATGCAAGGAGCTTCCTAAAGAAGGGTGGGAGGGACTTGAAAAGGACTAACCTCATTTTGTACCTCACACTCTTAGACAATGTCTTTCTCTTCCTTTCTATTCCATGACTCAACCACTTTATTCCAGCTCAAGTTATTCAGACTGGGCATCTCCTTTGGGGGTGATGGGGCCATAATGTGAGAGGGTAGTGAAGATTTAGATTCAACTTCCCTCACTACCAAAATGGACTGTTACATCTGGAGGTTTCCTAATTTGATATGTCTATCAAGATTCACCTTAAACACAAGATATATTGTTTCAAAACTCTCCTCAACATGATTAGGGAAAGGACTTTGACAGGCTTAACTTGGCTTATAAGCAGGGGCTATATATGATCGATATGATACTTAGGGCAGTGACTATGCAAGTTGATAGACTTGGTAAGGCTACCTCTCATGAATACTCAGCTTCTCTTCCAAAGATGCAATAAAACCACTCGCATCTAGCATCTCACTTGTAAGCTTATGCCAATTAGCTCTTTCAATAGGAGCCCATTCATTCATAACCTGATCCAGTGCATTCCTCACTTGACGGATGATGTGATCAAGAATCTCTTGGCCACATCTCCTTCTGGTGTCAAGATCTATTACATACTTTTCATATCCTAGCAGTGCTCACTTGAAGGTAGAAATGGGTTGATTGGCAAAGAGTCTGGGTTGAGTGGGAGAAGTGACATATTGAGAAGACTAGGCATAAGGCTAATATAGCTTATGATAAGGCTGGGACTTTGTTGGGGATCAACCAACAATAGATTACACTTTTGAAAGGAATAAATGTGGAAATGAATCAGATAGACAAGTAACTAGAATGATAAACAGCAAGAACAAGAGATACAAGAAACCACCCTAAAAACTTGTATTAACAAACTCTTTACAAAAGGAATACAATTGAAGAAACTTCTTTCTTCCACACCTCTCCTAGATGTATAGATCTCTCAATAGATCTCTATTCCTCAAGAGCTCTCTCTCTCAAGAACAATCAACTCCAACAAGCCTAGATTGATTCAATTCTGTACTGTTCTTCAACATCTACTACAATAATACACACCAAACTAAGAAGATCTAATTCTACATATAGAATTAGGAAACTTGAGCATCCACTTACAACAGACAGTTAAGCCACTTAAACAAGGGCTCTAAAAATAATATTACTAATAATAGAGACGTGAGCTTAAGACTACAACTCAAACTCATCATGCAAACACTTGCTTCTATCCTTGGAAATAGCTTTCTAGATGCACAGGTAATTGACATCAGTTCCTGATGCTTGCCTGTGACCGCCACCGGCCAATCCTCTACCGACATCAGCGTCTCTCCAACTACATCTAGCTAATGTTAGTTGCTCCTAACTGACGCTAGTGTCTGTGTAGACCCGAACCTATTAAAGTATGCTCCTTGGTGAAGCTTTTAGCTCCACACCCTAACAATCTCCCACTTGGAGATAAACAACTGCACCAGTACCTGTACAGCAACATCTTCTAGCTCCTCCATCTTCAACTCAATCATGAAGACCAATAGAAGTTGAATGAAGATTCAAATTCTCCTTTTTAACTGGCTTGGTTAACATATCATCAAGATTCCTATCCGTATGGATCTTCTCCAGCTTCAACTCACCATCTTCCAATACCTGTCGTATCAAGTGATACCTTAGCTGTATGTGCTTTGTTCTTGAATGAAAGGCTAAATTCTTATCCAAATGGATTGTAGTCTGACTATCACTATATAATCTACAACTCTCATGCTCCCTACCAAGCTCATCCATGAACCGTGTCATCCATATCATCTCTTTGCTAGCCTCTGTGGCTGTAATATACTCTGCTTCTGTAGTTGACAAGGCAACAACCTTCTGTAACTTAGATATCCAGCTAACCGTCGTTCCACCTACAGTGAAAACATAACCTGTAGTGCTCCTCTTGCCATCCAAATCACCTGCCATATCTGAATCTACATAACCATGTAGAGAAGTATCTAAACCTCCATAACACAAGTGCCTACTGCTGGTTCCTCTCAGATATCTAAGGATCCACTGAACTGCTTTCCAATGTTCCTTACCTAGATTGGCCATATACTTACTTACCACTCCCACTGCTTGGGCAATATCTGGTCTAGTACACACCATTGCATACATCAAGCTCCCTACTGTGAAAGAATATGGAACCTTACTCATGTACTCTACCTCATCATATGAATTAGGACATTGTTCTTTACACAACTTAAAATGTCCAGCCAAAGGTGTGCTTACTGGTTTAGCAACCTGCATATTGAACCGTTTCAACACCTTGTCCACATAATCTTCTTGAGACAATATCAACTTGTGATTTTTCCTATCTCTCTTAATGCTCATGCCAAGGATTTTCTTTGCTGCTCCCAAATCCTTCATAGCAAACGTTTGAGCTAATTTCACCTTAAGCTCAGAGATATCCTGCATGTGTGATCCTGCAACCAGCATATCATCTACATACAACAATAGAATAATATATCTACCATTATCAAATCTCTTGAAATACATGCAATGGTCAGATTGACACCTACTGTAGCCATGCTCAGTCATAAACCTGTCAAATTTTAAATACCATTGCCTAGGAGCTTGCTTAAGGCCATACAAGCTTTTCTTCAATCTGCACACTAACTTCTCCTTACCCTTGACCTCAAATCCTTCTAGCTATTCCATATATATTTCCTCATCCAAATCTCCATGAAGAAATGTTGTCTTAACATCTAGCTGCTCAAGATGCAAATCCTCAAAAGCAACCAAAGACAATACAACCCTTATAGAAGTCATTTTAACAATAGGAGAAAAAATCTCACCAAAGTCGATACCTGGCTTTTGTGCAAATCCTTTTACCACCAATCTGGCCTTATATCTCATCTATCTATTCTCACCTTCTTTCAACCTATAGGTCCATCTGTTCTTGAGTGTTCTCTTACCAGCTAGCAATTCAACCAAATCCCATGTTTGGTTCTCTCTTAAGGACTCCAATTCCTCAACCATGCCACGCTCCCACTGACTCTTGGACTCCACTTGTATTGCTTCTTCAAAACTCTCTAGTTCTCCACCATCAGTTAGCAATAAATAAAATAAAGGAGAATATCTAATTAGAGGCTTACTCACCCTTTCTGACCTCTTGATGGGTGTCTGAGACTCGTTCACAACATGCTGTCCACCCAAATTCTCTAACAGTGACCGACCTCGATCACCCCCAGACCTATTACTGGCCGACGCTGGTTCTGTCTGACCGATCTCAGTGCCTGTCCTACTGACATCAGTCTCTGTACGGCCGATGCTGGTTTCTGTTCTGCCGACGCCGGTTCCTAATCTACCGCTGTCGGTCTCTATGTTTTCCTGCAAGTGATTATTTCTTTTTCTCGTGAGCTCATCTTGGACTTTCACCTCGTCCAATTCACCATTGCTCTGCTCAGACTGATTCAGCTTCCTTAGCTGATCACAATACATCACTCTTTCATTGAAAACAACATCATGGCTCCTGATTACCTTGTTAGTTTCTAGATTCCACAATCTGTAACCAAAATCATCTGAGCCATAGCCAATAAACATACACCTCATAGACTTAGCATCAAGCTTCTTTATATTTTCTTTATCTATGTGCATAAAGGATTCACAACCAAAAACTTTGAGATATGAGAGATCAAACTTTTTACCTATCCATGCCTCTTCTGGAATTCCACCATCCAGAGCTAGAGAGGGTCCTCTGTTAATCAAGTACACTACAGTGTCAATAGCTTGTGCCCAAAATTGTAAGGGCAAAGTGGCATGCAATCTCATACATCTTGCACGCTCCATTATTGTCCTGTTCATCCTTTCAACAATTCCATTCTATTGAGGTGTCCTTGGAACCATCCTTTTCCTACAGATTCCATGCATATAACAATAATCTCTGAACTTATAATTGCAGAACTCACTGCCATTATCAGATCTCAGGTACTTTAACCTTTTACCTATTTCATTCTCAACCATAGCTTTCCAAATCTTAAAAGTCTCAAATACATCATATTTTCTTCTAATACAATAGATCCATACCTTCTTTGTAGCATCATCTATGAAAGATACATAGTACTGTGATCCTCCAATGGAAGCAACCTGAGCCGGTCCCCACACGTCTGTGTGAACAAGCTGCAACTTATGCCTCTTCTTCGTAGACCCAGTCTTGAGAAAACTAACCCTTTTCTATTTTCCAAATACACAGTGCTCACAAAACTCTAGATCTATGCCTTTTAAATTTGAAAGCATACCTTTGGACGTAAGAATTGACATCCCCTTCTCACTCATGTGGCCAAGCCTTGAGTGCCACAATTTAGCATCCACATCTGAAGTAGATAATACAGAAGGAGATTTGTTAGTAACACAATTACACAAATAGAGAGTACCTTCTCTCTTACCTCTGGCCATAACAAGTGCACCCTTGGTCACCTTCCAAGATTCTACTGTGAGAGTTACTGTACAACCTTCATCCCCTAACTTTCTTGCAAATATCAAATTTCTCTTCAAGCTAGGAACATGCATCACATCTCTCAACAGCCATGTGTTGCTATTCTACATTTTCAGCTGCACTTTACCTTTGCCAATAATTTTACAGGGTTCATCATCCCCTAGATACACTATTCCAAAGTCTCCATGGATATAGTCACTAAAATATTCCCTATTAGGGGTAGCATGAAAAGATGCACCAGAATCTAACACCCAAGATTCTATATTATTATGCAAAGAGAAAATTAAAGCATCTTGTGCAATACCTGCAACCTTGGCTTCTTCCTTTCCTTCGTGTTGATTGTCCTCCTTAGGCTTTGACCAACAATCTCTGCTTATGTGCCCCATCTTTCCACAATTCCAGCATTGTGGCTTCCTGCCATTCCTAGATTTAGATCTGCCTTTCCCCTTAGACTTGGACCTTGATCTGCCTTTCTTGATCTTCTCTTTCTACCTTCCCCTGCTCTCAAAACTTAAAGCATTCCTAGATGTCTCTTTTATGCTTTTCCTGCGTATTTCCTCATTAAAGATAACACTAACAACATCCTCTACTTTCAAAATATTTGATGCAGATGCAGTATTACTTACTACCATTACTAAGCCATGCCAGCTTTCAGGCAAAGAACATAATATTAAAAGAGCTTTTATTTCATCATCAAACACTATATTGACTGAACTCAATTGATTCACAATTCCATTGAAATCATTCAGATGAGTAGAAACAGATCCACCTTCATTCATATGCAAATTAAATAACTACTTCATAAGATATACCTTATTAGAAGCTGAGGGTTTTTCATACAAATTTGCTAACGTAGTCATCAACTCTACCGTAGACTTTGCCTGTGATAAATTAGATATCACAGTGGATGCTAGACTTAGTCTTATAGACCCCAGAGCCTTTCTGTCAAGAACTTCCCATTCTTCATCCTCCATGTCTTTGGCCTTCTTTACAACACCACCTAACAGTAAGTAGAGATCTTTCTGATACAGATAATCCTCTATCTACATTCTCCAATGTTGGTAATTTTTGCCATTGAACTTTTCCATTCTCAATTTACTTTCATCTGCCATTGCTTCTCCCACTCAAATAGAAATCCCTGCAAAAACCCCTGTGAGAACTTGTAATCAATACACACTACATAGATCTGAACCACGTGTTAGTGAACCTGAGCTCTGATACCACTTGTTGGTATCAGCTCTTGAACCTGTAACCAAGGCTCTGATACCACTTGTTGGGGATCAACCAACAATAGATTACACTTGTGAAAGCAACAAACCCAAAAATGAATCAGATAGACAAGTAACTAGAATGATAAACAGTAAGAACAAGAGATACAAGAACCACCCTGAAAACTTGTATTAATAAACTCTTTACAAAAGGAATACAATTGAAAAAACTTCTTTCTTCAACACCTCTCCTAGATGTATAGATCTCTCAATAGATCTCTATTCCTCAAGAGCTCTCTCTCTCAAGAACAATCAACTCCAACAAGTCTGGATTGATTTAATTTTGTACTGTTCTTCAACATCTACTATAATAATACACACCAAACTAAGAAGATCTAATTCTACATATAAAATTAGGAAACTTGAGCATGGACTTACAACAGACAGTTAAGCCACTTGAACAAGGGCTCTAAAAATAATATTACTAATAATAGAGATGCGAGCTTAAGACTATAACTCAAACTCATCATGCAAACACTCACTTCTGTCTTTGGAAATAGCTTTCTAGACGCACAGGTAACCGACATTGGTTCCTGATGCTTGCCTGTGACCACTACCGACCAATCCTCTACCGACGTCGGTGTCTCTCCAACTGCATCTGGCCAACATCGGTCGCTCCTGACCGATGCCGGTGTCTGTGTAGACCTGAACCTGTTAAAGTATGCTCCTTGGTGAAGCTTTTAGCTCCACACCCTAACAGACTTGTCATATTGGACCTAATAAGGATCAACATAAGGCTGGTCATGATCATAGCCATGTTGGCCAAGGAAAATAGGGTTTATGGCTCTAAATTATGGGATTATACATACCAAAATATTGTTTCTTGATCGTACGGTACCAGAACTACTTAACTAGTTGATTTAACTCAAAGTCACCATTGGTGTTGATGAAAAAAGCCTCCAAAGGCTGGTTGGTCAAAGAACACACCAAAAATTATTTGACTCTATGGACACAACCTATCCTAGTTGGTCCCATTGGGCATGCCAAAAACTATTGATGTAGTGGATTTGCACCTGGGGCAGGAGGCCGAGCTCCTGCCTTTCCACATGCAACAATGAAAACTCCCCTCTCACCTATGGGATTGGCAAAGTTGGAGGGGAGAGTCTCTAGATAAGGGCTATCTCTCTCTAATGCATCTTTTAGGCCTTGATTTCTCCTATTGATAACAAATAAAAAGAAAAAAGGGGGATGAAAAGGGAGAGAGAGATGCTAAAAATAGAACCTAAGCTTAAAATGTAAAAGGTGATACACCAGAAAAGTGATGACCCACCTAGCCTGAATATACACTTTTTACCAAGAAGAAGCATCTATACACTTCATCTAAAGTTAGAAGTTCTTCTGCAAAAGTCAGCTAGGGGTCCGTGGAAGTACAGGGAAGAAGGAACTAGCAAAGGTGTTTTGGGACACACTTTGACAGTGTATTCACAGGCACCTATATTCCTCTAGAGACACTTCTAGCAGACCTACTAAAAAAGATTTTACAATGCACTAGACATGTTGTAATCAATCTGTGAGAAGCATGAAAGATAATGACTTAACACAAAATAGGAACAAAGACATATACTTTAAAGTGCAAGCCTAGATAGAGGTAAAAATGCTAAGTTCTGATTCAAGGGAAAAAAACTAGTAGAACTCTACCTTACAAGCTCGAGAGATTTTTGGGTAGAGTTTTGCCTTAAGGTAGAGAGGATGGATCTCTTCTCCAAAGAGAAGTTTACAATATATAGAAAGAGGAAAAGAACTTGGCACTTCTTGGGAAAGATTTTGGTGCTCTTTTCTGCTAGTGGCCCATGTGCATTCTGAACCTTGGAAAGAGGAAGCCACTATTACTGATGTCATTCTTCTAGAAGAGGCCTACTAGAACCATGTTGTATAATCACTGAAATTGACTTTGGCATTCAATCCTTAATGTAAGAACATGACTATGCCTCTTTCCTATAAACAGACTATAGTTTGTCCCCTCATCAATGCCGTTTGGAGAAAATAGGTTACACCGCTTGTTTGGCAATAACTCGCCTTCCCTTTGCCACTTATATGCTCTTTTCTACTTCTTGTCTTCTACTTACTCTTTTAGCCCTTAGGGGTGATCTTCTGGCAGGTCGCTACATTCCTTGGGCTCTTTCCATGGTTGGCACTCAGACAATTCAAAAACAAAATGGCTACTTTACTATGTTAACTTTGGCAGCTTTTAGGATGTCACTGTCCTTGGTAAAATCCGTTGGGTCTTTTGTTTTGGGCCTTTTTTCTATGGACAAAAAGTCCATGGGAATTGGTTGCTTTGAATTTTTATACACCTTTAGGCCCTTTGAACTATAGCCTTCCCTAAATTCCTTTGGGCTTTTTGTCTGAAGGAATTCCTTCAGACAAAAAGTCTAAAAGAATTCAGCCCATTGCTTAAGTCCTTTGTCCTTTTCATTTCGATCTCTTTGGCTATGTTTGGAATGCTCCCTACCCTCCACAAGGTAATTTGAACTCAGGACTGCCCTCTACAAGGGCACCTACCCTTTGACCTTGGGGATGCCTCATTGAACCAACTCATTGAACCATTCATTTGAACCACTCATTAAACTAGTTCAACAGTTCAACATTGTGCACTAAGCCAAGTGGTTAAACCAAACATCGAATCGAATGATTGAACTAATCACATTAAACCAATGCATTAAACTAGTTTAATGGTTCAACACTATGTGTTGAGCCCCTTGAAACAAGCTGACGAATCGATGGTATTGAACTAAGCCATTGAACCAATTCATTGAACTAAAAATGGTTCAATGTTGTGCCCTGAGCCCCTCTAAACTATTCACTAAACTCTTTATTGAACCATCCATTGAACCAAAGCATTCAACCAATGTTGAAGCATTTGAACCAACTAAAGTGAACCAAGGCCGATGAGCCTTGCATTGAACTTGAAGCTGCTTAAACTAAGTGGTTGAACCAAGTGTTGATTGAACTAGGTGGTTGAACCAAGTGCCGATTAAACCATCGCATTGAACCTGAAACTACTTAAACCTAAGCTCGATGAGCTCATGTAATCAAAAATGAATTGGCCTAGGATAGTATGGGAAGAAGGGTATTGATTTTTGACCTATTGGGCGAAAAATGGTCAACACATATCCTTACTACCACTAAGTATTTCACTAAGTTGGTTAAAGATATACCCCTCACTTACATGACTAAAAAGTAAATTTCCAAATTCATCTTCAACCATCTCATTTGCTACTATGGTATCCCCTTTGATATCATATACTTGATAATAGAGGATCATTCAAGAACAAGTATGTAGACTAGTTATGTACTAAATATAACATCACATAACATTTTTCTATAACATATTATCCTCAAGGTAATGGCCAAGCTGAGGCATCCAATAAAATAAGTGTTAACATTCTCAAAAATGTTGTCAATGATGTTAGTCATGATTGACACCTCCAAATATTCCCTTCCCTTTGGGCATATCATACCAATCATCATACCCCCACAAGAGCCACTCCATACTCACGTGTTTATGGTTTTGAAGCCATCCTTCCCATTGAGGTTAAATTTCCTTCACTATGTATCTCTTTTAAGCATGTCCTAGATGATCTTGAATATCAATTAGCTTGCATGTAAGAGCTAGACCTACTTGATAAGAAATGCACAACTCCACTCAATAATCTTCAAGCATATCAAAATTGACTCAAAGGCCACTATAATTAGTGTGTTAAGTATAGAACATTTGAACTTGGTTATCTTGTTCTTAAATAAAACCAAAAGAATACCTTGGTTGAGAAGAAGCATAAAGGGAAATTCAAACCAAACTGGATAGGGCCTTTCATCATCATTGTATATTATGGATTAGGAGCATATAGGCTTGCCACACCAAATAGAGATGAACTTCCAAAGTTGATGAATATTATTCATCTCAAGTGGTACTATACTTGAGTGCTAAGGTGTATTATCTCTAAGGAACATTTTATTTATGCCATTTATCACTATTTTTATTTGTACAAATACCATCTTTATCTATCCTCTTCACCGTATCCACTTTCCTCTTCTATTCTATAGACCCAATGTGTTCTAAATACTAGCCCATTTGACCTTGGTTTTTTCCATTCATTACATAGTTTTAGCATTGAGTTATCTGATTAGTTCATCAGTTATTTCAAGTACTTTAGATAAAGAGCATATTTTGGGATAGTGTTATAGAATTTTTGGTAGTTGCATCCTTGATTTGTTATTCCTTTCTTACCACCAGTCTTACTACTAATTATAACCACCTTCGATAATATTAATACCATTGATCTATGTCATTATGTCCTGGTTATAACAACCTATGGACAAACTAGGGGAAACATTAAGCCTTGACATACCAACTCACCACTTCATATGTCATACTATACCTTTTTACCAATTGTGCCTATTTTCATTGAATTGGCTACTACACTAGTCAAGTTCCTCCATTGTAAGGGTAGAACTATAATGACTTGAGGTCCTACTCTGGGACTATGTAGGCAACAATTAATACTTGTTAAGGTTATCTTAGTTAACCTAAGCCATGATATCACCATTTTTTGAGAAACCTAAGCCATTCTCTCGTTATTTTTCAAGCACCCTAACCCACACTCTCACCATTTTGTGATCAACCTAAGCCATGCTCTCATTATTTTTAGAGTAACCTAAGCTATGCACTCACCATTTTTAGATCACCCTAGTCCATGCTATTTCCATTTTTTGAGCACCCTAAGCCATGCTCTTACCTTTTTGTGAGCAACCTAAGCCATACTCTCATTATTTTAAGAGCTTAAACCATTTAGTGTCTCGTCATTCTTGATTGAGTTGAGATACCTCAAAAAAATTTCTAAAAAACATTTGGAAAATTGTTAGAAAAGAATAAAAACATTGACCACTTCCTTGCCTTAAGGATTATGAGAATCCTTACTAAGTTACAAGAAAATCACTTTTGATTTAGTTTCTCCATCCTTTTTGTCCTTTTTCTCTCATGTACTTGTTATTTTTCAAGACCATTCCTATTCTTCTCTAACATCCATTCTATTTGTTTTCCTCATTTATCACATTCTTCCCATTCCCTGGGAGAACTACATTTGGCCTAAAGTTTTTTATTGGATATTACATCCATAGAATTATGTAGGCAGTGTCTACTTACCTAGTGCATATGGAGATAGCTCAGACACCCCCTTCCCTTTCTTCTATTTCTCCCATTTTTTTTGTTAAGTTGTCACATATTTTATAGGGGCAATGTTTATAGGGTTTCTATTGAATTATTTGTTTTTTTTTAATTTTTTCTTATTTTATTTGTTTATCTACTTATTTATTTACTTTCAACACTATTTCCTTGATTTAATTTATGTGTGTTCATTGGGTGATTCCTTTCCCACACTTATACTTAAATCCATCCATATTCATATGTTTACATTATCATCATGGTTTCTATCATTGGTGCATTATTTTCTATTGAGTATTGGATTATGGGAGTCAGTCCCTATGCATATTTTGGCCAAGTCTTCATGATGTTATACTATGATGCATATCGATACGTGCTACAACAAACCTCAGTTTCAAGAAGTCTATTCAATAATGGTGGCATCTATTTGGCACTAACATCCTGATTAACTCCAAATCATATCCCAAATAGATTAATTAACCACAAAATAATTTCAACCTTTATTAGTTTGGATGAGCATCTCCCTACTAGTAGGTTGTTATAATTAGTCATTACCCTCTATGTTAAGTTATCATCATCCTCAACCAAGTTTATCATGTTTGCCACTATTAGGGTACAATACTTATAACCACCTTTGGGAAAACCATTGCACATCATCCTACTTTCATTCTCAATTATTTTGACTACTTTTTCAATATCATTGTGTTTTCACCCCATCATCTTTCCTTTCTTTGGTCCCCTCAATTTGCATCTTTCTTTTTGAGGGACCATTTACCAGCTTACTTGTGCCAAATGTTCCCTCAAGGGGGCATTATATAGTTGGTTTATCATCATGGTAGTTATAGGCATACATGAACTTTTCATTATTTGAGAAGATGTTATTACACTTATAGCTTGCAACACCTTCCCAAATAGGGGCAAACTATAGACACCTAAAACTAGCCATCGATAACCTCCAATCAGGATTTTGGTCAATTTACACCCAAAATGCACTATTTGGCCTAAAAACACAAAAACACACTAAAGATGTGAAATTGACATATTCAAATTCTGATTTTGGCTAGGGTATCCCTAAATGGGGCAATGCAATTTATGGGATAGCTAACTTTGATCAAATTAGTTTGAGTCAAAATGCCAATTTTGCACCCACATGCTCTAGATTACTCTTTCCTATCAAATATTTTGCACAAGATACATTCCTTGATTATTTTTTGTTGGTAACATCCTAAAAATTAATATAGTTCTAATGCATCTGACATTGACTTCCAATTTTAATCTAATCAAATTTTAGACCAATAACAAGGCATTATGATCAATTTGAGTAATTTGTGCACAAAGTAATAAATCATGCTTAAGAGCTAATTAACTCAAGTTAGATCCTATTAAAAAATTATATGGAAACTTGTTTAATAATTTTTTTATAAATTAATATTGAATATATACATCATCAAGACACCTCATTTCTTGGAAAGACATCTCTAGGCCATAAATGCCACAAATATAAGGATTCATGCCCTCCATGCCTCATCAATGCCTTCCATGGTGACCTTCATGCATCTTAATTGCCCCTTATTCTAATGTCATGATGAGGATAATTATAAAATTAATTCAAAAAATTGAATTAATCCTCAACCACACATCTTAATCTTGAGATGGATGGTTCAGGTTGATTTCGATAAATCTCAAAAATCTATCAATAGGAGGCCTCATGACATCATTTCTAAAACATGAGAATGCAAAGTTATAATGCACAAATGGTTCCAAAAGATTCAATAAACTAGTGTTACCATGCCAAATTTATTTCAAGTCAATCTAAGCCATAAGCCAAAGGTGCCAAGGACTTCATGAGCACAAGCTAAGCAAGCCACCACTACAAAGGCATTTGGATCATCCAAGGAAGGTGAAGGAATTCTTGTGTTTTCATTCCTTGATTTTTAGTTGTGTTTGTCATTTGATTTTGTTAACTAAGCTCTCCCTAGTGTCTATTCCTAGAGATGTTATTCTATTAGTGTGTTTCTTTCATTTTATTTTCATTTTGGAACTAATGCCATACTAACCATCCTCTCTTGAGTCAAATTTCTAGATCACAATTTGAGGTTGCCACACCTATATTCATAACTTTTTTATTTATATGAGGATTAAATGATATTTTAGGCACACTAATATCACCACTTAAATCTTTCCTATTGGTTCTAGTGTTGTCTGTAATAGAGGTTCTTTGATTAAGCACAAAAGTATCCTCAACTAGGAAGTTTGTGAATATCTCTCCTTGAGGTTGCCCACTTCACTTGTCTACATCATGACTTCATCTTCTACTCATAAGAGAGGAATAAATCCTCCTTGATCAACAATATATTTCTCTTGAATTCTATTAACATCCTTTAATTGGCCTTATTTCCAATCTTCTCCTTATACCAAATTGGTATGAACTAGTACCATCTCTCTTGCATTGGTGGTAGAGTTAGGATTGGGCTGTCATTAACCTCTTCCCATTCCATATTTTTGGATAAATTATTACTAGTAAGGGTATGGATTTTGATGATAATATATTTACATATTGACCCACCTAAGCTAAGCTTTTATCATTTTATTTTATACATATGGATCCATGATTTTTTTTGCCTTATTAAGAGTAACTTTAGCCTTGGTATTAGCATTGGGAATTGAGGATATATCTAGATTACTAGTAGAATTATAAGACAAAGGAGACATACACACCTTAGATGGAAATATTATAGCTTAGATGAGGCCATTTTTTATCTTTGATAGTAATTTCATATGCTTTGGGGAGAGTAGAACCCCCTATAGATTGAAGCATGATAACAATTTCAATACCAATGGCTCTCAAGTAAGTAGGAAACACAAAACTATGAGGTGGCCTCATGCGAGGAGGCAATCTAAACCAGGTCTTTCAAAACCTCTCATTTAAATCATGCATCATTTATTTAGATCCTCTTTTGAACACATTTAGTTAATTTAGATGCATGATCACTTTTATTTCCAAATATTGAGGTCAACAATACTCCAAAATCATCCCGTGATGTAATGCATCCACCTTCTACAATCCTATACCCATAAAGAGCTTCTCCCTAAGGAACATGGAAAGGATTATAATAGGAATCTTATCTTCAATGATATTATGGAAGATAAAAAATTGGAGACATCCCTAATGTGCTCACTAGGTGTAACATGAATCTCACCATTGAATATGGGCACACCTTTTATGGCATTAGGAGGAATATCCTTATTTTTAGTGTTGAAGGTATGGAAAACATTAGGTATATCCCTATCTTCTTCAAACTCCTCAAAATCTTCAATTTATTCAATTTATTCAACCTCTTCCTCTCTAGAAAAGTCTACTAGTTATCTAAAGGGAAGATTAGGTTGAGGATATTGAAATTCAAGGGGAATTTTAGGATGATTGAGCACTCTACTATAGGATGACCTAGTGAGAAACATTAATTATGAGACCATGTGTATAATAAGACAATGGTATTGAACTAGATCTTACCTTGATGGAGTTGTCAAATGCTAAGTAGCACACCAATTAACAATTGATGTTTTTAAGACCAACATTCACCTTGATAATTTGTCTTTAAGATAATGGTCCCACTGGGCATGATAAAACTATTATCACCAAATATTAAACCCTATAATAGGGTTTTTAGGCCTATTATAGATTTGGAAAACATGGGAACACTTATGGGTATGTGGGTGTACCTATGGTAGAAGTGAGCCTCTATATTCAAAGAGCTAGCTCCCTGAATGTATCTTGAAATGCTCGCACCTATTTAACTAGTTGCTTATTTATGGGAAAAGAGTTAAGAAATGCATGAATTAAACCTATTATAGGGGTGATACACTAATATATATTCCACAAAAATATCATACTCTATCACAAAGAGACAAGGAATACAACATTAGTCTAAAAGTCCTAGAATGCACTAGCATTAGTATTTCAATATGAAGGTGACATGCATAAAGACTATCCAAGTTAAGTAAAACCATAGATTAATTGTAGATACTAAGGCTCATTATACACTTAGTAATATATCCATATACTTAACAACACTTCATATGACATACTAGGCTAGAATCACTTACATAAAACATGGAAGGATTGAGAGAAAGCAAGGATAGATGAATATCTCTTAACCATTCACTATACATATCTTCACACACATAGACAATATGATATATGAATTTAAAGTACATTTAATTTATTTTTATAAGGTAAAGTACAATTTCAAAACTAGTAGGCTTTGCCATACATGGTGTGGTATTATATTAAAAAGGCCAAAATGGTAACTACGTATAACATTTCAAAGAGAGGAGAAAAGAATGAAGTTTAAAGGTCACTAGAACACATCTCTAGCTGATAAAAGTTACATATGTAGGAGGATGAATTCAAAAATAGACTATGAAAGGTCTAATGGTAAAAAATGGATCTTGATGCATAAAAGCTCTTGAAATGTGGCATAGAACTCCTTTTGCTCATATAGGAAATTGCCTTCATCATGGATCATCAATTCAAGCACTTTAAACTAGACTAGGGAGAGTTGACACCTATACTATGATATTCATAAGACATTTACTTAGATTTTAGCTATTTTCTAGACACTTGTATTCATCATCCATAATTGCTCATTGGTCTCCTGGACTTTGACTCTTCACATCTATTTTTCACTATTCATCTTGAATCTTGACTGACCTTTTCATGGTGGCATATGAGTTTGAAGTTCTTGCTTCACTATAGAATCCTTGATCCTACATGGCTGACTATGTGGCATTCCATTTCTGCATCACTCATTCCATTTTTAAATATGCATGTCATCATTTATACATGTAGTATCATCTTGTCCATATATAACCCAATTGAATTTGCACTATCGATCTCATTTAGAATTTTTTTTATTTGACCTTCAATGTTAGTCATTGATCATTAATCTAAGGTCTTGATATTATGACATTTGGCAATATTGTACTCAATCTGAGCTCCTTGGCCTTTGATTTTTGCTCATATCATTGATTTGTTTGGTATGATTGAATGCATACCATTGATTTTATCTAGACCCACTACTTTTATTAGGTTGTCCTCACACTATTAGATCTAGATTTACACTTGAATGTCAAATTTTGGATGTTTTTCTATTTTAATTTAGATGGATAATTCATGAGTCCCAAAATTGACATCCACATGCCCATATTTGACATTAGTGTGAACATATTTGACACTTGCACAACCATCATAATTTAAACCCCAATGGTTTTTTTCCATGGCATGATTTTGACATCCATGCACTCATCATTTTTGTCTATGAGTCCATCATTAATGTCCATAATCCCATCATAATTTATACCCTAGTGGTTTATTTTTTGAGCTTTATTTTGGCATTCATGTACCTATCTTCATCTATCTATTTAACTTTGAAGGCTTATATCTAGAAGCAAAAAAAAAAATGAAGGCACAAATTTGTAGGGAATGATCTTGACCCTAAGAGAAACTTTTCCATGTGTTCCTTTGGTTCTAGGACGATTTCTAATAAAACTTATATAATGCACAAGTAACCAATATATTCATTTCTATGTGACATCTCGATGACAGTCTGGTTCACTTATGATTGTGATTGATCTATTTCTTGATCTTTTAGAGATTAGATGAACTTATTAAGGCCTATGAAAACTCTTTCCATGATCTTGACTACTCAAACACCATGAAAACCTTATACTTTCACATAAGACCCTAAAATAGCCCTTAAGTGACTCAAATTGATCTAAGGCTTAATTAGACTATGACCAAGGATAATATGGCACTAAATTACATCAAATGAACTATAAAACACCCTATGACACTATGTTAGACCCCTATATAAGTTTTTGACTATAGGGGGTTGACCCATTTTGACTTGTCATCAAAATAATCAACATAACATTCACCACTAAATGGGAAACCTTTGTGTACCAATAGATGCCATTTGGTTTAACAAGTGTAGGAGAAACTTTCTAAAGAACCATAGATATGCAATTTAATGAGCTAAACCAATATATGCCATTTGGTTTAATAAATGCAAGAGCAAATTTATAAAGAGTCATAGATATAGAATTTAAGGAGCTCATCAATAATGTCATCTTGGTTTACCAAAATGACACAATTATTTTTTATAAGCATATAGAAGATCACTTAGGCCATTTGGATCAAGTATTTGAAAAGTGTCAAGATTTTATAATATATATGGACCTTAACAAGTGTATCTTCATAGTTCATGAAGGTAATCTACTAGGGCACATTGTTTCTAAATAGGGGCTCACAATCAATCCAAAGTGAGTCAAATATATTTCATGTTTCCCTCTTCCAAGTCATAAGAAGAGTCTCCAAATATTCTTAGGAAGAATAAAATTTGTTAGGTCATGCCTCATTTATCTACCCTAACCAAACCCTTCACTATGATGCTCAGGAAGAATGGTTGCATTCAGTTAGACTCATGAAGAAAAGGATAGTTCAAGGTCATTAAGAGTGAAATCACATAATTTCCCACCTTTATCAACCCATATTATAGTAATTATTTTATCCTTTATACATGCAGTGGGGTTAAAGGCATCTCAACTATTCTTATGCAATAAAAAAATGATCATTTGGAATACCCAATTTCCTTCTTCATCTAGATGCTAAAAGATTATGAGTTACACTTAGCTTCATTGAGAATCACATCCTTAAAAAAATTTAGAGTGATCAATAAGTTCATGTATATACTCTCCAAAAACAAATTTTGACTCATGGTTACACACGTAAGTATAAAATAGTTCTTACTCAGTAAAGACATCAATGAGAAGAGAGCCAGTTGGGTCACAAATGTGATGGAGTATGATGTGGACATATAAATCACAAATCTAGTGTGAGTAAAAAGAATATACAAATAATTTGTTGGGGTGGAAATTTTTTAAGATATATTAGTCTTAGTGTTGCACAAAAATTAATCAATAAGTCAAGAAGCTGTAATGGACTAGATGTAGAATATGATGACTTTACTTCAAACCATCTCATATCCCCCTAGCTTGAATAAATCCAAGCACAATAATTTCAAGTTTTAATCCATTCCTTATGTTCTCATCAGTGGTGTTTTGTCTAGAAGATACATTAATGGAGTCATCTTGAGGTGTGTAAAATTAGACTAGGTGAGTATAACTATTTAATAATTCCATAATGGCCCTACAAGAGGCCATTATTCACCCAATACCACTAATTCAAAAAACATGTGAGATGGCTATTATTGGCTAACTATGTTAAAATACACACACACACATATTTTTAAAGTTAAAAGAGATGTGTACTCTTCATAGGGAAACAAAGGCTATCAAATTTACCATTACACCTAATACAAGTTGATCAACCATTTGCACAATGGGGCCTAAAATTCATAAGCATGATTAACTTACCATCAAGTGATGGACATAAATGTATCCTCATGGCCATAGAATATGTCATGAGATGGAAATAAATAGTAGGACTCAAATAGGCTATAGAGGCATCCATCATGATCTTCTATAAAGGAATTGTAATAAGATTTGGTTTTCTATCCACCATTATCTCTAATAATGCATTGGCTTTCCTTGTATCTAGAATTAGTGATGGGATATCAAACATAGCATCTATTTGAATGCCTCATCAAATTATTACCCTCAAGTAATGTTTTGGTCAAGTCCATGAATAATAATTTGATTTGTATTATAAAGAGGACCATGGAGTAAAATCAATGAGCTTGGTATGCTAATCTTAGGACTTCCCTCTATGTTAATCGATTCATACCCAAAAGAGTGTTTGGAAGTTAACCCTTCATGTTAGTTTATGAAAGGGTGGCCAAATTGCCCAACACCTCAGGTCATCTTCATTATAACTTTCCCATTAGTTGGAGTTTCTAGAAATTGATCCGCTCACAATAAAATTACTATAGCTAATGGATCTCAAAGAGACTAGAGCACAAGTTGTGCACACTATGGAACTAAAATAGGCCCAAATGAAGAGGAACTTTGATAAAAGCACCATTGACAAAAGTTTTAAGGAAAGATATTTATTTTTCAAATGCAATATAGATAGATCAAAAGCTAGAATGCATACTAAATTTGATGTGATGTGGAGTAGTCCATGTACCATAACTAGTTACAAGAAAGGCAACCCTTTCCAACTCGCTAACCTAAATGGAGATGAATTACCCATTGCAATCAATGAAATCCATATAAAGCACTATTCGCATTCATTTTTTAATAATTTGTAGATAATTAAGTTGAATATTTTTTCATTTCCTTAAGTGCCTTTTGCACATTATTTTAGGATAGTTTTATTTCATCTAAGTGCTTTTACATAATTTTCCTCTTAGATTAGATCTCTTTCCTCTAATTGACTTTGGCATAGTTCTTTATTTTGTTAGCAAGATATTATTTTATTGTAAAGTGAGGAGTACACTTCTAATGCATTTAATGGCAAAATGACTAGAAGTTTTAAAAACTCCATGCATAATGGATTTATTAAAATACTAATGGATTTTAATTTATCAAGCATGTATCTTATAGAGGTCTATATGAATGTTGAATTTATAAGTTACCCCAATTTTGTTTGGAAATTAAAAAAAATCCTACATAAGGTTGTATGCTCACAAGTGTTGATTTCTTTAAATCAAGTCATTTGTAGATGCATCTCATCCATTACAACACCCATAATATTAAGTTTAGATATATGAATAAACTAAGTTTCAAATTTCATTCACAAGGATTTTATAATATGTGCCCCATGTATGGATCCACCATCGCACAAGCTAAATGGTGTGCAAATTCAAAGGCATAAATATCTCAGTCTTCAGACAGTATAAGGAGAGGTGCACAAGAAGAAATTATATTCCACTTCTATACTCTAATAAATCATATACTATAATCTATTTTGTGCACATGTTATTTTGTCAATTGATATGGGCCCCAGTATAAATTAAAGACTGTAAAAGACAACCAAAATGGGACTTGGTGAAAAAAGGTTAAATTTAATATATCCCATAGAGGAATTCTATATTTGTAATTATTTTTAGCTTAAAACTCACTAAAAATTATAAATACATATCCCTTAGTATTTTTTACCATTAGATGCACAATAATGACATGACAATTCAAGAAAAACTTGCATAGTGATTGACAAGTCGAAATGATATATAAGGAAGTAGTTAAAAATGAATTGACATTTTAGGCCTTATCAGATAATTAAATGCATAATCAATTATTATATGTTGGAATATGATCACATGCTACCCCTCTAAGTATTCCAAGATCTTCCATTCTTAGACATGCATGTGGATCCAAAACAATCTTGCCACCAACTCTGAGATCTGAATCACCAGGCAAGATTTAAAAAGAATGGACATAGTGCCACAATAGAATTAAAATAATGTATATACCACTCCAAGGGTCACATTACTTTTATAGGACTTGATCTATTATAATGTATTTTTCTTCATTGTAAAAGGTTTGACATTTTTTAGGTAGCATCAGACTGCCAAATTTTACCCTCCAAGAGCATTGTTATTGGCTGAACCTTACATGTTAATGAGAATTAAGTTTACTTCCCTATATTATTATTACATTATATGTTTTATTTTCATTTTTTGATCTTTTTCTATGGGTAATGTCTGTCGATTTCATCATTTTCCATTCTTATCACCTTTGTGTGGAACTTAGAACTCACTTATAGCTTGTATTCTATGTGTATATAGGTCTATGTAGACATTGTCTATGGATAATTCATCATTCCTCTCAGTGTTATACTACATTCCTACACTTATTTATGAAATAAATATTATTTTAAGTTTCCATGGTATAGTTTATGTGATATTGTCTTGTCCTCTAATATTCATAGTATGTCCACAACAGTAAGAGTGCTCTCTCTATTCTTTTTACATCATTTTTATTTTATAAAAAAATATTACCTTCTCCCTCTCTTTTCCCTCAAAATATTATGTTGATATTAGTGGTAGATTTACCTTTATTATCTTTAGGTCTATGCACTGGTCATAAACTAGATGCACTTAGAATAGATTGAATCTAGCCTAATCTGTATGTTTATCCTAAGGAGTGAAAGGATCCAACACCTTGGGGATGTTACCATCATTGTGATGAGAAAACCAATGTTCCATGCATGCAAATGAGTAATAACACTTCCATGCCTAGTGCAAAACACTTTTTCACCTTGTATAAAACATTCATACTCTACACCCTACCATAAAATCTCCCACATTACAAGACATCCATGGGAGCATATTTCTAATGATAATAGGGACAAAGGTTATACCTAGATTATATTATAATTATGGTGACAAGACACAAATTTTCCCCTTTATGTCTCCCCAAGTATATCCCATACAAATTGGTGAAGCAGGTAATAGTCTACCATCTAGGGTGGATAATTAATGAAAACATGAAGAAGAAACATAAAGGTGTGTTACACAAGTCTTCCCTAATAATTGACCACATATGATACACAAATAACACACATTTTGGATAGGTTTACAAAACTATAGAGTGTTACTCATTGGCATCTTTATCACACATGGACTAAGATCCATATGGCCTTATCCAAAAGCATATCCAAGGCTTAAACATCCCATACTATCATGAACATTATGAGTATGACTTTGTATTCATGAATCCAATGGATAATGGTGAGGTTTTGGAAAGGGAAAGAGTGGTTGGGTTGATATAGGACCATTCAAGGTCCATCTAAAGAGAGACATCTATTATAATTACAAATGTGCATCCTAGGATTTCACCTCTCAATGGATTAGCAACTATGGTTTATTAGACCTATTGGCCTATTAAATAGCCTTTGTAGGAGGGAACATTATCCCAACCACCACCCACTATGATGACAACTATAAAGGAGGAGTAAGTGTGGAAGATACACCTATTATGTCAAATTCCTCACAATAAGGTCCTTCCCAAGCTTTACCACCACTTGTAATGAAATTATTAAGCAAGAGAAAGAGGTGGGATAAATGAATACTATTACAACTTCTTTGGGAGAAGATCAAGAACTAATTTACATTGATTCTTATAAATTTTAGGGCATGGGTCTATTAATTTCTTCCTTAGTTATTTTTGCTACAATCATAAACACGACAACTTCCACCACATATAAGACTCCTCCCTTGGCTATAAAGACAACAATTTATTACAAGAAAAAAGTGAAAGCCCTTAGGGATCCTATTCCATCGGCATAGTCTCCTACAAGTCCAAATATGGAGGTGCCACCAACTAAGCCTAAGGAGAAGGATGAAAAATTGAAAAGAGACAAAATATTAATTCCTTAGGGGATCAAAGAAAAATCACCAATGGATGTAAACAAATTAGTTTAGGTCACCACTATTATAGTCACTTCTTCTTCACTTCTTTTAGTTCCTATTTTTCCTTCAATTTTAATGGTTATTATGGTCCCTATTGCTCCAACTATTCCCATTATTCCTCTTAGTCCTATTGTTTCTATATCCCATATTTTTTTAGTATTGAGGTTGATTTTACTACTCTTATGGTTTTTACTTCCCCTACTAATACTTTAGTTACCATTGCCCCTACTCCCCTAAGTATAAAAAGGTTCAATTTAATAAGACTATCAGATCCCTTGCTAATGCTCAATTGCATGTGTCTTCCACTTAGTTAGGATTTCTTATTCCTTTGTCCACTATAAACCAATATACTTCTATTGTCTCTTCTACCAAATATAATAATAAGAAGCCTAAATATATTTTCCATTCAATGCCTTAGTTTCGTAATGTAGACTAGTCTAAAATCATATTTCCATCATGACCATACCTACTAATTGTAGATTACTATTACAATCTTTAGGGGATGCTTTAGTAATGACCACTGCTAAGGACACTCAACTAATAGATGCTAAATAGTTGGTAACCCATAGTGGGCTATAGACCTGGAGGCCCATGCTTCACAAAACCCCAATTTTACAATAACTGAGGTCCCCACTGTGAGCTCCATTTTTGATAAATCAATGGTAATTATCCAAAGGGTCAGGAAGAGGAAAATAGAGGATGACTCTATCAAAGGATTGATCTTGGAATAAAGGCAAGATGTTTTCATAGTACCAAAGATAAAGATTAGGATAGTTGGATAGTCTCCATACAATGAGGATTTTGAAACTTATCTTCAAGAAAATATAGAGGTATTGGTATAACTCAAGGAAATGAACAAGCTAGGTAAGAGATAAAATAAGAACTAAAGTAAGTAGAAAATCAATAAAAAATAATATAAGTTACTATATCAATTGAAAGTGATGTTCAAAATGTAGCTCTTCGTTTATACAATATTCTAGAAACTATTGGTTCAATAAGAGATGAATTATCCCCTCACATTATTAAAACCTCCAAATTATATAATTATTTAAATCAAGATTATAATATTCTAAATTTCTTTGACTCATACACCATTAATAAATATTTTGGCTGCTTGGATTTGATAGCACCATTGGAAGTACATTAGAAATCTAAGATTGGGTATCAAACATGAAAGCCTTATTTTTAAAATTAGTAGAGCATTAAATACAAGTCTTACTAATTTTGGATGAGGTAAATTTATCCCAAGCCTTTAATCCCTAAGTTACATTAATAAGCAAGACCATTTTTGACCAACTACTCTATCAGGCATCTGCTAATTTTAAGTAAAGTCTTTAGAGGTGCACATTAGAGGAAATTGAACAAGAACTAGGTTTTTCCAAGAAAAAAGTTACAGAGATAGATATATTTTGGGTGGAGTTTAGATCCGCCAAGCCTAAGCATGTATGTTTAATAGTGAAAGTCACTAGGGTATATAGACCCTCTCTTTTGAACATGGATATAATAATGTTGCAACATAGTGCTGGATACAATCACTTATAGGAATTGGAATAAAAAAATAAGCTATGCATGGGTCATATAGTTCTACTCCACCTTCTAGTACACTCCCTCTAATGACTACTAGTTAAACCATGAAGGCCCCAATATCTAGTAAACATTAGTATTCTTTAGTTAATGTATATGTATTTTTCATGTAAATTAGCAATGGACCTAAGACATGTAGTTCTTGACTAAGTAATATTGTAAACATGCACACATTGCATGGTTTTTAAAGATTGAGTATTATTTCAAAGACTTAATTTTGACTAATTTAAATATGTATACAAAATTTAAATCAATTAGAAATCTCATTCTAATGATCATTATCATGTAATTTTATAGTTTTTCATGAATTTGAAGGATGAAATGATCCCTCCCTAATTATATATATATTATAATGATCTCATTTTCAAGGAGGGGAGACTGATTGAAAATTTTATCAATACATAAATAAATATTTTGATTATCTTAAAATTCTATTGATGTCTTTCTCTTTCAATTATATTTAATTAGTCATGATTATTTTATTGGTTGGTTGATTCACTAATTCAAAGTGTACAAAAGATACAGAGAATTCCTTTTTTTATTATTAATGTTCATATAATATGTGTAATAGTTACTGGATGATTATAAAATATACTTGATTCTATGTAATTAGGTTGATTGTTTCATTTTATTTGAGTGGGTAGCAGTGTCTCCCATGATATAGTTTTCTAAGAGTGAGAAATATCTACCTTGGATAACTATTTGATCCATGTTATAATATTATAAATAGGGGTGTGAAAAAATCACTCTAAATAGGATAAACCTTTGGTTGAGATCTTAGAGTATGTTACATCATCTTTTACTTTAACTCCTTAACTATGTTTTCATGTGTGTACAATAATTTCTAGCTACAAACATTAGTTTTAGACACTTATGCACAAAGGGACCAACTTGTAAATAATTCCTTTTCAGAGCACAAAACCTTCTTTCCTTCTCTACCCCTTTCTCCCCATTTGGATTTTTTTTAATATCTACCTACATTAGAATAAAATGCATCTACCCAAATCAACTAGGTTTTAACTTTCTTCTAGGTTTCACTCACCCATTCACACCCAATTAACAACTTGTATGCTTAACCTACTATTTCACCACCTAGTTTTTCAGCCCATGCCTAAAATTCATACCCTAGAGTGGATTCTATCTTCATAGAGATCTTAAAATGTTATATTTTACCTCATTTAACTTTAAAGTGTGCACAAAAACCACATCAACAAAAAGAAAATGTGGTTCTAAAAAGAGTTCCATAACCACTTTTTGTTTTTCCTTAAAAAAGATATCCCCTTATGTCTCAGTTGCACTAGAGACACCCAAGAGAGTAAACAAGTTTAGATCCCAAACCAATCTTTTGGTTTCACCTTTGTCGATCCATCAAAGGCATAGATATATACTATATATTCCCACAATACCTAGGTCAAGACATCTTCCCCAATAATAAACCTCCATCCCATTAATCATCCTATTGCTTAGCCTTATTTAGTTGGATTTGATATTTTACTCCCAAGAAATGTGTATGATTTACCAAGGGATCGAGATAAGTAACTAATTTATTTCTCCCCTTCAAAAGGAAGGATAGAAGAGGATCATATCAAGTCTTTTAAATCTAATTTAAGGTTGATTAATGTTGTTAATGAATATTTTTCATGAAATGTTTTACCATTCACATTGTAGGATGATTATTATGATTAGTTTCTCATTTTAAAAGAGAACTTGATTACTTCATGGAACTCATGTCAAATCACTTTTCTTTCCCAAATCAGATATGTTACCAGTCTAAATGTGGTGTATAAACATTTCACCAATATGAAGAGTGATCCTAATGAGCTAATCCATACTTTTAATATGTGATTTTAGAAGATGCACACTTGGCTAAGTGTTGCATATAAACCACTAGTGAGCCTAGCACTCAAAATGTAAAAGAATGCCTTAGATATAATTAATATAGTATTTTTGAAAAGAGATATTATTTCTAACACTATATCATTAGCTTATGAAGAAGCAATCAACATTTATAGGTAGATAAACCCTCAAATACTAGGCACTCCTAACCTTAATGTTGGTTTCCTAGCTTTTAATCCAATGTCTCATGTGAACCAAAATATTTTGGCATTCAACTAAAATTAGGATAGCTTTGCATTTTTTCTTAAGTTATTTTTGTTTTCCCTGAGTGTTCATGAGAACACAAGTGTATTTTATTTATTGTCTTGTATTTATTTTTTATTTTCTATTTGGTGTGATTTTGGTGTCCTTTCAAAGGCTTATTAGTGTCAAGAACAGTGTAGAGGTGACTCCATTGCCTAAGGATAGGAGAAGGCTATAATTCCTTAGCATAACATGCTTGTTACCCCTAGGAAATTACCAAAAGTTTGACCAAAATTTTCTATAGGTAAAATTAGGTCAAACCCCCTATATAGTGAAGATTTATATAGGGTCTTACTAAGTCATAAAATGGTGACATGGTCACTAGTGAACTTAAATAACATGTTTTACCTTGGTCATGTTTATCTAAGTTTGTTTTATGTCATCCTAGGCAATCTTTTGGATTATTTAATGAATTGTAAAATTTCCTATAAAAATAAAAAGGATTTTAAGATTAAATATAACATACAATATGTCATATTGGTCAGATAAGCTATTTTAGAATTGACAAATTTTAGATTTAACATGGAAATAGGGAGATCATTGAAACATAGGTAGTTAAAGATAGTTGTACAAGCAAAGACAACCTATCTATCATATGTGAGGCTTTAGAAAAGTCCCTTAATATTCCAAAAAAGTTAGTTTTAGGATTTAAAAGCTTCAACATGTCCAAAAATAACAAAACCTAACTTCTCTTTCTCATTGCTCTCTTGGGCAGGTCAAACAAGTCAATCGATTTTCTTTCAGTATAGATAAAAGAAGATGGGTTGGTATGAATACACCTAGTGGATGGAATTAATCCATTTGTACTTCCATTTCATGGTAATAGTTGTAGGATTGGTGATCTATTCTCTATGAACAATCTATAAGATTATTAGCATTTCAAAATTGCTTGCATAACCCTACCATCTTTGGTTTTGTCCTTTATTTTCATTAGTATGAGGTTTCCAAGTGATTTATGAATATTTTTAGAGTATGTTAATTCTTCTCATGAGGTTCTCAAAGTGGTTTTCATGTGTGAAAGGATTAGTAGGACCATCCCATTTAACTAGAAGATTGAACATAGTGGTGGTCTATAAAACAATTATTCCCAGTTGTAGTGTTTTGTCCTCTTATAGTGGCTTCTGATCAAAGGTAATTCACTTGTCTTATCTCCTCTCTAATCATGTTGATGGTCAAGGAAAAATAAACATAGAAATTAAAATATCAAATATTTGAATCCAAGTTGAGTTGGAGATGTTTCATACACACAATCAGATTTCAACATGATAGCCACCTATATAACTATGTAGAAGCTCTAAGACAGAGTGTTCAAAAATATATAGGGGTGTTTATAATAAATTGAGGCTTTAAACTAGATTTGACAGCATAAATAATATCATTGTGATAGTGGTGAGGCTATTACATATAGTTATACTTAGGTTTATGTCCATAGGTTGAAGAAGTTTCTAAGAGGGAAGTCTTACCTTAGTTTCTCTAAAAAAGGTTCTCTTCCTTACACAACATCATTTGTTGGTGGATATTTTTGAGATCTACATAAGATCTGATCATTTCACTCTTATAGTCTAGACCTAGAGGTTACATCTGAGCACAAGAAGAAGATTTCTATGTCAAGAGAGGATAATATTTGGATGGTTTCAATTTAATCAAGTTTATACTAAATATGCTTAGTGAAACATAGTTTTTTTAAGTAAAATGGGCTTTAAACTTGCAGCCTCATAGTACATTGATAACAAAGTAATAAGAGCATGGTATCGAGACAATAGTTTAGTATTTCAAGTGTTAAATAATTCTAATGACTCCAAGGGGAACTAAAAATCATTAATTTTAGTATTCAAACCTATATCATCACCTATAGTATCATCTTAACTCCTCTAATATACACACCTATAATTTCACTTGCACTTCAAATTAGCTAGGCTATTGAAAGGGAAATCTTAGTTGATATAATATAGTTATAAGATGGAATGATCACTCTTATATGGATAACCTTACCATTATATGTGGTCCTTAGAAAAACATCAACATCTATAGGAACCTTGTGAATTTTGAGTGGCTACTTACAGTTACAGATAGTCTGCAGACTAGCACATGCTTATGGGGACTATAGGTTTGGTTGATGAACAGAGGCATACGATGTATGGTTCATGTTGAAAATAATATCATAATTGGTAATGACACACATACTTGTGTTTTAAATATTTAGGATCCTTAAACTATAGTGATGATACTCAAACACAGTTAGTCTAAAACCTTATATATAATCCTTCATAGTATACAGACCTAGAAAGTTAGTCTTGTGAAATTTGATGTTTGAGACTTCTAAGAGAAGAATCAAGTTTTAGAAATTAATACATGGTATCCTCATAACCTGATAAATCCCTCCATATTCTCACTTATTAACCATATTCATTTATTAGATAGTTTTCATTGATGTCCAAAGTACATGATGTCATGATGCATTAATGACAAAGAGGTTAATTTTATGGATTTGAGGATGTATGGCATGACATTGATGCTAGATTTGTCATTGATGTTCAAGGTACTTGATGTCATGATGCATTAATGACAAATAGTTCAATTTTATGGATTGGAAATGTATGTCATGAGTCTAGATCATTAAGGACCAAGAGGATGTTGTGAGGGTTTCATAGATCCTTTAGTGAAATTTTAGAGATCTAATTTGTCCTTTGGAGAGAATAAAATGCAAATTCCTAGATTAGAAAAAGTATACTATCACTTCATGTCATCAAGGTATGAATGAATAAGTTAGTTTGTGAATTTATTATATGTACCAAAAAATTAAAATCTTGTCAAAGGGTGACATAGATATTGTTGTCCTCCAAAAATATCACTCATTTTTAAGACAACATTTGAACTATTTTGGTCCTATAGACTAAAATTGTCTCTTCCCTTTTCAAAATTTGTCTTGGGCATTCAAATTCCTCATTTTTCAAGCTTTTCAAAAATCTACAGACTCTACAAGCTTGAATCTATGGAATCTATAGGCTTGAATCTATGGACTCTGCAGGAAGAGAAAATCCACGGACTCAGCAAGAAGAGAAAATCTATGGACTTTTTAGACCAAGTTAATTTGGATTTATAGGTTGATTTATATAGACTTGGTTTCTATGGAATCTATGGGTAGGTTCATTTCTACAAGTTTAATGGGCTTCACGACTCTGTAGGCAGGTTCAATCAAAATAATTAGTTTCTAACACTTGGTCTTTTTTGGGATTGGTTCAGTGCCTTGGTTCAAACAAAAATCTCCATTAGCAAGCATCAGCAGCAGGTTCAATGCATTTGGTTCAATAGTTGGTTCTATGTCAAATGGTTCATTGGTCGATTCAAGGCTTTGTTTGAACCATTGACCCAAAACTTGGTTCAACATCTTTTGGTTCAACGGTTAGTTCATTTCTTTGGTTCATTTAATTAAACCATCGACTTGAACCATCCGCTTGAACCATTTTGGTTCAAATCTTGGTTCAACTGATTGGTTCAATGAAGTGGTCAATAGTGGGTTCATTAGCTTGAACCATTTTGGTTCAACCAAATGGTTCAACGTTTGGTTTAACCAAGCAGTTCAACCAAATGGTTCAATGTTTGGTTTAACCAAGCGGTTCAATCAAATGGTTCAACAATTGGTTCATCACCTTGGTTCAAAGGAGTGGTTCAAAGGAGTGATCCAATGTAAAAGTTCAAAGAGCCTCCTGAAGGACAAGTGCCCTTGTGGAGGGCACTTGGTTGATAAAAACACCCTTCGAAAGGGTCATTTTTGAAGAAGGCCATAAAGATAAATTCCTTCAAAAAATTTGTTTAAGGCAGATAGTCATAATTGTTTCAGACTTTTGTCTGAAGGAATTCCTTCAGATAAAAATCCCAAAGGAATTCAGGAAAGTAGCTGAAGGTAGAAAGCCTAAATAAATTTACAAAGAAACAAAGGGAAAGTGATTGAACATTCCACAGACTTTTTGTCTGTAAGAAATTTCAGCAGACTTTTTGTTTACAGGAATTTGCCCGCAGAGAAAGCCCAGGGAAAATACCCATGGGAATTGTCTATAGGAAAGTCTGATGAATAGTCCACTAAAGAAAAGGCCACTAAAGGACCCCAAAGGATAGGTGATCTTGTAGGGGACTCTAAGATGCTAAATTAAATAATACTTCCCTAAAGCTGAAGGGTCACCTTCCCTTTGGGAAAACATGAAATAAAAAATTTGAAGGAAGAACACTAGTGACCCAAAAGCTTGAAGGCCATCTGAAGACTGACCCAAAGGGTAGATACCCTTGCGGGGGGTTTTCCCAACCCAATCAGGTCATTTCTTAAGGCCCAAAAGGGCAAGTTCAATCTAGGAAAGTACCAAATAGAAAAGCCAAAGAAGGACCAACGGGTGACACGCCCAAAGACGTCAATTTCAAGACAATGAACTAGCCATTGATCCTTTGAATCTATAGACCCAAATGCATTCATAGGTTTTAAGGCCAAGGTCAGAAGAAAGTGGCTAAAGGACAAAATAGAAAATTGAAACTAGGACCTAATTCAATTAACAAGAAAAGAAAGAACGATGAAGATAGGATCAGATCACTAGGAAGACATTGAAAGTTACAAACTTTCAATAACATGACTTGTTTCCTTGCATTGATAAAATTAAATGGGTAAACACCCATAAATTCTAGTATATCATCTTAACAAATTTCAATGCAACATGATGTGTTATTATTCTGAAGTCCTTCTTAAAGAGGCTATATAAGGGACTCTCTTCTATTGTAAATGGATCTTCTTTTTTTTAACAATCAGAATGAAACTCTACCCAAATTGAAAGACACTTTTGAGACTTTGAGCTTAGTTTGTTTATCATATTTTGTTAGTGGAATAAGAAAGCAAGTGGTTTTTCAGACTTTGTGCTGTAATATCTTTGTTGTTGAGGAAACTGTTCTTATGTCTTTTTCCTCAATGTATCTTCTGTTCCTTTAATTCAACAAGCAGGATTAGTGAAATTAGTCAGGAAGGTATCCTGAAGAGTCAACTATGGATAGACTTTGTGCTCCCATCATTGCCTTTCAGTGTGTTTTATTTTTATTTCTATGTAAAGGACTTTGGGAAGACTTTGTGCCCTCATTGTCCTTCATATCTTACTCTTGAGCAATTCAGGTGGAGACTTTGTGTTGCATCTTGATTTGCTGGTTACTATGTCCGTTGCTACATTTTGCATTTACTACTAAGAGTATTCTTGTGGTTTGCTGAATAGTACTTCTGAAAGAAGAGTGTTGTTTATTATTTCCATTGAGTTTTTCCTTTGATTTGCATGCATCATCTCTGAAGAAAGAGAGATGGATGGTTTGTCCTAACCTTGAGTATTATTTTTTGTTAATATATATATATATATATATAGTATACCTACAGGGAACCTCCCCTTGATGAGAGGAGAGATCAGTCTCCTTCTGATGTGGTAAACCTACACATTTGGATGACTAATCTTCCTACTTTGGTTGATTAGACCTATTTTGTTTATAAGTACGCTAATCAACAAAATATTCAACCAATACTTTTTGGTGAATCTACTGGGGATATCGAATATACCCATTATCCATTTATAATCTATCCTTTCACCTCCACACTAACTAGGAAAGAATGCATAGTTTAAAGCCTCAATCTTTAATTGAAGCAAGGTTAATTCTTTTCAATTTTTATTTCACAATATGGTAGATTCAAGGTATACATGAAGTCAAAGGGCTAAAGGTATCATTGACCCTGTATTTGAGTTGGTACAACAAATTGATTTTGATATGTTTCCTTCACCATCTCATCTCCAACAAACCAAGAGCTTTCCTCCCACTAAAGTCAAATATCCATTGCTAGACAAAGTATCTACTTCTGTTGTTGATAAAGCTTTGCCAATAATTACTCCTCTGAGATTTCTTATTCCTCCTTTTCATTATCCTACAATGGTAGTTCAAGGCCCCTAGGGTAATGCTTTTAGTCCTCTCAATCTTACTTCACCTCTACATAAGCTTCCACGTAGTTCAAGGAAGAATTTCCCCAAATTCTATGGTGATGGGAAAGTTCATCCTGATCAACACATTGTAACCTTTAGCATAGCTTGTGGATTAATCAGAGTAGAATTTGAAGATGTAGCAGTTAGGCTTTTTGTGGAGACACTACAAGGTACTACTGCAGATTGGTTGTATCATCTATAGGCTCGATCATTAACCAATTAAAATACTCTCAAAGATAAGTTTGAAGCTAGATTCAAACTTACTGAAGATGGACATGCACTTTTGGCTCAACTTACATAGATGAACAAAGATCCTTATGAGCCTATGAGATATTTCATAGCCAAATTTGACAAATTAAGAAACAAAATTCTTGTAATTGCCTCACCTATAGCTGAGAATCTCAAATGATTTTTCATTAATTCTTAGTTACCTGAAGTAAGTATTCTCTTGAGATGTGCTGGTTAAATAGATGTTGTTGTAGCTCAACATTTCACCACTAACGTAGAAGATGATCTCATCTTAACAGGGAAGATAAGAAGAGATCTAAATAGAAATAGAGCTTCATCATCTTCTGAATATGCATCTACATGAACCATAGATCCAATGGTGTAGAAATTGACAAATGAGTTGCTTGCTCTCAAAAAAACAAATGGCTCAATGAATGTCTTTTGCTCCTTCATATAAAAGGACATTCCCAAATCAATCATATCAGGGCAATGCTGCCAAGAATAAAGGGCAACAGAATTGCCTTCCTCCCCCACAAGGGAAACTTGCCCTAGAAGCTCCTCCAACCAATTTAATAATGGGATATCTTGAATTAGAATTAGAGTTCTCTTTCTAGCCTGAATTGAATCAAGAAAATGACATTTATCTCCTTGAAGACAATCAAAAAGAATTAGCTGGTGACTCCCACATTGGTTTCCTAAATTATCAGGATGAACCCAAAAGCAAAGGAGAAGCTTTTGATGGATCATATGCAGTGTTTACCAAATCTAAGAACCAATCAATCTAGTAGACTGATAAAGAGAAGATAGCAGAGTAACCACAACTAGTAGTCATGATTGCTAAACGTGGAACCATTCTACCTTTTTAGTCAAAGGATCTAGTAATCACTCAAAAAGAAAATGCATCAATTTCACCTTCCCCTTCTAATTCAGATTTTCAAACCAGCCCACCTCCCATCCATCCTAAAACTTAGAAGGTTGAAGTACCTTTCTCTATACCTAGCTCAATTCAGCCATTTGACATAATCGATCATGTCAAAAAGACAAAAATACAAATGTCTGAATTTGAATATTTACAGTCCAATCTTGATCAATTGAATAAGTTGGTCCAATATGTCAAAAACCAAACTATCCCTGCAAGACAAAAAGATAAAAAGGTAACTCCTAATTCTCCATAGAACATGCCTATTCTAAATAATCTAGTCATTACTCCTCTAGCTACTCCCAAAAAAAAGAACCTTTTTATGTCTCCCTATTAATTAATGGCCACAAGCTGAGTAACTATATTATAGACTCAGGCACATCTGATAATGTCATGCCTACTAAAGTAGCTAAGTCTCTTGGTCTCACATTGACCAAAACCTTTGGGAGATGTTTCTTTATGGAGAATAAGCAAGTACCATTGCTGGGGCAAATCAAAGATGCCCAATTTGCATTTGTAGCCTTTCCAAACAAGAGAATCAAGATGATTGTCTTGGTGGCTGATGTCCCAACATCTTATGGCATTTTTCTTAGATGAAATTTTTACAAGGACGTAGGAGGAGAACTAAGTATGGATTTGTCTAAGGCATAATGAAGAGGTTGCTCCCTGAAAAGGAAGCAAAATATGTGGTCACCCAGACATCAACCCCTAAAGCTCAAATCCTTTTTGAATCCACAGGTATGGGTAACTATTTTCTATCTATAGATGAAGTACATGAAAGATATTATATAATTCTTGAAAAGATCAACTCAAAAATTAGTTCAACTAGAACAACAAAAGAACTAATAGGCTGCAACACAGATCAAGAAGGATCCTCCATCTCTGACGAAAGAAAGTCTAAAGAAAAATCATTATCAGATGAGATATGGACTTTGGAATTTGATGGTAGCTATTCCTCTACCGGTTCAAGAGCTGGGATTGTTTTGATATATCTTCAAGGAGATATTTTCCCTTCATCTTACAAATTATAGTTTAGAAACACTAACAATATAACTGAATATGAATCTCTATTGCTTGGTATGAAGGCTGCTCAAGACAAAGGCATCAAGTTTCTTCATCCCAAAGGGGATGTTGAATTAGTGGTTTACCAAGAATGAAAGATTACACCACTACCATAACTTGGTTTGGGACCAAATTGAAAGCTTTGATGCTTTCAACATTTCTACCATACCTAGAGAGTCTAATGATAGAGTTGATGCACTTGTTGTTTCAGGAACTCTCTTAGTTCCTCATTCAGATTTCAAAGAAGACAAGTATACTATTGAGCTGATCTATAGAACAAGTGTTCTTGAAAATTCTGATTGTTGGAAAGTATTCAATGATGATCATCAAATCATTGCTTTCTTGGAATGAAAAGATAATTTTGAACAACTATGTTTTGAAGGAAGTGAACCTGAAAAGTATGAATCAGTCTCTGAATCTAGTTTAGATATTAATGAAAAATTCTTAAAGCTGAAAGGAAACAAAATTCTTAAAGGTTTGGTTTCTCTTAAAAAGCTTTTTGACAAGCATGATAGATTCATCAAACAATAGCAAACAAACTTGAGTTTCTCTCAGGGATTCGATCAAGTGAATCTGACCACTGAAGAAAATCACAAGATGGTTAACATTGGTAAGTGCTACACCATTGAAAAAAGATTTAAGTTCACCCATTTACTCCATCAATATATGGATGTCTTATTATATTCTTATGAAGACTTGAAGTCTCTTAGACCAAATCAAATCTGCCATGACATTCCTCTCAAGGCTGACTCAATGCCATACAAGCAAAAATCTAGACAGTATAATCTGAAAATATCAGGTACTATTCTATCTGAGATATAAAAATGTTAAATGCTAGAATCATCTTCCCAATCCACCATTCCACATGGATTGCAAACATAGTGCCTGTAAGGAAGAAGAATGGCAAAATTCACATTTGTGTAGATTTCAAAAATCTAAATCAAGCATCTTTGAAGGATAATTATCCTTTGCCAATTATGGATCAAGTACTTCAAATAGTGACATGTTCGGAGATGTTATCAATGATGGATGGATTCTTAGGATATAATCAAGTTGAAGCTGGTAAAGCAGACCAACACAAGACTACATTCACCACACCTTGGGGTACATTTACATATAGGAGAATGCCTTTTGGCTTGATAAATGCTAGTGCTACCTTTTAGAGAGCAATGGATCTGGGTTTAAAAGATGAGATTAGTAAATTCATAGTGGTATATCTTGATGACTTGACTATCTTTTCAAAGCATTGATCTGATCATATACGCCACTTACAATAAGTGCTGGAGTGTTGCCACCAGAATGGTATTTCCTTGAATCCCAAGAAGTCTATTTTTGGAGTAACAGAGGGGAAACTCCTTGGACACATTATGTCCAAAGAAGGCATAAATATTGACTCAAATAGAGTCAAGTCTATTCAAGAACTTAATTTTCCTACAAGTAAGAATGATGTTCATTATTTCTTCGAAAAGGTGAATTTCTTAAAGAGGTTCATCTCGGAATTTATTGAGAAGACTAGACACATTGTGAACATGATGAAAGGGAAGACCATATTCAGCTAGACTAAAGAAGGCAAGTCAGCATTTTAGGATATCAAGACTACTATTACTCATACCCCTACCTTTGTTTGCCCTAATTACAACAAAGATTTCATCATATACAGCTATGCTTCTGAACACACTCTTTCAACAATTCTTGTTCAATAGGACAAGGAAGGTATGGAATCTCCTATCTCTTTCATGAGTTTCCTTCTCAAAACCCATGAGATGAAGTATTCAAATATAGAGAAACATGCTTATGCATTGGTGAAAGCACACAAACATGTTTGCTTCTATATTTTGAATTCACACACTACTGCCTTAGTTCCTGACACTACAGTCAAGTCTATATTAACTCAGCAAGAGTTTGGCATGAAAAGAGGTAATTGGATTACAAAGATTCAAGAGTTTGATCTAGACATCAAGCTGACAAAGTTGGTCAAGGGTAAAGGCCTATGCCAATTAATTGCTAACAATAAGCCAAAAGACACACAACATGAAGAAATTAAACTGGAAGAGACACCAATAGTCTTTTTTGTCTCTACTACCAATGAATGGTATTTAGGTATTGGTCATTTCCTTACTTATGGTGAATTTCTTGCTCATTTGTCTTACAAAGAAAGGACTATCAAATTGAAAGCTACCAATTTTATCTTTTGGGACAATGGCTTGTACAAGAGAAGCGTAGATGGAGTATTCCTTCGCCGTGTAGACAAAGACCAACAAAGCCAGCTTTTGAAATCTTCCCACAATATAGCCTATGGAGGAGATGTTTCTACTCTTGTGACTGCTCACAAGATTCTATGAGCCAGGTATTATTGGCCAACTCTTTTTCAAGATGCACATAAGTGGGTGAGAAAATGTGAACTCTGTTAGCAATTTGTTGGAAGACCCAATTTAGTTGTTATGCCTCTCAAGACAGTGATCATAAAAGAACCTTTCCAACAATGGGGACTTGATTTAATTGGGACTATAAACCCATCATCAAGTGTTGGACATGGTTATGTCCTTACAGTAGTTGACTATTTCACTAAGTGGGTAGAAGCAATCCCAACTAAGCATGCTACTTCAGAAGTTGTATGCAACTTTCTCAAAGAGAATATCATTTCCAAGTTTGGAGTTCCAATCAAAATTGTTACTGATAATGCATCTTGTTTCACCTCTCAAGATATTACACAGTTTTGTTTCCATTATGGAATTACACTCTCTCACTCTTTTGATTATTTTCTACAAGGAAATGGACAAGCTGAATCCAACAATAAGAACCTGGTAACTATTATCAAGAAGCTAGCAGATGACAATCAAAAGACATGGCATAAAGCATTGGTTAATGCTCTTTAGGTAGATAGAATCACACCAAAGAGGGTAATTGGTATGTCTCCTTTTTAACTTCTTTACGGTATCAATGCTGAGATACCAATCATCTTAGAATTGCTAGCCTTGAAATTGGCAAATGCAATTGAAGATCAGATATATGAAAGTTAGCTTGATAAAAGAATCATGTGCCTGACTGAGCTAGATGAATAGAGAACCATGGTGGTGGACAGAATTGTTGCTCATCAAATTATAGTAAAGAAACTATTTGACTAGAAGGCCAAAAATCTTGATTTCTAGATTGGGGATCAAGTCTTGTTGTGGGACAAAAGGAGAGAAGCAAAGGGGATGCATGGAAAGTTTGACTCCCTTTAGAGAGGCCCATTTATAATTCATCAAAAACATTGATGAAAATATATTTCTACTAAAATATCAATATGGCACACTCTTCTCTCTGCCTCATAATGGGTAGCATCTAAAACACTTCAACTCTTGAAGTATCAGATCATTGCATCTATATACATGTATATTTGTATAATTTTTAATTCTATTTTGTTTTGTTTGTTTTCTTTTTGATGCCTTCAATTTTTTGGGTAGCATGACTCCATAACCCAATGGTACACATGAACACACTGGAGATTCTGGATTCTACTCCTTTCAATTCTTTTTGCAATTGATAGAAGTTCCCCAACTGGAGCCAGATGTTGTCCCCTAAAAATATCAATCATTTTTAAGACAACATTTTAACTATTTTGGTCCTATAGACCAAAATTGTCTCTTCCCTTTTCAAAATTTGTCTTGGGCATTCTAATTCCTCATTTTTCAAGCTTTTCAAAAATCTACGGACTCTATAAGCTTGAATCTATGGACTCTACAGGCTTGAATCTATGGACTCTATAAGAAGAGAAAATCTACAGACTCAACAAGAAGAGAAAATCTACAGACTTTGCAAACCAAGTTCAATGGGCTTTATAGGTTGATTTCTATAGACTTGGTTTCTACAAACTCTACAGGCAGGTTCATTTCTAGAAGTTCAATGGGTTTCATGACTCTGCAAGCAGATTCAATTAAAAGAATCAATTTCTAACACTTGGTCATTTTTGGGATTGGTTCAATGCCTTGGTTCAAACAAAAATCTCTATCAGCAAGCATCAGTAATAGGTTCAATGCATTTGGTTCAACATCAAATGGTTCATCAGTCAATTCAAGTCTTTATTTGAATCGTTGAACCAAAACTTGGTTCAATGGTTGGTTCAACATCTTTTGGTTCAATGGTTAGTTCATCACTTTGGTTCATTCAATTGAACCATCAGCTTGAACCATTTTGGTTCAAAGCTTGGTTTAACCGATTGGTTCAATGAAGTGGTTCAATAATGGGTTCATCAGATTGAACCATTTTGGTTCAACCAAATGGTTCAACATTTGGTTTAACCAAAAGGTTCATTATTTGGTTCAACCAAGCGGTTCAATCAAACAGTTTAATAGTTGGTTCATTGCCTTGGTTTAAAGGAGCGGTTCAAAGGAGCAATCCAATGTAAAATTTCAAAGAGCCTCCTGACGGATAAGTGCCCTTATGGAGGGCACTTGGTTGACAAAAACACCCTTCGAAAGGGTCATTTTTGAAGAAGGCCACAAAGGTAAATTCCTTTGGAAATTTTGTTTAAGGCAGACAGTCATAATTCTTTCAAACTTTTGTCTGAAGGAATTCCTTTGGATAAAAAGCCTGAAGGAATTCAAGAAAATAGCTCCAGGCAAAAAGCCTGAAGAAATTTACAAAGAAATAAATGCAAAGTGATTGAACATTCCATGAACTTTTTGTCTCCGAGAAATTTCAGCAGACTCTTTGTCCACGAGAATTTGTCTGCGGAGAAAGCCTAGGGAAAATACCCGCAGGAATTATCTACAGGAAAGCCCGATGAATAGTTCACTAAAGAAAAGGCTGCCAAACGACCCCAAAGGGTAGGTGTCCTTATGGGGGACTCTTAGCTACCAAATTAAATAATACTTCCCTAAATTTGAAGGTTCACCTTCCCTTCGGAAAGACATGAAATAAGAAATTTGAAGGAAGAACTCTAGTGACCCAAAATCCTGAAGGCCATCTGCAGACTGACCCGAAGGGTAGATACCCTTGTAGGGGGCTCTTCTTGACCCAAGAAATTCATTTCTTAAGGCTTGAAAAGGCAAGTTCAATCTGAGAAAGTGCCAAATGAAAAAGTCAAAGAAGGACCAAGGGGTGATGCACTCGAAGACATCAAATTCAAGACAACAAACTAGCCGTTGATCCTTTGTATCTATAGACCTGAATGCATTCACAAGATTTAAGGCCAAGGCTAGTAAAAAGTGGCTAAAGGACAAAATAGCAAATTGAAAATAGGACCTAATTAAATTAACCAAAAAAGAAGGAATGATGAAGATAGGATCAGATTGCCAAGTAGACATTGAAAGTTGCAAACTTTCAATAGCATGACTTGTTTCTCTGCATTGATAAAATCAAATGGGTAAATGCCCCTAAGTTCCAGCCTATCTTAACAAATTTCAATGCAACATGATGTGTTACCATTTTTGAGTCCTTCTTGAAGCTGCTATATAAGGGACTATCTTCTATTGTAAATGGATCTTCTTTTTTTGACAATCAAAATGAAACTCTGCCCAAATTGAAAGACACTTTTGAGACTTTGAGCTCAGTTTGTTTATCATATTTTGTTATTGGAATAAGAAAGCAAGTGGTTTTTTAGACTTTGTACTATAATATCTTTGTTGTTGAGGAAACTGTTCTTATGTCTTTTTCCTCAATGTATCTTCTGTTCCTTTAATTCAACAAGCAGGATTAGCGAAATTAGTTAGGAAGGTATCCTAAAGAGTCAACTATGGATAGACTTTGTGCTCCCATAATTGCCTTTCAGTGTGTTTTCTTTTTATTTCTATGTAAAGGACTTTGGGAAGACTTTGTTCCCTCATTGTCCTTCGTATCTTACTCTTGAGCAATTTAGGTGGAGACTTTGTGTTGCATCTTGATTTTTTAGTTACTACGTCCTTTTCTACATTTTGCATTTACTACCAAGAGTATTCTTGTGGTTTGTTGAATAGTACTTCTGAAAGAAGAGGAGTGTTGTTTGTTATTTCCATTGAGTTTTTCCTTTGATTTTCATGCATCATCTCTGAAGAAAGAGAGATGGATGGTTTGTCCTACCCTTGAGTATTATTTTCTATTTATATATATATATATATATATATATATATATATAGTATACCTACAGGGAACCTCCCCTTAATGAGAGGAGAGATCAGTCTCCTTATGATGTGGTAAACCTACACATTTGGATGACTAATCTTCCTACTTTGGTTAATCAGACCTATTTTGTTTATCAGTATGCTAATTGACAAAATATTCAACCAACAGGCTCGATAAATGTTGGTGCTACCTTTCAGAGAGCAATGGATTTGGCTTTCAAAGATGAGATTGGTAAATTCATAGTGGTAAATTCCTAGATTAGAAAAAGTGTGTTGTCACTTCATGTCATCAAGGTATGAATGAATAAGTTAGTTTGGGAATTTATTATATGTACCAAAAAATTAAAATGTGGTCAAAGGGTGATATAGATATGACATCATATTTCTAACAACATGACATCCAAATTTGGTGTCTTGAGAAGTTGTCTATCTCAAGTTATAAGCTTCCCAAGTTGGTTTTCAAATTAGATATCTACTAGAGATCATCAAATTTATCTCTTAGGAAATACTTGTTGGTTTCAAATATATAACCATTGGAGTTCAAACTGAGTATGTTTACCAAAGAGATCAGTGAGCAAAGAATTATTTGAAGAGGTTAATATATTGAGAATTTTGGTATGGTGTAAAAGGTAAATATATTATAAAATGTGAGAGAAACAACCTCCAGGTGGTGGGTTTTTGGAAGTGTTTGTACAACTATCTTTATTTCAGATCAAAGTCAAAGGAGTTGACTGTGGTGAAAACTAAAGAAACTAGTGAGCAAATATATGCATGTAGAGACAAAGATATTAATAATTTTGCCATGGTATTAAAAAAATGAAGTATAATAATTTATGAACAACATAAAATGGTATATTATCCATAAAATTCCATAAAATTTATTTTATTACTTTTCTAAGTTGACCATTGCAAATTGTGATAATACTTAGTAAACTCAGCTTGAGTAGAATGGGTTTAAAACTCATTTAGAGTGTTTGGATTATTATATAAAGCATTGGGGTATGTTTTGAATGTATTTAAGATATATTAAATTCATTTAGTGATATTATGGAACATGCTTTTAGGTAATAAAAACATCAAATAATATAGTTATACTTTGAAGGTATGCATAATGGTAGACAAGGTTTGGTTGCAAAGTTGCTTAGTGTTATTAATCATCAAAGGTGAGTAATTTAAATGTTTGGAAATGATATTAAGGTAATAAATTAAGTATAATCATGTTATACATGATCATTTTAGGTGATATAAACAAATAACTAATAAAAACATATACTAGCATAAAGGGTTTTAAGACTCAGTATGATGACAAATCTTAGTAGATAGTTTCATGAAGAAGATGGACTTACAATGGATTATAGATATTAGAGGACATTATATGTATTATTTTTTATCATTTTTTATATATTTTATATCATTATTCAAGATTTTGGAATGCAACTCTGAGTACAGGGTTATGTCTAAAGGCCTGATATGGAATAAAGACATATGGAAAGATAGATTGGTCTATAGGACCAATATGAACAATAGAAAAATATTGTTTATGAGAATATGATTGATATGCAGATCATAGTAAATTATATTTTATAATATAATTAAACATCATAAATACATCATAATATCCTAATTTTCTATTGGTCTATCAATCTTAACAGTGAATTATATGCAAACATGAATGTTGTATGCTAAGGTTTAGTGGGAATATAACAAGTTAAAGTGACGAGTTTGACACTCTAACCATGATTTGATGTATATAATGAACATAAATTTTATGTTTTATACTTTAATGTCCTATATATACTTTTCATAATTTTTGAATTCAATGTAAAAGGTTGGAACATTGAAACCAAAATGGCTTATCTAGCTAAGTGAAGTCTATGAGAGAGAAAGTCAACAGATTGATCTACAAGACCAATAGTTTACATTAGAGATTTTGATTTTTTTATATAAGGTTTTTATAAGTATGTTTTAAGATTATTTTAATGAATTAAAAATCATATGTTTAATTAGGTGTTAGAAGTTCATGTTTCTTTGACTTTGTTTTGAAACCAGTTGGCAGTTCAAAGTAAACATCTTGCAGAGAAGAGTTTGAGCCTATATACCTTTAGTTGAACCATTTAATGAAGTTTTTTATGACCATGAGTTCATGAGGCTTCTTTATATATTATTTTTTACTATGTTTTTTTGTAAAAATTGATTTTATGCTTCAATTATTCAAAAAAGATTTTCTATGTATGCATAGGCCTATTGTGAATAGTGTTTGGAGAATAGGTTCAAATTATGGTTGGACCTAAAAATGTTGTGGACATAAAGTGAAGTTTTATAAGGTATATTTGAGTGGTATTTGATTTTTTCCTTCTGATTATGAATTTTTTAAGATTTCTAAGGAAGGCCAAGTGTAACATGTGACTAAGAAGGCCTAATAGGTCTCCATGAGACCTAAAGAAGGAATATAACCTATTAAAAATGGGCAAACTAATGTATTAGTTGATTCATGTTTGTAACTTATCCTAAGACTTATTTAAATATTAATTAATGTGTACAAATTTATATGTCCAACCAAGGTATGTGAGAACAAATGACTTGTATAAACGCAAGCCTAATTAGGCTCATTTGTATGTGTTAGTGAAGTATATGTGCAAGCAAATAAAAGAGCACAAAGAGGAGAAAGAGGAGTTCATATGTACCATAAAATATATGTCATAAATATTTAATATGAGGTATTAATATTAATATTAGTGCCTATGTGAACTAATCAAGGTGATAGAGGGCTTATTGAGCAGTGACATATTTACTTGGATGAGAGGTCATTTTGAATGTGATAATGAGTGTGAAGGAGAAGACCATGAGGGAAGATTGTGATTAAGATAAAATTCATGAGGATAGGATTAGAGTATAATTATATGAGGTTTTCATTTATTATTATAGGTGTATTGGATACCTGAATATGTTAATAAGGCCATTATGAGGTAGCTGATGTGTAGAGAGAGTAGATAGAAAATTGAGTATGACATTAATGTCATAGAGAGAAAAAGAAAGAGAGAGAGAGAGAAAGAAGACCATAATCAGATGTTGATAACCATAAAGGAAAAGATGGACAATATAGACTAATAATTTGACTCAAGAGAGGTGATCAGTACTGTATTAGTTCTAAAATGAAAATAAATTAGACAAAAACACACTAACTAGCATACATCTATAGGCCTAGTTACTAGGGGAAGCTTAGTTAAAAAAAATGGAAAGAATAAATAAAATTCAAAATATAACCTTCTTTCAACTTCCTTGGATGTTCCAAAATTATTGTTGTAGTGGCTTACTTGGCTTTGTGATCATGAAGTCTACATCAGTGGAAGCTTAGCTACCTCCATATCTTCTTGGCACCTTGTGTGGCTTTGACTTGGCTTAGCTTGGATTTCACTCAATATTTTGGCATTATAAAACTAAAATTCAATTATTTTTTAATGCATTTTGGAATTATAAGTTTTACATAAAATATTTTATAAATTCAATAAGCAAGGCCTCCTATTTATATATTTTTGGAATGGTTTAGAATCAACATGAATTGTCCATCTCAAGATGGAGATATGTGGATAAGGATTAATTCAATTATGTAATTATTATTCATAAATATGCTCATCAATATTTGGGATAGAGGGGAAATTAATATGTATATAGGGTCTTAATGAGGATTGGGAAAGGTTAACCTTGATATTTTATGCATTTATGGCCTAGGGATGTCTTCCCAAAAAATGATGTCATTTGATGATACAAATATTCAATATTCATTTCTAAAAATAAATATTAAAAAATATCCATGGAATTATTAATTATGTTCATGATTTTAATTAATTGTATTTAAGCATGATTAGTCACTTTGGTGTAAATTTTGTCTCTTTGGTGCACAAATTAATCAAATTGGTCAAAATGTCTCATTATTGGCAAAAAATTTGATTGGATTGGAATTAGGATGCAATGTTAGATGTGTTGGAATCATTATCCCATTTAGGATGTTTCCAAAAAAATAAAAAATGTGTGTGATTTGTGAAATAAATTTGAAAGGAAAGAGTAATCTAGAGCACTAAGGTGTAAAATTAGTATTTTCACTCAAAATAATCTGATCAAAGTTAATTGGCCCATAAAATGCATTGTCCCATTTAATGACACTAACCAAAATCAGCACTTGAATATATAAATTTCAAATCATCTAATGTGTTTTAGTGTTTTTAGGCCAAATTATGCATTTTAGTGGAAATTAGTCAAAAGCCTGATTAAAGGTTATTGGTGTCTAGTTTTAGGTGTCTATAGACAAATTACTAGTGTTTGAGTGGGTATTGAGTCATCATAAGTGTTTATTTAGTGGGTGCTTGGTGAATTATGGGTTGGTAATCCTTATTGGGTTGGTGCTTAACTAAATATTATTAGATAAATCATTAGTGGTCGAGAAGATTCTTAGTAATCATAATGTTATTTGAGTGGGTGCTTGATAAACAAGGGAATTGGTGCCTCATAAAAATTTGGTACTTGCTAAATCCAAGTTGGTGCTTGGTGAATTAGGGGTTAGTGATCCTTGTTGGGTTGGTACTTAGGTAAATATTGATTCATTGATTTATAGGAATGTTTTTCCAATATTTGTTTTAGTGAATTTTATCCCCCATGAGGGTTTACCACTTATATGATGTGTTATGGTTGTTTATGTATTACTTTGGTTGATTAATGTTATTTTCATGCTTATGTACATTGGGTTGATACTGATTGATGAATGGTAATGAATGAATGATGAAGTGAAAGTAAAAATAGTATTAAGGACATTGATTCACCCCCCTCCACCATCAATGATTGTAATTCCAACATCACTTTGGTTAGGTAAACAAGGGAAGTGCCCTCTATTTTGTTATAGATAGAGGGCACTCTACAAGTAATCCAACCTAAAACCATGATATATTGATGGGAGAGTAATGAATGGTACAATATTGAGTTACTATGGGATGATTTTGAATATCTTACTCAAGGTTAAAAGAGATATAAAAGGCTCTATAATCATTGGAAACCCTCATAAGGATCAAAAAAATAGTCAAACATAGTTATTCCTATTAGGCCTAGAACTAGGCCTAAATAATTAGGGTACCTAACTCAATTCCCAAGACCATTATATACTTCCAATTCATTTGAAAATATTTAGGGGAAAGTAGAGAGTCCATATGAATCATTGGTTTGTAGGAAATGACACATAAGTGGTGAATTTGGCCTAAAACTATCTTAGACCTACTCAAAATGCAGTTAAGAGCTTAAAAGATAATTTTATTTTCATCACATTAGTAAAATAATTATCCATGGTGCCTAAATTATTTTTGGATAGCTGATATGGGTCCTTAAATTCTACTCAATGGAAGTATTTTGGATGTTCAATGCCTAGATTTTATGAATCATTGTTAACAAGCAAAACCTCCTAAAACCCTATCAGGAACTCAATGGATAAAATATATCAATGGATGTGCATATAAAAGTGATAAAATGAAATAAATTTTTTTTAACATTTTTATCACTCTCCAACCAAAGGTACTCATCATCTAGTTGATCCATACCATCACTTGTATAAATAGGCCAAAATCTAGGTTTTTTGAAGTTTTTGAGGTGAATTTTAGGTATAAAGGAGAATTGGTGTATGAAATACATTAAAGGAGGTATTTAGGGACTTTTTATATCTCCCTATTCTCATATATCACCCCAATGAATCATAAAAATACATTTTTTGGATCATTCATCACAGGCAATCTTGAACAACATAGTGAGAAGGCAAAGTGACTGTCAAGGATTGGAAGTGAGAAGTATGTTTTGTGTTTCATGGAGATATATATTATATACTAGAGTATAAATAATGTCTAATTTAATTTCCCAAAACCTATTCAATTACCTCCCTTGAATAAATTCAGGCTACCTAAGTTACAAATGTGAAGATTTAAGCCTAGCAGGTTAGTAAGTGATTATAGATAGTGAATGACAAGTGACAAGAGTGAGTCCATCAGTTGGAGAGGCATAGATTACCTAAACTAACCTCATTTCCATATATTTATTTTATATGATATGTGGTAATTAATCTTATTTAAATTTTAGATAGTCAAGTAGATGACTCATCATTAAGGTAGTTTCAAATCAATAACATGAAAAGTCTCTACACCAATTTGAAGAATATTCCATGCTTTATATAAATACTTGTCTAAGAATACCTTTATGTATTTTTCTCCACTTCATTATATATAACTAGTTATCATATTTTGACACTTGGTCTTGTGACCCTTGAGATTCATTTCTTCTCTTTCCTCTCATATCCTCTATATATTCAAGCCTTTTTGGCTTTATAATGGATCCAAAATTGGTATCGTGAAGGCCTATTGATTTTTACATCTCATTTTCCTTTGAATAAAGGTTTTTTAAGTTGACTCATTCTATGCAATCTATTTCCTAAGTGGTTCAAGTGGTTATGTGGTTGAAAAGAGACGAAAATTCTCTCCTTACTTCCATTCCAATCTTGCATGTTTTATGTAAGTGATAACTCTTCTAACATGTTTCATAAAGTATATGTGTTTATTAATTATGTATTAAAGTGTGAGAGGGACTAGTAGTGTCTAGTATCAAACCTTCTTTTCACCTACCTCTATATATGCATATTAATATGTCTCTATGATAAATACTTATGCTATAAGGGCATAGAGTTTAGGTCATTTTTGCTAGTCTTCTTCCTTAGTGCAGATGCAAGTGTGTTGTATGAACTTATCTTTGATGTATCACCTTCATTATTTTAGGTTGCTTTATTTTTATTTCTTCCCTTTTCACCCCAAATAGTTATTAGTCTAGTGTAGTCTATGAGCTTGAATATAGATCAAGGGATGTGTCCCTTTCAAACCTAGATATCTATCTCTTCTAGTAGTTTATATATGAGGAGAGATAATTTTATGTTATCCTAAAATTGAGAAGGTCTACTTGACTTCTCTAGGGTGAAATTTTAGTCTATAATAATTATCTTATCTCGCATCGTACCACCCTTCCCAAATTAATTATCTTACCCCTATTCATCATTACATCACCAACTTTATATACTTATTCTAATCTTGATCCCTTCATCCTTGATTCCTCCATTTATTCCCATTTTCCCTTCATCAAATAATCTTATATCCCTCCCACCTTGAGTAAATTAGTATAAGGATTAAGCTAGACCTTTTCTTGTCCATCCATATCATCTTATCACTTTGTTTATGATTTATTCCATCACACATCACTTTTTCATATTTCATAGTTAGTCAATACCCTAGTAATAACTTATCACTTTGTTAGTTTTAATCTAGCATCCAATCATCCTCAATATAGTCATCTTTAATTTAGTCATCTTGCCTATTTCTAACTAGCACCCATCTAATCATCATTTTACTATAGTTTGAATCTAGACACTAGTCGAATCCCCATCCTTTTTCTAGTTTAAAAATAAAGAATTATCAATAGATGTGTAGAACCTATCATAATATAAATTTGAAATATTATTTTGGTCTGATATCAAAATCCATTTAGTCTATTTCATCCTCACCATCACTTGTTATACTAGCTCAATCATTCAAACTTACTTATCCAAGGACCATTTTTTAATCCAAGCCCTAATTTACCTTCAAATCATCCCCATTTTATCATTTTAATACATTTCATTCATAATATACCCACATGTATTTTGACCCAATTCTCATGGAACAATACTTATTTTCCAATATAGATAACATCCTTTTTCAAGTCCTAGAAATGGGTGCCTACCTACCTATAGACCTTGATCACATCAAACCTAAATTATCATCCCCTATCCCTCCCCATCAACAATATCCATCTATACCTATCCTTATTATTATCCCACCATGGTTAGCCCCATTGTCCATTCATCATAACCATAATCATAACATCCCCTAATAAACAAGTCATGAGGTCATCTTATTTCACAAGTATATCTTTTCCAATAAGAACGAGTGTCATTTATGGATATTGGAGATGGTTTCCTACATTCTAAATGATTTTTAACCCCTACACCAAAATTCACATACCAAACAAGTGTCTCATCAACCCTTATCCACATTTAATTTTTTTGATAGCTAATCCCATTATGATCCCCCATCAACTAGTCTTAGTCCTACTCCTGAGTTTCCTAGTCAATATACTCATAAAGAGACTGCATTGTTTAATAAATATATTATCTCCAATAAATATGTATTCCTCTTGTATTTTTAAAAATAGTTACCCAACTTATTATAGGCTTAGACCCCATTCAACTAATCTTACCTCCAATTCACACCCATCCACACTCAAATCCTCCATTTACCAGTCATAGTCTATCTATCATAAATCCCATGTCCTACAAGAAAAGGGAAGCATATCTTATCAATCTCATATAATTCCAATTCATCTCCTAAAAAGTCACACACATAATCATCCCTCAATATCATGACATCACCATCACATTCTTCCACTCCTAAATCCAACACTTACACATCTAAAACTATAAAAAAACAATATACATCTTTCTCAAAATCCATAAAATCCCTATTTTGGATACTAGAGGCTATAGGAATGATTGTATACCAAAAACCAAGACCTCTATATTTATCCAAATGTACACCCTCATGGTATTGAGTAGAATTTTTTTTTCTATACCATAAATTCCCTGAGCATTCTATTAGTATGTGTCAACTTTTTAGATATTATGTTTTAAACTTAATTAATAATTGTGACATTAAAATTGAGGCTGAATCCATTGCATCTACACCTAACAATGTGAAAAATGGGTATTCTAATAATTACTTCTAAACTATGATCAAGCTTTTTCCATCCTCAATGAAGGTCATGACCCCAATCCTCACCATACCACAACCATCCCTAAGTGAACCATCCTTATATCCTATTCACACCAAATCCCCCATTTTCAAAAATCTATTAAGCCTAAATCATCCATTCATAAACCCAAGGTGAAGAAGATACTTTCATATAATTATGCTATCCAAAAGGCCCTTATATGTATACTATAAAAAATAATCTATTTACAACATCACCTCATCAACATCCCTATTAGATTTGGCATCCAAATGGTTATGATCATATCCAACATCAACATATGAATCAAAATCAATGTTAGAATCATCATCCCTTTTAGATAATCAAAATTTAGGCCAATACCTATCTCTTTGAGGATGTCTCTAATTAGAATGTTGAACAATTAGAAGTCATGGCTCTTGATCCATTTCAAGATGATGAAATTATAATACAATTCTTGAATGCTTTATCAATCAAAGATCATTAAGATAGATATGACTCTAATTTAGATGTAAATTTTACAGAGTCTTAGTAATCATTCTAAGATTATTGAGTACACTTTCTTTGACATTGAGGTTGGGTCTCCTAATAGCTTTTATGAGGACTATATTGCCCATCATCCCCTTAGTCCACCCCTTTTACCATACATACCTAATCAACCACCTCAAATTATTAATTTCTCCATCTCACTCCCTAAATGGGACAAATAGGAAATCACATCATTGTATTTCCTTCAACATTCAATTGCATGTGATGAATCTATAAGGATCCAAGACAATAATCAATTGATCAATATAAATAATCAATTCAACTATGATCCAAATGTAATCAATCAAAGTAAAGATCTTCATAATCAACTATTTAAAAAGTGTCATCCCATATTAAAAATATCCTTGGAGTGTCAAGTGATCATCCAAGTCAAAATAGTCATCCTCCAAGTCTAAACTCAAAAAAACCTAGTGAATCTCGATTACAGGCATCAAGGGTCAATAAAAACCTAATCAAGTCAACAAACTAAGAAGTCATTATTGCACTAATTACTACACAAGTCAAACAAGTAAAAATTTAGTTGATTAATCTTATAATATTTATATCAAAGAGAAAATAAGTCAAAAAAATATTAGATTTCTTAACCTTTCCTGACATACAACACCAGTTAAAGATGTCCCCTCCACCATATCTAATGGTGTATGTAATTGTTGAACCCAATTTTCAATCTTTACGTAGTCACTAATTCATTTTCATATCACTCATCAACATCCTCTACCTCACTATAAAAGCCATCTAATTCCATCCCTACCTCATATCACTTTTCTAGGTAACATTGTCTCTTGTAGGGGTTACAAATACACCTAATTGAGATGTCTAGTGGATGATAAATCAAGATCAATGAAGGTCAAAAAGAAATTTATGAATCTCAAATCAAAAAAATGATCCTAGTATCACATATGTCTAGAATAGGTGTTGGTTAAAGATAAATAAAGTGTTAGTATCCTTCATCTTACACCATACCAATAAACTAAGATGCCAAAAAAAATCATTCGTCGAATGGTGAAAACTAGTCTTCTAATACCTTGGACAAGTATCATAATGGAAACTACTTTTTGGTGTCATGGTAAAATAATATATTTTATACATTTTACAAAAACACTTGGGAGAAAAATCCATCCCTTTCTAATATCATCCTTATCTATGTTATCCCTCTATCCATAATTTTCCATGTCCTACAAGAAAAGGGAAGCATATCTTATCAATCCCATATAATTCCAATTCATCTCCTAAAAAGTCACACACATAATCATCCCTCAATATCATGACATCACCATCACATTCTTCCACTCCTAAATCCAACACTTACACATCCAAAACTATAAAAAAATAATATACATCTTTCTCAAAATCCATAAAATCCCTATTTTGGATACTAGAGGCTATAGGAATGATTGTATACCAAAAACCAAGACCTCTATATTTATCCAAATGTACACCCTCATGGTATTGAGTAGATTTTTTTTTCTATACCATAAATTCCCTGAGCATTCTATTAGTATGTGTCAACTTTTTAGATATTATGTTCAAAACTTAATTAATAATTGTGACATTAAAATTGAGGCTGAATCCATTGCATCTACACCTAACAATGTGAAAAATGGGTATTCTAATAATTACTTCTAAACTATGATCAAGCTTTTTCCATCCTCAATGAAGGTCATGACCCCAATCCTCACCATACCACAACCATCCCTAAGTGAACCATCCTTATATCCTATTCACACCAAATCCCCCATTTTCAAAAATCTATTAAGCCTAAATCATCCATTCACAAACCCAAGGTGAAGAAGATACTTTCATATAATTATGCTATCCAAAAGGCCCTTATATGTATACTATAAAAAATAATCTATTTACAACATCACCTCATCAACATCCCTATTAGATTTGGCATCGAAATGGTTATGATCATATCCAACATCAACATATGAATCAAAATCCATGTTAGAATCATCATCCCTTTTAGATAATCAAAATTTAGGCCAATACCTATCTCTTTGAGGATGTCTCTAATTAGAATGTTGAACAATTAGAAGTCATGGCTCTTGATCCATTTCAAGATGATGAAATTATAACACAATTCTTGAATGCTTTATCAATCAAAGATCATTAAGATAGATATGACTCTAATTTAGATGTAAATTTTACAGAGTCTTAGTAATCATTCTAAGATTATTGAGTACACTTTCTTTGACATTGAGGTTGGGTCTCCTAATAGCTTTTATGAGGACTATATTGCCCATCATCCCCTTAGTCCACCCCTTTTACCATACATACCTAATCAACCACCTCAAATTATTAATTTCTCCATCTCACTCCCTAAATGGGACAAATAGGAAAGCACATCATTTTATTTCCTTCAACATTCAATTGCATGTGATGAATCTATAAGGATCCAAGACAATAATCAATTGATCAATATAAATAATCAATTCAACTATGATCCAAATGTAATCAATCAAAGTAAAGAAGATCTTCATAATCAACTATTTAAAAAGTGTCATCCCATATTAAAAATATCCTTGGAGTGTCAAGTGATCATCCAAGTCAAAATAGTCATCCTCCAAGTCTAAACTCAAAAAAACCTAGTGAATCTCGATTACAGGCATCAAGGGTCAATAAAAACCCAATCAAGTCAACAAACTAAGAAGTCATTATTGCACTAATTACTACACAAGTCAAACAAGTCAAAATTTAGTTGATTACTCTTATAATATTTATATCAAAGAGAAAATAAGTCAAAAAAATATTAGATTTCTTAACCTTTCCTGACATACAACACCAGTTAAAGATGTCCCCTCCACCATATCTAATGGTGTATGTAATTGTTGAACCCAATTTTCAATCTTTACGTAGTCACTAATTCATTTTCATATCACTCATCAACATCCTCTACCTCACTATAAAAACCATCTAATTCCATCCCTACCTCATATCACTTTTCTAGGTAACATTGTCTCTTGTAGGGGTTACAAATACACCTAATTGAGATGTCTAGTGGATGATAAATCAAGATCAATGAAGGTCAAAAAGAAATTTATGAATCTCAAATCAAAAAATTGATCCTAGTATCACATATGTCTAGAATAGGTGTTGGTTAAAGATAAATAAAGTGTTAGTATCCTTCATCTTACACCATACCAATAAACTAAGATGCCAAAAAAAATCATTCGTCGAATGGTGAAAACTAGTCTTCTAATACCTTGGACAAGTATCATAATGGAAACTACTTTTTGGTGTCATGGTAAAATAATATATTTTATTCATTTTACCTAAACACTTGGGAGAAAAATCCATCCCTTTCCAATATCATCCTTATCTATCTTATCCCTCTATCCATAATTTTCCATCATATCGTACATCCTATTATGTTCATCCATTCTTCTAGTATTGACCTTCATAAGGGAGTGGAATATTTCTTAGGAAATACTCTATAATCATCTTGGCATATCCTCTAGTGGACATTCATAATGTGTTTATTGGTGATCCCTAATACATTCTTTTTTGGCCCTCATCCCTTCCAGCATCACCCTCATTATTTTGTCATCCCATCTATTATTCCATCTATCCTTATCCTAGTTTCTAAGATTAGTATTCCCTCTTCTATTAACCCCATTGGTACAAAGTAAATACATATCCTAAAAAATTCTAAAAATTATAAAATCCCAAAAATCATAAGGCATCTTAGTTATCTTGTCATATGTCATATTATCCTATGTCGTAAATATCCTGGTCATTCTATATAATATCTTAGCTATCTTGTTATCTTGTCTTGTCTTATTTCCTTATGGTATTATCATCTTGTCATCTTGTCTTGTCCTATATCCTAATATTATCACCTAAGTCCTTATCCATAGCCTTATCCTAGTCCAAGTTACTAGTCTACTTTAATTCCATACCTTGTACAAATTATTAACCTTAATCCAAATTCACATCATCATGACTAACTTATTCTAACTCATCACCTAATCAATCAGCTCATTGAATCTCATTAGGATAATTACACAAGACATAATTTCACTACATGTAGATACTTGTATATTCTTTATTCCTTGACTTTGTTCTATGTCTTTTATCATGTGTGTGTGTGTGTGTGTGTGTGTGTGTGTGTGTTTGTGTGTGTGTGTGTGTGTGTGTGTGTGTGTGTGTGTGTGTGTGTATGTGTGTGTGTGTGTGTGTGTGTGTGTGTGTGTGTGTGTGTGTGTGTGTGTGTGTGTTTGTGTGTGTGTGTGTGTGTGCGTGTGTGTGTGTGTGTGTGTGTGTGTGTGTGTGTTTGTGTGTGTGTGTGTGTATTTGTTTGTTTTTATCTCTTTATTTTCTTTTATTAATATTTTAATTAACTCTTACATTATGTCTCTTTTTGTCTAATGGGAAATGAATGAGGATTCTATGATGACACCAAAAGTTACAATGATGCTTTTAAGTACCCTCGATGATGAAGATTTCCTTAATTTTACCCTTTTATAATCATGCACTTGAGCATAAAATCTTCTTGGTCATAATTATATCATGAGGCATACTGTATAGTGTTATATTTAAAGCAAATTTCTTAGATTGTGATGAACCTTACTATAGTAATGATGGATTCATAATGGAACACTCATCATTTCTCCTATCCTCTATAAGCTACCTAATAATCTAATCAATCAGCATCCCATCATCAATTTGATCATACAAGTCCTTAATTTAAAATAAAGACATGTCATAATATTTAACATCTCATATCCAATAATTTCTCCTAATCTTTCTATATTCATGTCTAACATCTAAATCACATACTCTATCTAATAAATAACATGTCTAATAGTCATCATCATCTTAATATTATAATCTATAATCATCATTATCTAATATAGTTTAAAATAAATTATCTTGAGGTATTTTCAAGCTATGTAGGTAGCATTGGCTCACGTGGTGTGTTTGAGGTCAGCTTAGGTGATTTCTTTCATCTCCCCATCATTCATTATCACATTGTTCCTATCCCTCATCATCCCCAAGTCTTGCATCAGTAAAATATTTGATATAAAATATCAATCATTAATAAATTAGTTAGTTAATAAATCACCATCCTCAAAATCATATCCTTAATCTTTTCATCAATCACTTACAACTATCAATTGGGCTCGATAAATCACAACTTTCATATTTTCTTCATCAACTATCCAGTATCATTGATTGGTCAATTCATAATTTAAATTTTAAGGTTTAATCCTTCGATTGGGGTATTACTGGGAAGATAAATTTATTATCATCTCTTACTCCCTTTCATTTTTCCTTTATAAGAGCATCATCATTGTTAATCAAATTATGGCTCATTTATTTTATGCATTATAGACTAACTCTTCCCCTACATATTTTGGTCACTTGATCATATCATTTCTTCTTTCTCATATCCTTCATCATATCACTTGATTTTATCTTTGAACTACACCCATCATTAATATTATCTAATCATTATCTTATTCTAGCATGTAGTTCTCTATTACATGCATCCTTTCTTGAGATATGTTGAAAGATCATAGCATTTATCCTTTTGGTTTGTATCTCCCCTAAGCATGTTTCCTTTCCTAAGATAAGTCAAAATATTTTGACCCCTATTATCCTAGTCTATAACTCTCCATGGAATGTGTCCTTGCCTTATATATGTCAAATGTTTTGACCTTTTATCATTATCTTGTTATAGTCAATTCATGTGATCATAAGAATCCAAAGGAGGTTAGTTCAAGTAACAAAAACTTCAATAAACACACTAACACTAAAAATCCAAGCCTATATCTTAGGGGTGAGATTATAACAAAAGAAAAAATAAATCACAATTAAAATGAAAAAGACAACAAATCCTTTACCTTTTTTGGGATCTCCAAATGCATTGTCGAGTGGCTTGCTTGGCTTGTGCTTCAAATAATCTTTAAAAAATAAGCTTGTTGGCTCCTTCTCTCCTTGGAATCATTGGATTTGATGTGGATTTAAGTAGCTTGGATCAGTATTTTAACATTATAAAACTATTTATATGAATCTCATGTAAAAAAACATGCATTATAACTCTACAATATCTAGTATTTTTCTTTTGGATGGGCAGGGGCTTGTATTTATAGGATTAGGAACTAACCCCAACCCAAGGTGAGTCAAGGTGGATTTAAGGATTTAAATGGGATCAAACCTATCTTAGGTGAGTCAAATATAACCCTAGTAGAGTTAATAGTTATCAATTAATCATGATTTGCAATGAATATACATGGGTCTCCAAAATGAGATATTTTAGGATATTTTCAAAGAGCTTGACAACTCATAAAGGTCATGATGAAAGGATAGGATATTTGCATTTTTTAATTTCCTTTTTTAACTATTCATTAATTACATATGGATAATTTAACTAGGCTTTTAATTTTTTTTAGTTTTTCAATTAATTATTATTAGCCATTTATCATTTCCAAGATTTGATATTTGGTCGTGTGTTCCACTTAATAGGTTGATAGGTCAAATTGACTGTTGTGATGGTGTAGGATGATTAGGGATGAATATATGAGAGATTATTTTTGCATAAGATAAGATACCCAAATTAGGGATGTATTAATGTGATTATGGGCTTTGATAAATGATGAAAAAATAAACTTGGTACATTTAGTGATTCCTAGGATTAATTTATAATAGTTTGCAGGAATCAGTCTGAATTCCAATCAAAAGCTAGTTGTGGCTAGTTTTAAGTGTCTACAATTTTTCCTTATTTTGGAAGGTGTTGCAAGCAGAAATAGTAACATCTTCTCAAAGAATGAAAATTTCCTTTAGGCCTATGAATTTAATAATGATGGATGAACTATAAGTTTTTCCTCGAGGGAGTGGCTAGTAAAAATTATTGGCGATTAATCCCTTGAAAGGAGGAAATTGTTATCACATAGATTTTACACCCATTGTTGAACGTCATATAATATTGTGAAAAAATATAATGATACAACGGGATAAACTCCAAGATTTATGACATTGGAAAATTGAGGTAAACATCCAAATAATTCTAGTTTCCTTTTACTAAATTTAGTGTAATTGATAAATTACCAGTTTATAAAAAATTTGCTTCTTTATTGATCTTACTCCTAAACTAGGGTTTGATTGGGGAAAAGAGTTTTGAGAAAAAAATTGAAAAATTTAAAATGGTGATTGCACCAAATATTTTTATAGTGTATTTTTATGCTTACTTGAATGAACACAATAGGAACAAAAATATATTGAAATTTTTAGAAGCACAAACTCATGCAAATGGGAAATCAAAGGTAAGAACTAGTATTTTTCATACAAGGGACAAGATTCTTTTATTTTTAATCAAAAAATATTCTAAAATGGTATAAAATACCATAAATTAAATTTTGACTGAAATAAGAATTAAAATATCAATAAATATTCAAATAACCTTGCATACATACAAATTTCTCAGATAAAAAAGGCAAATATTCAATGTATTCTCATTATCTAGGTTAAAACATGTAAAAGAGTTATTCAAAATGCATAATAATATTTGTAATATAAAAAATATAAATGGGATATGCCATAATACCCATATTTGTACAAAATATCTCATACAAGAAATGTATTTAACAATGAAATCCAATGCCTAATAGAAGAACATGTAAATATGGAAACTCATGAAAAGAGGCATGATCTACAATTGTTATGATGTCCATGATGTGTTTAACAAGTTATAAAGAACACATAAAAGAGATAGGCATGATCTTTAGCTATTAGAGGCATCGAGGAAACATATAAATATCCATGTAATGCCTTCCTTCTTCTCCATTTTAGTTGTAACTTCATCTTCATGCAATTGGGGGTACCAAAGTGGAACTCAATATTTTAAACAAAAGATAAATAAAAATAAATTAATTTAATTTTTTTCCAAACCCTAATTTATAATTTTCAAGTGAACTTTTACAACTTTCAATTCATACCACTTTGTCAAAAATGGAATTGCATTTTATAATATGTGCTTTTACAACTTAAGCAACCTAAAATTGTCAAAATGAAAAGTGTAATTTGAAAGTTTGATTTTTAAAAATGTCAACTTGTCAAAATAGAAAGTGTGAATTACACATGGCTCTTTCTCAAAAATAGCTATCAAAAAAATAGTTACAATTTACAAGTTATGTTTTTGCAACTTTACAATATTTTTACAATAATGAACATATAATATAAAAGAATGCTTTTGATGGAAAGAATTAATCTATTTCCAACACTTCTTATAACTCTTTATTCTTCTTTCCCTATGTTTTATCAATTTATGCATCAAAACCCTTAAATATCTCAAAGATTATATCTTAATTAGGACCAAAAGAGTAGAGGTTGATTATCTCTCAATCGATTTCTATATCAAATAGTTCCCTTAGTAAATCTCTATATGTTTGAATATCTTTACTCATCTAGTCCAATGTGTTATGATACCTGATGAAACAATGGATAGATCTCAAGGTGAAAATTGCATCTCATGCAAATTCCTTTTCGATCACTTGTTTGAATTTATTTTGAACTTCCTCTACTGAAAGGATCTAGTCTTGATAATCTATTGGTTGACATGACAATTTTTTCAACAATTCTTCAATTTCATATAGCATGTTAGTGGCCTTGTCATGTGTAAATTTAGCCTTATGGGCAACATCTACAAGCATCTTTATTCTAAATTGAGTTGCTATATCTAACTCCTCTTTTTCTCCGTCATTTTTTAGTTTATTTTCTATAAGGAGGATGTCCATATTAATAGAGTCCATAGCTATCAATTTTGGATAGAAAATATTAAATATTTATATTTTTCCCTCATACTTGTTGACTTGTTCTCTTAGGGTGGCGCTTCTCTCTATCAAGGTCATATAGTGATCCATTACTATATCAATAACTTTGTTTCCTTTTGAGATGAGCTCTTCTACCCATTCTATGGTAGCCCTTCATATGCTGCTATTTTCTATCACTACATCAAATGTTGCTTGATATATGATTTGGGTTATAATTTATGTTGTTTTAGGTTATGTTATTACATAGTGGGCTCAATGAATTTTTTCTATGCTATCATTAATTATTCAACCTTATTTTTTAGATCATCCTTAGTGACCTTGTCACTATCCATTTTCTCAAAGAGAGAGTTAATGTTGGATTGAATGTCATGTTTTAACCCTTCTCTTATATGACATCTAAGGTGAAATTTTGATACCTAATAGTCCCCCACCACTAGATCTTATTTATATTTGTCTAGTGGGGGGACTAATATCTCTATATACCTTTCCCCTTCTAAGTCATACAATATCTTTGAAATGGTTTGGGGAGTAGTATTGGATTTCTTATGTGCATCTAAAATAATCTAAAAGAATAAAATCCAATGTATTTTTGGACACCATTTTCTTTCATTTTTACCCCACTATCTATGCCAACCAACTAGGGGTAGCATCCTACTATGCTAACACTGTCACTTGAGAGTCTACAACTGAAGATGTTGCATTATTGCGCATGATGAAAAGTTTTATATTCTATAATTATATTATCATTGATTGATCAACATATGTATTTGAAATTTCCTCCCCATCTATGGGTTTAAGGTCCACATTTTTATCAAATACTTTCTCCTTGTTTATCTCTCTTATAGGGGTTACTATGGAAGTGGAAGAGGTAGGGGTAATGGAAATGAATGTGTCTACTAGGGGTGTGGGAGATAAAAGTGAAACCAATGGAGGAGTAGACATAGGGAGTTGTAAATTAGGTAGTTACACTTAGGGGTGGTAAATTAAGAAATATGAAAGGGGATGAATATGAAGCAATATTTATCCTAAGATTTGGGATGGTTAGTAAAATTGAAGTTAGAATGACTGAATCCATGGCTAGATACTATTGTACATTATTGGTCATTAACAAGGATGGAATGGAAAGAATTTTAATTTAAATGAAAGGAACTATGGAAGGAAGAAGAGAAATTGTGGGAGAAGGAAGTGGAATGGAAACCTAAGTATCCAATGAAATGAAGACCTGAGTTTCTAATTGACTTTATTGCACTATTGGCAATGGACTTATTATCATAGGTAAATCAGTGGGAATGGAGGGTGGAGTTAATTGAGGTGAAGGAGGGGTGGATATAGGAGGAGTGGAGATAAGAGGATGATGTTTTGGATTTGAAGGAACAATAGAGATAATTGGGGGATGTATTAGATAGATGGGAGTGGTAACTATGATTGAGATAAGGGTTAAAGTTGTGTATGATTCAATTATAGCCATATCTTTAGATGAAATGATTATGGGTTGAACTATTGGTACTCTCTCTTTGGTTGATTTCCCTTATTAGCCTTTAATTTATTCTTTCTCTTATGGGAGATCATTGGCCTATCTAGTTGCTTTGTTACTGTACCACTAAAACCATCCACTACTAGTGGAACTCCTTTTTATTTGAGTTTATATAATTGTTAATTGATACTTACTATCTCTTTGGTCACTTAGACCTATTTAATCCTAATCTAGTTGAGTGTTCTATCAATAAATTAGGTGGTTCTATCTATTAGAGAGAAATATTTAGGAATATACCACCTTACTATTGGAAGAGGTTGCAAGTGTATCTTATTATCACAGTAGACCTTGTCTACTAGGGACTCATAATCCACCAAGTCCTTGGGGACTAGTGCTAAGTAAAAGTATTTAACCTAATCTAAGGTCATTTTGGAGTAGTCCCTTAGTTTTACTTCCTCTTCAACATCCATATATTCCTAATAAATTTTAAATTAGGGGCATAGGAATATGTGGAGATTCCTAATAAATTAGTGATGTTTATATGAACATCATATAATGGTCTCACCTCCAAAGCTATTAGGTTCATCCTTATCATGTATGCCTTTACACACTTGGATTTAGCTAGGGAGGGCCATGTGTATCTACCTATATTGATGGGGAAATGAGCTACTAACTTGTGTTTGTTGGATAATAACCTTTGAGTCTTAACTAGTTGCCTCCCTAGATACATCAATTCCTATTTATCACTCAATTATTTTGGAAGGGTGTAATGGAAACCACTAAATCTATGTACCTCAATGTAGGAGTAGGTGGGGAACTGGTTGAAATAAAAACTCTATTGGGTGATCTCTATAGTGGATACATCAGATAATCTCATTCTATTTGATTCCTTGTCAAACATTATTATGATGTAGTAGATGGTTTCATCATTCACTCTTCTAAAGTGATGTTTTCTTGCATCAAGAGTGAGGTTAGGGTAATAGTTCAAAACTTTATTTTCCTCACTAGCAACTATGTTGAGCACTAGGAAATCTCTTCTTTTAGCTAATATATATACTAGGTAGGAGGTCATGTAAAATTTCCATGTTGTTTATACCTCTATCAAATACATTTAGAGGGAGTTACTTATGAGTTGTGCCTAATGGATGTATTGTTTATTCTCATGAAGGACCCATTTATTGATACATCCAATCATAGAATCTCTTTGCATCAAGGCTACCTATGATCTTATTTAGTAATATAATTAAATCTCCTACCTCATCCCTGAAATCAATCATTGATAATGTCTTAGGAAATCTAGTGGATGTAGCCTTAGGGATACTTAACCACTATTTGTTCATTATTCTATAGCATTAAATGTTGTTATCTTGATAGAATTTTTTAGATGATTTTATATTTATAACTAGATAACTCTCAAATTCTAATATCATAAACATGGATTCAATGAAATTTGGGTTCATATTTATAATCATTTTTCCTTTATCATTCATCACTTCTCTCTTATTAGCATCATAATGTTGTGCTAGCATGAGTACCAACTTAGGGCTTTGCATAGTCAGGGGGAAAGTTGTTGATTTGGGAAGTCCAAAGTCATAGATGATTTAGATCCAACCATTTTTTAATTCAAATTTGATACTAGTTCAGAAATCACCTAGGTAAATGTGACCTAGGTCTATGTCTATAATCTCAGTTATGTTGGATTCTAGACTGACAGTGACATCAGGTCCTTTAGACTTTAACTTCATCTCTTTCCTACACATGATTCTTGAAAGAATACTAAGGGAAACTAGTTGTAAAGTTGGTAGGATTTACAGGTGCTAGATGCAAGTCAAAAATCTAGTGGAACTTGGATTTATCTATGTAGGTAAAAATTCTATGCTAAAGTAGAGTTACAAAAGGAAGTTGAAATCTCTAGCAGATATTGGAGGTGTAAATTTTAGGTGCAAACTCTGGTAGAACTTGGAGTTGTTTAAATCACTATAAAAATCAATGGACATGTGGGGTTGTAACTACATATATAAATCCTTAATACATATGGGAGATGCAAATTATAGGTCAAAATTCCATAGGGACTACGGAGGGATCTTTCAAGGAATGTTTTCCTGGTTTTGATAATATTCATTGATATATCCACTTGGTTATATGAAATTTGGGAAAACCCTAGGTATTTATGGAAAAGCTTAGAAAGCATGAATTTTTGGGAAAATAAAACACACAATGACCCTATAATACACCATGATAAAAACCCTAATGATGCCTAAGTAAACAATGGAACCCTAACAATTTCAATTAAATTTTTAAACAACATTGTAAGAATGAAAATAACTAAAACAAGCTCAAATTATAGGAAAGATGGCCTAAATAATACAAGGAGGTAGAATGAAGTACCATATAGGGTGTTAATGTAATTTTGGATATCATGAGTTTTGAATCATGGGTTAAGGTTGTGGCTTGCATGGTCAAAAATTGAGGCATGGAGCTCTAAATGTCATTACCAATTTTAAACAATGAATTAATCAAACACTAGTTCCATTTATATACACTGAATTTTCCTATAATTAATATCCCAAATTGGTAGTTGATGGAGATGGGAAGTCCACAAGTAATTTTACAATTCACAAATTTCATGTTGACCTCTATATTTCATGGGATAGTCTAGGTTGACCCCTTGAAAATGGGAAGATAGAACTCAAGAAACAATTTGTAATTTTGCAAATTACAAATTACACTTGGGGTTTTGGATTATACAAAGAAGGTGTTTAGTGGGGAGCTAAACTTGGATTGTAATTTCTAATTTTGAAAATTTCAAATTACTCTCCAAGTTCTAGTTTCTAGTTGGACTGTTGCACAAGAAGCAAAACTCTAATTAAATTTTACAATTTGAAAAATTAAAAACTATAGTCTGAGTTCCAGTTTTTGTGGGGTAATTGGTTTGTGGGATCCAATGGTCTAGATGCAATTTGAATTTTTGCAAATTGTAAATTGAAATCATATCTCCAATTTTTGCCAATTAATTCTTAATGGGATTTAGAGGTTTGGCTACAACTTTTAATTTTGTAAATCACAAATTGTAATCAAATCTTTGATTTTCACCAATTAATGCTTTGTGGGATCTAGATTTTGGGAAGCAATTTATAATTTTATAATCTATAAATTTTAGTCCAATCTCTAGATTCTATAGGCTTAATAAAATGGGTGTTTTGGGTCAATTTAAGGAATTTTTCTAGAAAATAAATGTGTCAAATTAAGGTACTCGATATTTTGAAATTTTTTGGGAAAAAATATCAACATTTTTGGTGACTTATATGGGGTTAGTGCCTGATATTCAATCTCTTTCTATTAACCTTCTAGTTCATTTGTCATGGAGTTATTTTAAGCTTAACACACTTAACTAGTGAAGAACAAAACTAGGATTTACCTAAAATAAGAACAAAACAAGGAAAAATAGAAAAAACTAAGGAAACAAAAACTCCTAAAGAGTTGACTTATGTGAAAGCACTTATTTTGGAAAACATGAGTAACCCTATTATATACAAAATTTTATTAGTTTTTGGAACAAATTCCAACCTCAAAATCAAGCTTTGAGTTATATCACATTGACTAGGATAGGCAATTCTTATCCATCGAGCTTGGATAGCTAAAATGAATTAGCTCTTTTGAAATGAGTTATAATGTATGGACCACTCCATATTACATCAAAATTGGTGTGCTTGCCTGATTTGGATTTGTTTGTATCCGATTTGAGAACCATGTATGTTTAATTAAAGCTCTCGTCAAATGCTTTTAGAACTTTCATTGATTGGTTTATGATTTCTTATAGTTCCACAAGTTTTTCCAATCCTACTATCATTTCATCATTTTCAATCAAATCCAATTGATGATTATGTTGTAGAGATGGTAACTTAATTGATATCAAGACTCAAGATTCCTTTATATATACCAACATGAATGAGGAGTTTACAATGGCTCTCTTAGGGGTGATCTTATCAGTCCATTGCTCTGATTTCAAATTTGTGTGCCTTGTCCTTTAGTTATCCTCCATTTTTATTTTGATAATTCTTATGAGGTTTTTATTGGTAGATTCAGCCAATCCATTACCGTATGGGTAATAATTGGAAGAAGTACTTTACTAAACATTTTAATTTATATCCCATTCACTCAATTGAGTTTCCACAAAAACTTTGGCATTATCTAAGATAATGGTGTGAGGAACAAACCTTGAGATGATGTTATCCACGGATTCTAGGATAGATGCCTTAGTGGCATATTTTAGTGCAACTACTTTAGTTCATATTTTGAAATAATATATTTTTATAAGGACACAATTGTGGCCTTAACTCCATGGCTTATTGATCATACCAATGAAATCTAATCCCCATTGAGCAAATGGTTGGTTTACTTAAATTGGTTTGAGAAGGAAAGTTGTTAATCTTTGTTTTCCTATGAAGTAAGCACACTTCTCGTAGTTCCTTACCCATTGATGGGCATCTTAGAATATTTCAAGCCAATCATAACCCTCTCTCATTATTTTGATGGTTTTGGATCTTGAAGATAAATGTCCTCCTAACAAGCCATCATGAAATTCTTCAAGTACCTTGAAAACTTGACTTTTCTTGATACATATTAACATGACTCCATTAATATCTTTTATAAACAATATTCCATCAAAAAGAACATAATTAATAGATTAGAATATAAAATACCTTTTCTTGGACTACTAAAATTCATATGGGTACTCACCGGTCTACAAAAAAATTGTCATGTCACAAATCTAACCATTGAAAAGAGGTGGATTGGATGGCTTAGATACACTTTGAGCATATACTATTTTAGATATGACTTTAGTAATTTTGATATCAAAAGCTAGTTATTCACACAATCAGTTCCCTCTTACAAGGTTTGTGATTTTAATGACCACATCATATTCTATGAACTTTGTGATACATCCTACACTTTTTTCATTTATCTCCCAGCTCAATAGGAACTTATTGACACTTTTGTGACTAGCCATTAGATGAATTTTATTATTGGAGAGAATATTTTTGAAAATTTTTAGAGCTTTAATCATAGAATATACTTGCTTCTCCACAAAACTATAATTTTCTTCATAATCCTTCAAAGATTGACTAAAGAAAGATATTGGCTATTCCAATTGTTCTTTATTCTATTGAGTTGGAATATCTAAAATTCTACCTTCACCTCCAAAATTATAGAGAATGAAATGTTTCTCATAATTGGTATTGACTAGTGTAGTAGCTTGAAAAAAACCTAGTTTGATAGCTTCAAAGTTGTCTTTCCCTCCTTTGTCCAGATGGAAATGATACCCTTTTTTAGCATTATATTAATGGGTTTGGCCATAAAGGTGAAATTTGGAACAAATATTCATATGAAGTTGATTTTTCCAAGAAAAATCTATAATCCTTTCTTATAGATTGGTAGTGCTAATAAAGATATAACACTAATTCTCTTTGGGTCTATTGCAAGACCTTATTTTGAAATAATGTGTCCTAGTAGTTTCCTTTCTTGAAATACAAAAATTCACTTCTTTGGATTGAGGGAAACCCTAAATTCTCTATAGCTTTTGAAAAAATTCCTAAGGTGACCCAAGTATGCATCAACATGCTTTGAGTAAATAGTGTTGTCATCTAGGTATACTAGGATCATCTCATTTATCAAACCTCTAAAATCCATATCCATGGCTCTATGGAATGTTGTACCAGTATTAGTCAAACTAAATGGCATATTTTTATATGCATACTATTGTACCTAACATACCCTCTTTCATTACATAAATGGGGACCCACTTTTTTCAGACTATGGTCTTAACTTTGAGCCCCTCTTCTATATGTTTATCTAAAATTTAGGGGAATATTGATTATTGGAATTTTTATATTTTAGAAAAATGGTATTGGTATTGTGCTCATATACTAATTATTTTTATTGGGGTTATGTCTTCAAGCTTATCTTTATCAAGCTTATGCAATTTGTCTTTATCAATGGTTTTTTCCATTATCTAAATTATTTTTGACTTTGTGTTTCGTACTTATTGTTGTAGGTTTTTTGGATGTGGACTTATCTTTGTTGGGGACACTGTTATAGACATTTTATCTAAAATAATTTCCCCAATGGAATTGGGTTTTCTAGACTTTTATCCTTGCCTTTTTAAGACATACACTTCAAATTATTTGTAGTACCCTTCGATACTTTTATCCCAAGCCTTTTCCCTTCAAAACATTCCTTTAGATATTTTTTTTGAGAGATTTTTATCTTCACACATGCCCTTCAAGACTTTTAACTTGGGCCTTTTCCCTTTGAAACATATCTTTAAACATTTTGTCTAAGAGATTTTACTCTTTGCACATGCCCTTTAGGACTTTTATCCTAGGCCTTTGCCCTTTAAACATTTTTATAATAGATTTTACCATTTGCTCCTACTCTTTAGGACTTTTATCTGAGGAATTTTTCCATATGAGATTATCCTTCAAGACTTTTACCTTAGACCAATACCTTCAAACTTTTTGTCTGATGAAAATATAATCCCTTTGGACTTTGTATCTCAGGCACTTTGTCTAATGAAATTAGGGTCCCTACAATAATTACCCTACATACAAATTCCAAAATAATTTTCTCAAAACAACTACCATACTACCAAGTGGCACACCTGCTTAGAGAGCATTTTATTATGTTTCAATCTTAATTTAAAATTTTAGCCTAGGTCCCAATCATATTTTCATACAACTAAGACCTTAGGCTAGAATATTCATGCAATGTCTTTTATATATATTTCCCAAAGTATTATGATAAGTCTTCTTCTCATTTATACTTTCAAGAGAAGGGAGTCCTAAGGAAATGACAAGTGTCTAGCTCATAAGGAGTTAAGTCAACTTGATGGTCACATGGATATCTTTGACATTCATGTGAATGTCAAAATTAATCTCAAAGATAAAAGGTTGAGGTTTAAATTATAATGGTCATGTGGATGTCATTGACGGCCATGAAGACATATTTAACAGTTGTGTGAATGTCAAATTTAGGCTTAAAAACTAAAAGACATGGGATAAAATTATGAAAGTCACGTGGACATCATTAATGGTCATGAAGACATCTTTAACAATTACATGGACATAAAATTTAAGATTAGTAAGAAAATAATACGGGATTAAATACTAAAAACCATGTGGATGTCATTGATGGTTGTGAAGATGTCATTAATGTTCACATAGATGTCAAATTTAAGGTCATAAATTAGCCATTTTTTTAAATCATAGGTTATTAGGCCCATGCAGATCAATGGCCAGCATTGATATGTATAATTGATCTAATAGTGTGAGATTGTTAGAGACTTTTTGATTAATGAGGATGTGACAAGTGTCAAAATCTCATACGATTCAATGAGTCAAAGCACTATATATATGAACCACATTAACTTGAGCATATATGATTGATGGTGCGATATTAACATGGACTTTTCAAAGGTCTCAGAATTGGCAAAAGGATACCACATGGCATAAAAACATTCAAGCTATAACTATAAAGAATACAGAGGCCTTATAGAGTTGTCAAATAACAAGATCATGTTCTATCATGTAGAGGATAGATCAGTGTGAGTCGATAGTGGACTTTTCAAATATCTAGACTAAATCAAGAATATAAACATGCATGATTAGAAAATATGAAAGTAAAGGCATGGGTGAGCATGAAATGCATAGTTCACTTAGATTGATCATAGATAAAAAAGTGTCACTTGTTTAAAAGCATTGGTAAAGTGGTACTTACTTTTAATGCATTTCTAAGTTCCATTTTAAGGTAGCTAATCTAAAAATATTCAATAGGTTGCTCTCATAACCTATAAAATGAAGTATTGTCATGCAATTCGAGCTATAATTGTTAAAAATACCTTTGTCTTTATACACATGCAAATGTTTCATAGCTTTTTTTAGGATATTTTAAACTAATAACTACAATTGGATACTTATACAATTTTCAACCACAATTACAACTCAAGTTATGACTATCACATGTAATGACCTTGCATGAACTTGGAGGATGAGGTGACCCCTTCCCCAAGTCTATATAAATAATTATAATCCAACTTAGATTTTTGTTAGAGAATTTTGAATACAAGAGCATCATCAATTTTGATCAATAGTGAATGTGTTTGTGTATTTTCTATCCAATTTCTACATAATTAGTTATTACTTTCTTTAGTTGTATGTTTCAAGAATCTTTAGTGTGAAATTGTTGCGAATGGGTTCTTAATTATTTTGATTGATGTACTAATATTATATGTGAAAAAAATGTTGAGATATTGGTAAAATATATTGGTTAAGATAGTTAAGTTGATTGATTCATAATTATGATTATGCATGAGTGCTTTCTTGGATGTAGGTTTTTGTGTCTATAAAAATTGCCTCAAATACTTTACTAGATTGAGCCATAATCTTCTAATTAAGAGTGTACAGTAGTTGACCTAAAAATATAAACCTTTGTCTGAGGTCTATGAATTTACTACATCAATATTTCCTTATACTTATTAGTTGTGTCTGATTGTGTGTGTGTAATTACTGATATTAATAGACATTTAGGTTCTAAGAGCACTTATCATTTTAGAAACTAGCCAAGGGAGTGATTCCAAAAAACCACATAATCTTTTTTCTCTAACTTGACCTTCCCTCCTTTTTTAGTTTTTTTTGAGATATACCAACTTTATATTAGTAACCAACCATCCATATAACTCACATAGAGATTCACTACCCTTATTAGGAGTCACACTTTCATCTAAAAAACCTTGTCAATAACCTACATGCCCTACTAGCCATTCCATCAATAGGTTTTAATAAACCACATACCTACAACTTGTACCTTGGACTGGAGTTTACCTCCATTGAGATCTTAAAATGTTAGAGGCTACCTTGTTTGACTGTGGTGTACATAAAACTCACATTAAAATTTACTATCACTATAAGGAGGGCCACACTCTTGATAATAGTAGTTATCCTTTGTGTAGATTTATATTGGAGTCACCCAGGAGAGTGACCAAATCTAATTCCTAGGTTAGTTTTCTAGGCTCACCCCTGATAAATCATAGATTACATATAATTGTTCTAATAGTCATAGTTTAGAATAATTCACCTCTTTTAGTAGGGAACCCCTTACTTTTAAGGAACTCTTTACCTATTAACCAACCAATGGATCAACATTAGTTAGTTGGATTTATATACACATAATATTTTCAAACTTTTATCAAATAATGATGCTTTACATCTTATAAGAACCTGTCAAGACTCAATCTCTCTAAGTGCACACCCTAAGGGGTACATCGATAAAGGGATGGGCAGACCTTTGGTGCTTCATAATATTGTTTTCATTTATTGCCACATTATTAACAATCCAACTAGATCCCAAAACAATTCCCTGAGCTATTTATCCTCCCTTGAGTATTCCTCTAGTCTTTTCCTCTTTCAATCCTCCTTTGCTTGACCTAAAATCCTTTTTTATTGTTAATTGTACTAGGTTGACTAGGTTGACCCATTATAGTTTAAGGGTATTATTTAATTTCTTGATTTGTTAGCCTTTCATCTGACCTTGCACAGACCTAGTAAATTGTCCTAAAAAACACACTAGGTTGACTGGATCAACCCCATATAGTTGATGTTCCTAAAAGGATTTAGGGATAGATATGACTATATATACAAGATCATTTTGGTCATTATTCATAAGTGTAATCAATATTTATTATTAACTCAATCTTCTTCATAATTTACTCTTCCACAATTCTACTTGATGAGACTTGGCTTAGGTTTCTTATTTAGAGAATCCAGTCTTATGGATAAGTCTTGGATGCTTTAGCCTTTCTTAGTGATCCTTACAAACCACAACAACCTCTTTCAAAGCCAATTTGTCCAAGGGATATATTGAGTCTTGATGGGTTCACATTTAGGTAAGTATATTCTAACTTTGTTCTCATCTCTTTTAGTAGATAAAAGTAGCATAAGTGTTGGCTCAAATAATACTATCTTTCATATTTCATGTATTATGGTGTTACTCATACTTACTTAAATTGAAGTTCCCTATAAATATTTATCTTATTGCTTCTTACCCCCACTTTGTGACATAATATTTGGTGTGGACTAGATTAGACTTAATTTTCTTGTTATTAGAATAAAAGTGAACATTTTAAACATTAGGAATCCATTAGGGTTGTTGTCTGATTGTGTTAGACTATAGGATTTAGACCCTGTCTTCACACGATGTGTTGTGACAAGTTATATAAGTGATTCCCTAATCAAGTTTATTGGATCCCCATATTGGTCATGCCCCTGCTTAACAAGTGTATCCCCAATTGGAAGTGTAAGTATGATCTATCTTATCCGATCTAAGATTAATTCATAGATATGATGCATTTCTTATTACATACATTCTGGTGAACCCAATATGAACTAACTCTTGTAGTATTTGTTAATTTTTACCTTCATTTATTTTTTATTTTGATCATCATTTTGATTATATATTTTTGATATTCTATATTGATTATGTCGATCCAACTTTTTATCTCTATGCGTAGGTTGTAGGAACAGGCAACTAGATCGACACAATTAACCTAGTATAGGTTTCTAGCCTTTTAGACACCCAATTTAGCCTACTAAGTTGACTTCATTAACCCTTTATAGTTTCAAAACTTTTTAATAGGTTCTTGTATAGCTTGTTTGATTTTTTCAACCTAGTTTATAGGTTTCTCAAGCATACTTATAGGTTCTAGACCAATAATATTCTTCATTACATCTCCAATCGACCAAAGTTCCTTTCTACTTCTCTATTTCTCTCTTTTTTTCTTTCCTTTAATATTTTTTAGTCTTAAAAACTACTCTTGCATAGTCAACTGAATTGACACTACCAACCTAGTTCTATGTTGTGTGTGTTATCTAAAATAACTGGATCAACACTACCAACCTAGTTCATTTTCAAACTCTATTTTTGTAGTATAGGTTTGACCTTGTTGACCCTATTCTATATTTTTTACATATAATTTTCACATTATACCTTTCTTTAAATTTGTAATTAACCTCATATCTATTATAAATTAGATCACACATTTATTTTCTTTTTGTTTGCATGCTTAGAATAGTTCACATAATTTAATTTGGAGATTTTCAATTTATCACTTAGTTTCACTATTTCTATTTTATGCACACATGACCAAATAACATAACATAAACAAGAATTTTAACATTTATCTAACTTAAACTAACCCACTTGTATTTCATCACCAATGGGGAAGTTAACTTAATTCTCTGGTCAAGTATAAAGCATGGTTAATGGTATATTTTGGCTATGCACCTGACACCCTTAATGCTAAAGTGTATAAAGTGAGGGGGTAGGCCCCAATAATAAGCTTGTATCATTACCACTATAATCCCTTTCATCCCAAACTACCTGAAACCATCCTTATATTATTATCTATTATGTTTCATATTTCCAACTTCTAATCACATTTTAAAATCATTCTTAATAGTCTAATAAAAATTAGTTTGACCAACTAGTTATCTTTACTTTTCAAGTTTTTTGCTTACTCGTTGTTCAATTGTGTATGCAAAAAATTGCATTAACTAGTGTTAATGAAACATTTTTATTATGTGCTTCAACTATATTGGCCAACATTGATCCAATTTATTTTTTGTTTCCTTTCAGCTCTTACTTTCCTATATTAGCTAAAAAATTATCTTATTTCAATTCATAACTTGTTATCATCTTGCTTTTTCTCCCTACTTATTGTATAAGATTGACCTAGTCAACCCTATACCTTTTTTTCAGCCCATGTTCACTATACTAAATCAACCTAGTCAACCTTATATAGTCTACATCTCTCTTTCCATATTTTTCTTGCTTCTTCTCACTATACTAGATTGACCTAGTTGACACTGTATAGTTTATAGGCCCTATTTTCTATATTGGATCAACCTAATCAACCCTGTACAATTTCCTTCTTTCCCCATTTATTAATCTAATTCCTTATCCTTCCAATTTTGCATTATGTTCATCTTTTTTCATTCAAAATGAAATATCTTATTAGAATCTTCTTGGATATCTTGAATCCATTTAGGTAATATACAAGATGTTCATTTCTTCCTCTCTTTTTCTCCCAATAACACCATCACTCTTGGGGCACCTCTTCTCCTCCTTCATCTATGAAATACTATATGGTGAAAATAACACCTCAAGATGAAGTTGATGGATCTATTCATTTATATACTTACCAAGAAACTTCTCAAAATATTCAAATTAATGTGGGAGTGATTTATATAAGTTTACTTAAAATCCCACTAATGTTTCTTCTAACAATCCTCCCCCTAAAATGAATATGGGGAGTGTTCCTACAAACACCAGCCCACCTCCCAATACAACCTAAATTTTAGCCTAATTCATTCAATAAATGGATATTATGCAAAATTATAATACCAACCAAATGATTCAACTTCAACAACAATTAATCAATGTGCCTAATCAACCTCCAACCATTCATCCTCAATCTATCCTAATTATATTCCTCCACCTCTTAAGGATGCCTTAGGTAATGTTATTACTCAACCCACAATGAATAACAAGATACTTCAAACCATTCATAATTATTTTTTATCCCCCTTCATTTTTTCCACTGATATTTTTAACATATCTCCAACCATCAAATATGATGGGACTAATGACCCTACCTCATTTCTTAAAGACTTTGACAACCTTTACAAAGAGTGGATCCAAACTAATACCTTCACCACTACTAAACTCTTAGTCAAAAATTTCACTGATGATGTATTATAATGGTATAATTAAATATGCCAACATTATATTTGGCAAATTGAATATTTAGAAAATCCTTTGGTTAAAGAGTTTCAGGCACAATGATCTTCTTGAAAATTGTCTTAGCCACATTATCAATTCTAAGAAATCTCCTACTGAATTAGATGATGATTTAATTATAAGATGGAAATATTTAACTCATAAAGTTGATCATAACATGAATGATGATAACTTAAATAAAAATCTTTATCGTGGCTTTAACTCCTACTCTCTAATACAAAGTTTTAACCTTTTCTCATCAAACACTTAATGAAGCTCTTGATCAAGTTGAGCATCCAAATTTTCTTATGAAGAAATTTTAACCTAATCCTAAACTTCTTAAATGATCTTTCCAAACATTTATTGATATCACTAGTAATGATCCACATATAAAATAAAGGGTTGGAAAAATTGATATTCCTTCACAATCTCATATACCTCTTTTGGTTCAGTAAATGAAACAATTTCTTATGCCCTCAAAACCTTTCATCTAACCCAATGATCCTCCTAAGTGGTATGACCCTAATCTATTTTTTTGGTTCCATGTATACATTGTGAATTCTCATGAATCTTGTAGAGGTCTCAATACATTTTATATCTCTTATAAGCTTGGTGATTCATTAGATCATGAAGCTATGTTCAAACTTTATCATCAAAAATACACTGCCATTTTTCAAAAATGAAAAACTTTTAAATCTTCTAACTCCAATAACCAAAAATATTATTTTAATAATCAACAAAATTTCAAGGATGTTTATTCAATCAATGCTAATTATGATAAATATTATAACAACTCTCAATATCTTAACACTTCCAAGGTAAATTATCATCATAAACTAGCTCAAAAAGATCCCATTACCAAGCCTAAAAAATCATCTTTAGAAGAATAAATTCTTAACAATACTACCACCACCAATATTGATTTAAAAACACCTAAGGAAAATTTTCCTCCTTTCGATCTTCCAAACACATCCATACCTTCCAAAATTAATTTACCTTCTAAAATTCATGTTGGTTCTTCTAAAACTCATTGGAATTTTTTTGAAGAACTCAACTTTATGCCTTATAAAATTACTATTATAGAGTTGGTTCTCACTTCATCCTATCATCATAAATTCCTTATGAAACAACTTCAAGAAATTAAAGATCCATCCTCCATAGATGAAAAACCACAGTCTATTAATTCCCAACCTACTAATGTTAATACCATTAAAACCTTGTGTCCATCTTCCAAACCTTCTATTGAATTCCTTGTAGAGGACATGATTAACAATGAAATTATTTTTCATGTCAATGATCCACCACTCTTTATTGAAATATCCATTAATATCAATCTTATCTAAAATGTCTTAATTGACGAGGACTATGGTATTAATGTGACATCCTTGTGGCTTATTCAACAACTTGGTTATAATAAGGATCATCTCAAACAAACTTGCCTCACTTGTCATGTTCTTGACGAGACCAATAAAAAACCACTTGGTTATATCTGGATTCCATTAACCATAGGCCCTAAGACCATTTGAACCAAGATTATGGTCCTTGATCTCCCTTTATCTTATGATATCCTTCTTATTCATCCATAGACCCATTGAATTGGTAATATTTCTCCTTTTGGTAACCAATGTATTAAATTTTTGTATAATTTAAACTGGTACAAGCATGAATCTAATCCCAATCCATGGAGTATCCATATTCTTAATCCTAAACCTCAATATCATATTCCTACCAATCCTAAGATTAACAATGTTCCTTACCTAAGTTCATCAACATGTGTCCTGATCTATAAGTTACTCTTATGGATTTTGATGATGATGATCCCAATTAATTATAACAAACTTTAAATAATACCAAGTTACCTCCATATATCTCACAATGGCTTCCTCCTTCTCTATTACCAAGAGACCATACTATTCCTCTTTTTAGTGAGATTACAAATTTTACCCCTACATGAAATGCCCAAGAGCCTTCTTTACCAGAATATGCCTTCAATTTCAATGATTTTAGAGTGGCTAAATTATTTCAAGATCCTCTCATCATGTCCTCATACATTTAACAATATCAAGATTTCACCTTTTGAGACTCCCCCTGATTCTTAAGATTGTACAATTTCTCCAACATATGATGATAAATATATCATGACCTAATGATGAATCATAAGTATAAGCAATGCCATGACAAACATAGGATTGCACACCATTTTACTATGGGTGAAAAGGTTCGGTTGTAGCTTCAAAAGGAATGACTTGCAATCCCACATAGAAAAATTTGGCCTCTGTGATATGGTCCCTACACCATCACCAAAAAATTTGGAGAAAATGCTTTTGAGTTGAACCTACCAGCCTACCTTGGTCTGCATCCAATATTTAATGTAGAGCTCCTCAAACCATATCATCCACCTCTATTAGACACTTCAGTCATAGTAGAATAACTAGACATTAATGAGCTTGATCCATATAGTTTTTCTCTAGTAGAGGAGGATCAGATTGTGGACACCTGGATGAAAACAACAAGAGGACGCTCTATTCCACTTTATTGAGTGGTCAAAAGGGTCTAGCTTAGCCACCAAGGTGAGTGGTTCATAGATAATCAATTCAAGACACAGTTGCCACACCTAATGAGGAAAATTAATTCAATGGAGACCATTTATTTTCAAGGACATAGGAATGATTTGAGTAATAATTCAGGTGATAATTCGGGTGACAGTTCCACCCTAATTGATGAAAGAACTTCTGGGAGCCATAACTTTTGCACTATATCTCTAATTGACTCACCGTTTGAACCATTGGAAATTTAAGAATAAGGAGAATGTTGTGAGATGGCATGGATATTTTATTGATGAATTTTGACTCCCAAAAACCCAATGTAAGTGGCCTAAATTTCAATTTTAGTAGTGCAGTCTAAAAATAGTAAGTTTCTAAAAATAGTAATTCCTTAAATTCTATATTGTTTTAAATAATGGAAGTCGAACCACTTAATCTCCCTCGAGATTGGTGACCTTCCACATCCTCCCCCTACTTTCAAAATGGGTATAAATGAATATGTAACCCAAAATGGAAATTAGACATCTCTTCCTAGAGATAGGCATATAGTTGTATTGAAATCTTGAGTAATAATACATCTCTTCTCAGATAATTCATTGTTACTATGTTATTTCTATGTTCTTGAAATATTTATCAACCAGAACATTTGAGTTTTGGATCAAATCTAGAGATTGGGATGTCTAGCATTACCAAAAAGCTTTATCCTAAATTCATGCTTTTAATAAGGATATGCATACCATTTCTATAGATCAGACCTTATATTTTGAGGCTCATGTACCTCCCATCAATCCTCCTCTTATTGATACTCCTTAGTTGGTAGAACAAATTATGCCTTTTGAACCTTCAAAATTTTCTACACCTTTGGATTCTATCATTCCATCATATCCATCTCCCATCATTTAATCCACTGATACTCTAATATCTTCTATTCTATCTACTTATACTCCTAAAATTATGCTTGATGCAAAGGCAACTGATGTCCATCATATTCATTCTAAATATGATAACCATGGCAATAAAATTCCTAATCTTGAAGTATATGTTGAATATTATGGTCCTCTACCTACCTTACCTAGTGACGAAGCTATTCTCACATTACTCCATGCTTGAGAACCTCAACTTCCTTGGTAGCATCATAATCTTGGAAATTTTAAAACTAAAACTCCTTGATTCAATAACTTCATTGCTAGAATTGATCCTAAAATAAATCTAATTTCAGCCTTACCTAATGCACCATATCATTTTCAGTATGGTAATGTCATGCTTATTAAATAAACCACTCGCATCAAATATGGTACCCCATGTTATCCTTAATCGATTATAGTTTCTCAAGAAATTTCACATATAGAATATGATAACTTTAACTTATTTTTTGATAAATATCATGAATTTTTTGCCTAGTCATAAGAGGACATGTCTAGAATTGACCTTAGTATTATGGTGCATAATATAATTACTTATCCTTATGCCAAACTTGTGCATCAAAAGCAAAGAAAATTTATGCCTGAAGTTTCAACCTTATGTCATAAGGAAATTATAAAATTACTCGATGCTAAATTTATCAAACCTATGGATTATTCTTAATGGGTGTCTAAAATTATTCTTATTCAAAAGAAATTCACTATGTTTATTCATATTTGTATTGATTTCTACAATCTTAATCTTGTTTGTCCCAAGGACAACTTCCCCTTACCTTCAATACATGCCATAATTGATTCCATAGCTAGTTATGAAATGTTATCTCTTATGGATGGTATTTTGGAATACAATTAGATTAAAATCACTCCCAAAGACCAACATAAGACTACTTTCACCATGGAATGGGGCACCTATTTTTATGTAAAAATGCCCTTTGATCTTAATAATGATAGAGCCACTTACCAATGTGCAATAATTCACATCTTTCATGATCTCATTTAAAAACTTGTTGAAACCTATGTGGATGATCTTATTGCTAAATCTAAACATTTTAAGAATCATCTTTCCATTCATTCTATCATCTTTAATCATCTCCTTAAATTTAAAATTAGACTTAATCCTTACAAATATGTCTTTTGATTCATATATGGTAAATTTTTAGGATTCTTAGTCTCTCTTCATGGTATTGATGTTCTTGTTACCAAAATTAGTTATATTATCAACATGCCTATTCCTCATTTTGTTCATGACATTTGTACTTATCTAGGCAAGCTTGGGGAAATTAGATGATTCATCCCTAAAATGGCATATCAAATTCACTCCATCAATTCCCTTATCAAGAAAGGTACTAGTTTAGAATGGATGGATCCATGTCAAAAACATTTTGATAAATGAATTAGTTTTTACTTCACCCACCTACTCTTTGTCCTCCTTATAATGATAAACCTTTTAATCTATATACTACTTCTAAACCTATTTTAGTTGGGGTAATGCTTTCCCAACAAGATGATATAGGAAGAGATTATGTTATCTACTACATTAGTTGAGGCCTTATAGAATATGAAACATGTTATACTAAAATTGAGTGTGATTTCCTACCTATATACTTTGTGGTTGAAAAGATTCATCACTACATGCTTTACCAAACTACTTATATCATTATTCGTTCTAACCCCCTTCATCATTTCTTCTCCAAAGCCTTTCTTCTTGTAGATAGAATTGGATAGAATTAGCAAATGGATGGTCCTCCTTATGGAATTTGACCTTTTCATCATCACTCAAAAAAGTTGTTAAAGGGCAAGTCATAGCTAAACAACTTGCTACAACTCCCATTCCAGCCACTTCCTCCCTTTAAGAAGACCTTCTAGATGACAATATTCTTTATATCAAAGGTCTTAATCAGGTTATATGTAGAGTAAATTTTTTACTCTATGTTGCTTTCAATTTTTTAGTCGAGCACTGCAATTTTGGTCCCTGCACACCTTGGTCACAGTGTCAAAGTTAGGGTAGAGTGCAGGTTCATTTTTTGTCTAAATGTCGAAGTACAGTGGAGGCCACCAAGTGTCACTATCTGAGCATGGGTCTTTTTCCCCTTCTTGTTTCTTTCACCTCATTTTGCCCAAGTATCAAGTTTAAGTGGAAGTTTCCAAGTGTCACCTTTTGAAACATAAAGCTGGCCAGTTGGCATCCTCTAAGCCCCTTTTTGTAACTTTCTAGAGAACCACATATCGTGCCATGTACCTAGTGGTGGTTAAGCAGAATGCACCATGTGCTAGAATCTGCATCTCATAGAGGCACCCATGTATCATTCTTTTTGGCAAAGAGCTTTCAATGAGCTAAGTAGTAGAGAAAGTAGAAAGCACTAGGTGGCAGTTGTAGAAGGCCCTAAACTACCTTTTTAGAAGAAGCAGAAGCCTCCACATGTCAGTATCTGAAGGATGCCCGGGTTCATGCTTTAATTCAACAAAGAAAAGCATAGTTTTATTTTGCTTAAGTGCCATAAGGAAGCAGAAGCTGCCAAGTGTCACTCACTAAGTCCCTTTCTTACTCCACCCCTAGAGGAAGTGGAAGGTGCCACATACCCCAGAAGAAGAAGTGGAAGATACCACGTATCTTCCTAGAAGTAGCTGAGGTCTAAACATGTCATCTTATGATATAAAATCTTTGAGTTTCATTACTAAGTAAAGATTGTGGTGGGCCTTAAGTGTTACTTCAAGAGTTTGTAGAAACTACCAAGTGTCACCATCCATAGGAGTCTGCTATGTGTCCCGAGTGATACTACAGAATAGAATATAAAGAACCAGAGAGAGCTGTGTGTCTTTAATGAATTTGGCAGAAAGTGTCAAGTGTCATTTCCCAGTGCCTTCTAAGTAACAAGAGGATTTTCAATAAATTAACTAAGTGTCCTCTCCCATTTCAACATAACAGAGTGTTCCATGTATTTGTTGCCATAAAGTGAAATGGAGGGAAAATCAACTGAAGTTAATTCGAGTAAATGGAACAATTCCTTGGGTAGATTTTTAGAGCCCCCAAAACATTGAAGGTGTCATCTATTTTTCCCTTGTGAGTAAAGTATGGAGGAGAATTGCATGGGAAGGGGGGTGATCGAAGGAGACACCTGAGGCTATATAAGAAGAATTGTAAAATTCAAAGGGGGGGAATCTTCTCATAGTTTTAGACTTACTAAATTTTTTGACTAGTAATATCATTTGCTCTTGTCTCAATTCTCTTGAGTTGTAAAGTTGATATAATCATTGTTGTTTCTATGCCCTTTATGTGGTTGAATGAATGAATGAAATTTGAGCTCCATGCCTTGGTTGATGTTATCTGTGTCATTTACAAAGTAGTCTATACTATAAATTCTCTGGAGTTGTGATTAGGAATGTTATTTTCTTTTGTCTTATTTTCTTGAATTAGAAGGTTTACATAACTGTACGTGACTTTTACACCTCTTATGTGATTGAAAGATTTTGTTAAGAAGATTGAACACTATGCGTTTGTTGACATTCCCTATATCTCAACAAAAGACTTCCTTGTTGTGAGCCTCTATTTTTGTTATTTCAATCTTTTACATTGATCATGCACTTGTCTGCTCTTAAATGTAATTGAGTCCTATAATAGTCTCATCATGCTCAAGTTAGGACTAGGATTACACTCAGGTGCATCACCATAGTTAGGTTTCAGTTCTTACATTTGCATTTCTGTTTAAGCTTCCTATCCCTTTTCCCCAACACTTGATATAAAAGAAGAGACTAGCTTCTCTAAAATCTGGAGGTTGTTTCAAGCCACATTATCCCATATCTTGAAACTTCCCATAGTTAATTGGTTAAGATCTAGTGCAATTTTAAGTCATCAATAGTTTCTGGCATGACTAGTGGGACCAGTCTTGAAGTTTCTTTCAAGACCGCATGAACCAGAGAGCTACGAGGAGTCGGGGCTATAGACCAGTCACCAAATCATAATCTACTAAAAATCTAGGTATTCTTTTGCCACCTCTGGTAATTATTCCAAGAAGAAGAGCTAACCAGTTTCTACCAGTACTAAACATGGGAGCCCATGTACCCCCAAGAAATTATGCAAGTTGGAACACTAGTAGCCCCTTAATCCTCCCAACACCACTAGCTATTTGGGACCCTATCCCATTAAATGATTTAAAAGCCCTAACCAAATTCAGTGGGCAAGACTCAAAAACACCCATGAAAAATCTTCAAGATGTATCAGATGTCTGTGCCATACATGGTGTCACAGAGCAAAATGTGGCCCTAAGGTTGTTAACAGCCTCTTCAAAGGGAAGGCTTTAGAATGGTATCAGTCTTTGACCCCAAATACCATATCCACATGGGACCAGCTTAGAGACCTATTCTTTGAAATATTTGTAGAGAAGGGTGATACGTCTTCTTTGTTGCAACAAGTAATCACCATTCAAAGGGGACCATAGGAGGACATGACTAATTTCAACACCAGATTCTAGAAAACTTGGGATATAATCCCTATTGTAGCTAAAGCACCACTTGGTATGGCCATAGTATTCTATATCAAGGCTTTAAATTTAGATATATCTGTTATGATTCAGTCACTGGGAGGACACACTTTGCTAGTGGCTTATGACTATCTGGTCAGAGTTGAGAATCATTTAATTAATGCTGGAAAGTTACTTCCAAGGCCTTCCATGCCTGTATTCCTAGAAATTACCTTGCCCTTACCTTAATAGGTTCCTAAAGCTTTAAGCCTACCTGTGTCTATGTATACTTACCCTCCAGCTATGAAGCAACTGGTCCCTGCTCAGTCATTGTAGATGGATGATATCAAGAGTATTCTAAAAACATTCTCTAATGATCTGATTAAATAAAGACGTAGAAGAATACTTTCCCTAAGCCTCCTTACCAAGGCTATCAAGGAAATAGGTTTTCATCCTAGCCAAACCAATATCAATGCCCACCAAGGCAAACCAATCATCAACCAACAAATCAATTAGTTGCAGTTCCCACACCCTCACAAACCCTTCCTCCCAACTCAAATAGGGAGATGTTTCTAGGTTAGAATAATTATGTGGATGATACTAATGCTTGGTGCTTCCCTTGAAATGATGCTCACACCCCTAGAGATTGTCCTAGAGGTAATCTACAACAAAGAGTGGTTGAGTAGAGAAGAATGGATGGTTAGTTTGCCAGTACTAGTAATAATTAAGCCTACCGGTCTCTCGGCATGCAAAATTTAGTTTTGGTGGCTTAGATGCAAGGAATGTCCTTGCAACAACAAGAAGAAATAGCCCCTAAACATGATTTGTTCTCATGGGTTGAGGATGAAGAAATAGTTTTCTTGAATGAAGCATCTACCTCCCAAAGGCCAGTAGTGCAATCTGATTACTACACTAGATCAAAGAGGAGAATGGTAGAACAACCTGAGATTGTAAGTGGTCAAGTCAAGAATAATCCTCCACCTCAAGGGAAAAGGAACATTGCTATTAGAAAAGAAGTGCCATAGCCAATACAAGATCAAGGGATCCCTATCCAAATTCAAGAAAGAACAAGGTATCCTTATTTCCAAAAAACTCAGTCATTGGGACCAATCAACATAGTGGACCAATTAAAGAAGACTCTAGTGCAAGTATCTATATGGGATATCTTAGCTATTCTTGAATAGAAGACACTACTGCAAGAGGCTCTACAAGGGCAATTAGTACCCAAAAATGTTGTTACCAAGGAAGGACCTGCTGAAAAGGAAAAGCTCAAAGATATGGTTCCTCCAAAGACAATAGCTTTCATGAACAATGCAGCACAAGTAAGTAAATCCAAGCTAGAGCCTTTCTATTTAACTCTGATAGTCAGAAAGAAACTTCTACATAATGCATTGATAGATTCAGGAGCTAACACAATTATGATGCCTAAGCAAATAGCTGATGCTTTGAAAATAAAATATGAACCCCTTGCAAAGGGAGTTATTCAGCTAGATGGAAAAATAGTGCAAACCATAGGGAGAATTAAACAACTCCCCTTGCAGTTATACACATGTCCCAACATAATTGTCAACCAAGATATAGTTGTCATAGATATACCTCATGTCTTTGGTTTATGTTTATCCAGAGACTTTACAGCAAAAATAGGAGGATATATGTCTCTTGACTGGTCTCACCTCATCCTAAGAACCAGATACGGTTCAAAGATGAAAATTCTATCTAAACCACTGTCCAAATACCATATCACCAATGAACCAACAATAAGATTAGAATAAAATCATGCCATGATGAATAAAGAAGAGAGAAGTTTTATCAAAGAACAAGGAGACTAGACTAAACATGATCAAGAAGAAGAAAATAGCCAATTGTTGGCCATGATGCATAGCGACCCATATGAGAACTATGACTCTACTAGTTTGGGCATGTATATCATTTTTTATGAGGATCAGGTGATCCCAAATGTTATAAGGAAAGAGGCACCTACTACTCAAGATTTAGAGGTCTAGACTTTTAATTTTGATGGGGCCAAAAGTAAACATGGTGCTGGAGCAAGAATTTGTCTTACTACTCTAAATGGTGATAAAAGTTTAAGGGCTATCTGATTCCAATTTGCTTACACTAATAATGATGCAGAATATGAATCTTCAGTACATGAACTCTTGTTAGCTAAGAAAAAGGGAATAAAGAACCTAAAAGTAAAAAGAGATTTAGAATTAGTAGGCAAATTAGGGAAAAGGTAGTAGCCAAAAATGTGAGAATGGGATCTTATAGGCATAGGATTTGGGATTTGATAGAAGATTTTGAAGCTTTTAATATTGAGATAATCCCTAGAAGTTAAAACTCTGAGGCTGATAAGATGGCTCAGATTGGCTCATAGTTTAACCTAGCAACTAGCCTAATGGTTAACAATGAGTTAGTAAAAGTCATTGTGAGACCGACCATCCCAGACAATGATGAAAATTGGCAAGTATTTGAAAATGATACTCAGGTAGTCTCTTTCTTACAATAATCAGATGAGTTTGTTGATCAGTTGTAAACTAAAATTGAAGAGGCATATGGTGATCATATTATAAAATTAAGGACTAATAAGCTCCCCAAAGGATTGATCACCTTAGAAAACTTGTTTGACCTAGAGGATGTATGCTTGGAAAAGAAAAGGTTCCAAGTAGATAAAGTAGACTATTCTGAAGTAGAGGTGAGTGACGAAAAGAGGCTAAAAGTTGGGAATTATGCAACTCAAGAAGAGAAGGAAAGACTAATTAAATTGTGCCAAAGATATGATAGAGTCATAGCTTGGAGCTATGAAGACCTTCATGGATACAACAGAGACATTATCTAGCACACAATAGAATTGACCAAGGGATTTAAGCCCATCAGATATAAGCAGAGGCTAGTGAATCTAAGGGTTGAGCCTCTAATGGTAGATGAGTTGTATAAACTTTTAGACTCCAAAATAATATTTCCAATCAAGTACTTGACCTGGGTATCAAATCTAGTCCTAGTTAGGAAAAAGAATGGAGATGTAAGACTATGTGTAGATTTCAGAGATTTAAATAGAGCATCTCTAAAAGACCACTATCCCTTGCCCTCCATGGAACAAATCCTACAAATTGTGGCTGGATCAAAGAGGTTTTCTTTACTTGATTTTTTCTCTGGGTATAATCAGATTTAGTTAGCTGAGGAAGACCAATACAAAACTACTTTCACTACCAAATGGGGAACATTTGCCTACGCAAAGATGCCATTCAGCTTATCAAATGTAGGAGCCACCTTTCAACGAGCTATGGATATAGCCTTTGGTGAGCTTATAAATAAGGTCATCCTGGTCTATCTGGATGACCTCACTATTTTCTTAAAAAATGTTGATGATCATTTTGATCATTTAGAGTCTGTCTTCAATAAATGTCAAGATTTTGGGATATCATTGAATCTTAAGAAATGTATTTTTATTGTACCTCAGGGTAAACTGTTGGGGCACATAATATCTAAGGAAGGGGTTTCTATAGATCCTAAGAGAATCATAGCTATAATGGACCTACTTCTTCTAGCGAATAAAAAGGCAGTCCAGTCCTTTTTAGGAAAGATCAATTTTGTCAGTAAATTCATATCTGATTTTGCAGGCTTGGTTAGACCATTGACACTCTTGCTGAAAAAGGACCTGATCTTCAAGTGGACCATAGAAAGAAGGAAAGATTTTGAGGGGGTCAAGAAGGCTATCTCAATAGCTCCAATGCTCAAGAACCCAAATTTTTCCATGCCCTTCGTAATATACATCTAAGGAAGAGAGTCAAGTATTGCTACTATCTTGAGTCAAAAGAATGACAAGCTAGAGGGGGAGCACCCAATAGCATTTTTCTCAAGAACTCTCAAAGATTATGAGACCAGGTACAATTTCATGGAAAGACAAGCCTATACCATGCTAAAGGCCCTCAAGAAGTTTAGGCATCTGATATCAGGGAACAAAATTTTGATACTTGTAGCTCACCCAAGTGTCAGGGAATACACCATGGAGGGGGAGATTATCAAGAAAAGAGCTAATTAGATCACTAAGATCCTTGAATACGATGTGGAGGTCAGACCCACCAAGCTAGTTAGAGGTAGGGGGTTGTGTCAATATATAACCCAAGAGCTTGGAAAGATGTTACCTGAAGAAGCAGATTCAGAAGGAGAGACAGAGACTGTGCTAAAATTACAAGAGGTTAATCAGGAATCCTGGGTCACAAGTAGGATTCAATTTATGAATAATGGGGTTTATCTAAGAGAACTCCCTCAAAACAATAGGAGATATTATAAGATACAGGGAGTTCATTTTGTTTTAACTGAACAAGTCCTTTTCAGAAGAAATTCTGATGGAAAATTGTTAAGATGTGTAGAACAGGCTGAAGCTCAAAGGATACTACATGAAATGCACCATGGAATATCAGGGGGCATTTTTTTGTAAAGACCACCACCATAAAGATAAGTGAGGCAAGGTATTTCTGGCCTACTTTATTTGTAAATTGTTATCAGCTAGTTAGAAAATGCCAATCCTGCCAGTATTATATGGGGATGAAGTGGAATGCAGCCATGCCCCTTAGTCCTATAGTTGTGGATGAACCTTTTGCTCAATGGGGTCTTGACCTCATTGTAATGATAAATCCAGTGTCTATCATGGGTCACAAATGGATATTAACTGCCACAGACTATTTCACCAGATAGACCGAGGTAATCCCACTTAAGGAAGCAACTGAGAATTTGATCTTAGACTTTATAAGGGGTATCACTATTGGCTTTGGGGCTCCTTGCACCATCATTCTAGATAATGCTAAAGCATTCTTGGGGTCTAAATTATCTAACTTTGCCTTAAGACATGGCATATATCTGAAAACTTCATCTAACTATTACCCTCAAGGTAATGGTCTGGTAGAATCAACCAACAAGAGCCTGATAAGACTCATCAAAAGAATAGGGGTTGATCATCACAAAGAGTGCCATAAAATGCTTAATCTAACATTATGGGCTGATCGAATCACACCTAAACAGGTGATCAAAATGTCCCCATATGAATTGTTATATGGAAAGTCTACTATGATCCCACTAAGTTTTGAAATCCCTACTCTTCAGCTGATCAAACAAATTGAGATTGAAGAAAATGACCCCATGTAGTTCAGACTCATAGAACTTCTGGAGGTTCAGGAAAAGAGGGATATGGCCCATGATTCATTGATCAAGCATCAAGGAATGGTTGGGAATTATTTTGATAAAAGGACTTCAAATCCTAGTTTTGAAGTGGGCTCGATTGTTTTGAAATGGGATGCACGGGCCACCAAGCCAGGTCAGCATACCAAAGTTGAAGCACTGTGGACTGGTCCATATAGAATTCACACATGCAAGTAGAAGAATTCTTTTGAGCTAGAATCAATGGAAGGAGAACCTGAAGAGATTCTTGTAAATAGAATCTATTTAAAGCATTTCAATTGACTTGGGTCTCTCATGTATTATAGTTAAATAATTTCCCTTTCTTGCATTATTTTTCCATTGTTTTCCCGCTTTACTTTTAAATAAGTGTTTTAAACATAAGCCAACAGCTCTTTTGAATCTGTAATTTTCCCAATTTTGATCTAGTGGGAGGTGGAGTTTTCTTTTTAAGAAGGCTCAAAAGTTTTGAGGGTCACCAGTAACTATAGAGTAATTTTTTTACTCTACATTTCTTTCAATTTTTTGATCGAGCACTACAATTTTGGTCCCTACACACCTTGGTCACAGAGGTAAAGTTGGGGTAGAGCAAGAGTTCATTTTCTATCTAAATGTCAAAGTATAGCAGAGGCCACCAAGTTTCACTATCTGAGCATGGGTCTTTTTCCCCTTCTTGTTTCCTTCGTCTCATTTTGCCTAAGTATCAAGTTCAAGTGGAAGTTGCCAAGTGTCACCTTTTGAAACACAAAGCTAGCCAGCTGACATCTTCTGAGCCCCTTTTTGTAACTTTCCAAAGAACCATAGATCGTGCCACGTACCTAGTGGTAGTTAAGTAGAATGCACCACATGCTCGCATTTGCATCTCATAGAGCCACCTACATATCATTCTTTTTGGTAAAGACCTTTCAACAAGCTAAGCAATAGAGAAAGCAGAAAGCACTAGGTGGCAGTCATAGAAGGCCCTAAACTACCTTTTCAAAAGAAGCAGAAGCCTCCATGTGTCAGTATTCGAAGGATGCCTGGGTTCATGCTTTGATTCAATGAAAATCATAGTTTAATTTTGCTTAAGTGCCACAAGGAAGCAAAAGCTACCAAGTGTCACTCTTTGAGTCCCTTTCTTACTCCACCCTTGGAGGAAGCAAAAGGCACCACATACCCTAGAACAAGAAGTGAAAGATACCATGTATCTTCCTAGAAGTAATGGAGGTCACCACACATCATCTTCCAATAGAACATCTTCGAGTTTCATTACTAAGTAAATATTGTGGTGGGCCTTGAGTGTTACTTCAAGAGTCTTTAGAAACTACCAAGTGTCACCATCCGTAGGAGTCTGCTATGTGTCTCGAGTAATACTATAGAACAAAATATAAAGAAGCGGAGAGAGTCGTGTGTCTTCAATGAATCTAGCGTAAAGTGCCAATTTTTGTTTTCTAGTGCCTTCTAAGTAACAAGAGGATTTTCAAGAAATTGGCTAAGTGTCCTCTCTCATTTCAACATAACAGAGTGTTCCATGTATTTGTTGCCATAAAGCAAAATAGAGGGAAAATCGGTTGGAGTTAATTTGAGTAGATGGAATAGTTCCTCAAGTAGATTTTTGGAGCCCCCAAAGCATTAAAGGTGCCGTCTGTTTGTCCCCTATGAGTAAAGGATGGAGGAGAATTGCGTAGGAAGGGGGGTGATCGAAGGAGACACTTGAGGCTATATAAGAAGAATTGTAAAATTCAAAGGGGGGGAATCTTCTCATAGTTTTAGGCTTACTAAAGTTTTTGACCAATAATATCATTTGCTCTTGTTTTAATTCTCTTGAGTTGTAAATTTGATATACTCATGAATGTTTTTGTGCCCTTTATGTGGCTGAATGAATGAAGGAATTTTGAGCTCCATGCCTTGGTTGGTGTTATCTTTGTCATTTGCAAAGTAGTCTATACTATAGATTCTCTAGAGTTGTGATTAGGAATGTTATTTGCTTTTGTCTCATTTTCTTGAATTGGAAGGTTTACATAATTGTACGTGACTTCTATGCCTCTTATGTGATTGAAAGATTCTGTTAAGAAGATTGAACGCTATGTCTTTTTTGGCATTCCCTATATCTCAACAAAAGACTTCCCTATTATGAGCCTCTGTTTCTGTTATTTCAATCTTTTACATTGATCATGCACTTGTCTACTCTTAAATGTAATTGAGTCCTATAATAGTCTCATTGTGCTCAGGTTAGGACTAGGATTACACTTAGGCACATCGCCATAGTTAGGTTTTAGTTCCTACATTTGCATTTCTGTTTAAGCTTCTTATCCCTTTTCCCCAACACTTGATACAAAAGAAGAGACCAGCTTCTCTAAAATCTAGAGGTTGTTTCAAGCGCATTGTCCCATAGCTTGAAACTTCCCATTGTTGATTGGTTAAGATCTAGAACAATTTTAAGTCATCAACAATTTCTCTCTTAAAGATTATTTTCATAGTTTTACCATTGATCTTGAAGTGAATAGTATTGATAAATCATCCATTCCCCCCCATGCTACTAAACCAAAGGTAGTTATTGCGGAGCTCCCTGAAATCAATGTTAAATTGCAAGAGGATGCTTGGGCTCTACACTTTGATGGTGCTAAATGCCTTTAAGGATCTGGGGAAGGTTGCATTCTCACTAGTCTTCTTGATAAGATCATTCCTTTATATTTTCAATTCACTTTGATTTCACCAACAATATGGCCAACTATGAAGCTCTTATCTTAGGCATGAGAGCTGCGCTTGATTTATACATTCAATACCTTCATGATTTAGGTGATTCTCAACTTATTTGTCATCAATTCAATGGTGACTATCAATGTAAAAGTGATAACCTTATTACTTATCATCAAATTATAACCATTATTGCCAAAGTATTTTATCTCTTTCACTATTGAGCCTATTCCTAGAGATCAAAACTCCATTGTTAATTCTCTTGCCTCTTCATCTTCTCTTTTTCATCCACACCAAGTTATTTTTTATCCTTCCTTTCTTATACAAATAAGAAAATCTCTATCTTCAACTCAACCATCAAATTCACTTATTTGTCATATTGAGACTATTACCATTAGATAAAGACCTTGGTATAAAGACATCATTCAATTCTTAGAACACATAACTTATCCTTCTAATTTATATTCTCATGAAAATATATGCATTCATAAACAAGATTCCAAATATGTATTTCTATACAACTTCCTTTATTATCTCAACACTTAAGGTACCTTTCTCCATTTTGTTATGTAAGATGAGGTCCCTCCTCTTCTTTAACAATCACATGGGGGCATTTATGGTGGTCACTATAGTGGACATGCTATAACATTAAAATGCCTATGTATGGGTTATTATTGGACTACTCTTGAAAAGGATACAATTGAATATGCTAAAAAAAGCACTCCTTGTTAGCTTCATGATGATCTTATATATTCACCTTATTATGAGCTTCAAACTATCAAATCTCCTTGGCCATTTTCCACATGGAGATTTGATCTCATTGGTAAAATTCCTTGCTCCCAAGATGGGCATGTTTTTATCATCACTATTACTAAATATTTTACCAAGTGGGTAGAAGCCACACCTGATCTGTAAACTAAAAATACAAGTGTAGTATATTCAAAAATCACTTGTTCACGTTTAAGAGATCCTTCAATTTCTCACTTCTTTTTGCTTAATTTTATATAAAGAAATTAAAACTAGATATAAAATGAAAATTAAAACTAAACAATAATTAGATAAAATTCAAAGAATTCACTAGCAAATTGATAACGGAGTTCGGCTTCGATATCCTACGTCTTCGGGTCTGTTCAAAGTGAGGACCATTCTCATTAATTTTGCAAAACAAATGGCTTCCAAAATCAATACAAGTCTTCAATTCACCTTCTCTAATCTTTGTTTTTCTATAAAAATATCTCTCAGACCAAAAACTAATGGCCCAAGGCCATACAAAGCAATAACAAGTCTCTAACCTTCTTAAATCTCTTTACACAGTCTGCTTTCTGTGTCTATTCAAGTAGAAATTAGTCCCTTTTATAACACTTTGACCCCCATGGCTGAAGTGGTCAAGGAATTAATATTTTAGATGACAAGTCAGTAGTTTAAAACCTCCTCTCACCTTTTTATGTGCCTTCACATGAGGAAAAGGTTGGCCTTCTTTCTAGGGCATGCTTTAGCATGAAATTTTGAATGTTTCCCTCCTTTTTGGTGCCTTTGGACTTGGTTTTGTCCCACATTTAATGGGAAAGGAAGTTTTTATGCTATAAATAGACTAGTTTATTCCCTCTTCAAATGCCTAAGACAATGGCACCCACTTAGGCCACTGATTTGACTTGGTCCATGCTTGGTTAGTGGGATGGGTGATGTGGCAATTTCTTTGGCACCTTGTTTCAAAGTTTGAAAATTTCAAATAACATGTGAATAAAAACAAAAAACCAACAATTTTTTTGCACTAAATTATTTTTCCATGTGTCAAGTGGCTATTGGTCTACTTGGCTCATTTTCAACAGTACCACGTCACTTTCGACACCCCCTGTCGCAAGATTTCTTCAACTAGCCATATCTTGAGCATCGGGACTCTATTTTTCAAACTGCAAAAAGTGTTAGAAATCTCTCGATGAGTAATACAATGTGAAAATGATTTGAACATAATTTAAAGACTTGGAAAAATGGAATAGTACATGGATCCACCTAGATCATTCCTCCCCATTGGGAACTTTTGGACTTTCAAAAGTTGAAATTAATTGGTAATGAGGTGAGGGTTTTTTTCCCTCACCTTTTTGACTTTCATCCATCTGGTCTTGCTTGGATGTATCCATTTGAGACCAAAATCAATATATTCAACATTACCTCTTTGTGAAGCTTACATATTCCTATCAAGTATAGTATCTTCCTACAATTATGTTAGATATTCAAGAGAAAAATCATCAACTGAAGGAATGTATATAGTTTCATCATTATCAATTGTCATTGGAGGCTCATACAATTTTAAATTTTCCACATTTACAACTAAATAAATCTGCATGTAAGATGGTAAATCTAATCAAAAAGCATTTGTGCCAATTTTTTCCATTATCCAAAAAGGACCATACCGGATTAGTTTCAAATTTTTACCTTCACCTGTCAGTATTTCCTTACTAATGTGAAGCCATACCATATAACCTACAACAAATTGGTGATCAATATGATGTTTGTCATGCATGGCTTTGTACTTGGCTTGAATTTTCTCTAATTGAGTATGAACAGTCTGATGAATGAGCTGTATTTATTCAATGAGCTTATTGGCTCAAATGGCTTCTTTTGGTTCACCAATAGTTATATCCTATCCATAGCAGACATCTAGAGGAGATTTAGGCAAGTATCCATAACAAACTTCAAATGGATATTTCATAGTAGAAGAATGAAGTGCCTGGTTATATGCATGTTGTATGGAACACAATTGTTCATCCCATAACTTTGGATGTTTATTGCTATAACCCCTAAGAAAATATACCATAGTACGGTTCACAACTTCTATTTGTCCATCGGTTTGTGGATGAAATGCAGTGCTCTTTTTTAATTTAGTTTCCATTAGTCCCCACAAAGTTGACCAAAACTCCCCAATAAATTGAGAATCTTGATCAGAAATAATTGAAGTAGGCAAACCAAAATGAACCCATACATGTCTAAAGAATAAATGTCCAGTTCCTTCACTAGTAATTTGCTTAGTGCAAGGAATCAAAACACACATCTTTCTAAATCTATCCACAACCACATATAAATAGTCATGTTTTCTTTATGTCATAGGCAACCCCCCCCCCACAAAATCCATGGAGATAATTTCCTAGGGGTGAGTAGGAATAGGTAGAGGAGTATAAAGTCCCAATTTCATGTTACTAGGTTTACTTGTGGCACAAAGAGTACATCCCTTAATATATTTGGCAACATTTTCCTGCATACAAGGCTAATAACAATACATTTTCAAATGTGCAACCATTTTAGCAACTTCAAAATGACCAAAAATAAGAGAAGTATGTGCTTCTCTAATCATGTGCACCCTCTCATTTTTAGGGGTACATAATTTACCCAAATGATACAAAAGGTCATTGTGTACATAATAGTCCAATTCTTCTACTTGTCTAATACTCATCAAGTCTTTATAAACATCCTAAAAATCAAGATCATTCACATATATTTATTTATAACTTTCATGAGACAAAGAACCATGTTGTAAAATAATAGACGCAACAACCATAGGAGGCCTAGATAGCATATCTGCAACCTTATTCTAAATTCCTTTTTTATACTTGATCACAAGATGAAATTTTTGTAAGAAACCCATCCAATGAAAATGTCTAGACTATTGTAGCTTAGTTTGTGATTGGAGATATTGTAAGGGCTGATGATCTATATGAATTATTGTTTCTTTGCCCATTAAGTAATGTTTCCATTTTTTAACACTTTGAACCAATGCATATAATTACTTATGGTAAGTTGGATATTTTATTATTGCACTTGTAAAGGTTTCAGAATGATAACAAACTAGTTTCTTACCTTGCATTAAAATAGCTCCCATAGCATACTCAATTGCATATGTCTCAATCTAAAATGGTTGTTGTATATCAGGAAGTGCCAAGACTGGAGCAGTACTTATCTTTTCTTTCAAAGTGTCGAAGGCTTTTTAATGTTTGCCTCCCCACTGAAAGACCTATTTCACACTTATCAAAGAATGCAAAGGTGATGCAATATATGAAAATTGAGCAATAAACTTCCTCTAAAACTATACTACACCAAGAAAACTTCTAACCTTAGTTGTGTTAGTGGGTGTATGCCAATTAACAATGACTGGAGCAGTAATTATCTTTTATTTCAAAGTGTCAAAGGCTTTTTAATGTTTGCCTCCTCACTAAAAGACTTGTTTCACACTTATCAAAGAATGCAAAGGTGATGAAATATATGAAAATTGAGTATTAAACTTCCTCCAAAACTGTACTACACCAAGAAAAATTCTAACCTCAGTTCTGTTAGTGGGTGTAGGCCAATTAACAATGACTACCACTTTTGAAGGATCAATTTTCAATTTACCATGTCCTACAATGTAACCCAAGTATATCAAAGAGGTCTTGCCAAATTCACATTTTGACATTTTTAGATAAATTTTTCCCTTCGTAATGCATCCATGAATTTCTTAATGTGTATCACATGCTCTTCCCATGACTTGCTGAAAATCAATATATCATCTAAGTAAACTATAACAAAATCATCAAGGAACTATCTAAAAACATCATTCATCAATCTAATGAATGTAGCTGGGGCATTACATAACCCAAAAGGCATAACAAGCCATTCAAACAATCCTTGGTTTGTCTTAAAGGCAGTTTTCCATACATTACCTTCATTAATTCTTACTTGATGATATCCACTTCTCAAATCCAGCTTAGTGAAATAAATAACATGTTTTAATTGATCCAACAAATCATCAATATGAGGAGAGGGTAATGATTCTTGATAGTAATTTTGTTTAAAGGATGAAAATCAACACACATTCACCAAATGCCATCTTTCTTTGGCACCAAAATAATTGGCGAACCAATAGGAGATGAACTTGGATGAATAACACCTCTATCCAATAGATCCATTACCTATTTTTTGATTTCCTCATTTTCCACCACTGATAACTTGTACATGCCAATGTTAGGGAGAGGAGAATCCTGCAATAGCTGAATTTCATGTTAAACTCCCCTTTTAGTGGGTAAGCCCTTAGGATCCTGAAATACATCATCGTAAGTAGAAATGATTTCAACCAATTCATTTTTGTGTCTAGGATCACACTTTTCCAAAGCTTGAGAATATTCTTTTTCCTTAGATTTAATCAACATGAGACAAAAAGTCTTACTTGAATTAACTAGTCTTTTCATTTGTCTTGTTGTAACCAAAGAAAGACTTGTTCTAATGTGATGTACTCTAACTATATATCCAATGCCATCCTTAACAAGAAAGTACTTATTCTCCTCTCTATAGAAGATTGCTTTTCTATCATAAATATATGGGCTTTCCAAAATAATCCCACATATGTCTAATGGAACAACATCCAACTCAACCTCATCAACGAACTTGGATGTGATGGCAAACCTTAGTCTACAAGTTTGTGACACTTATAGCTTCACATTGTCACACACCTAACCTAGTGGATAAGGCTTTGGATGGGAATTGGTTTGTAAGCCTAGCTTCTTAACAACCTCTTCAAAAATTAAATTTGTTTGTGAAACACTATCAAATAGAGTGCCAATCTTAGTATGCTTTGAAATAACTCTAATGTGGAACAATTCATTTCTTTTCTTATCAACATGTCCATAATTCTACTTAGAAGAATATGTAGCATTAGTGCTAGAAACTAAAAGAGAAAAATTATTATGTAATCCCATAACTGTAATCTTAGTTTCATCACCTAAATCTAAACCTAAATCTTGACCCATATCATTAGCCTTATTTCATTTATTTTGATACCTCTTAGGCCTTAACTCAAGATGTAGTTTCCAACACTTAAACTCATCATGATTTTTATTGCAATGATTAGAAAATGGTTTTTCTTCTTCTTCTTTTTTAACAGTATAAGTGGATTTCTATTTACCCTTTCCTGATGAACTTCCCCTTTGGATTGCTTAACATTAGATTGCATAATTTTTACTTTAGGAAAAGATTCTTTTGATTATTTTCCTCTAGCCACTAAATGAGTGGCTTGAACACATACTGCATCTAAATTAGTGGGATTGAACATAAGAATCATATGTCTTAAGTAACTATGCAACCCACCTATATATTTTAGCAATGTTTCTTGTGTGTATAGAGGAACATTCAAAAGTAAAGCTTTTTTCCTAAAATCTTGTGTATAATCTTGAACACTTTGGCCTTTTCCTTGTTTGAAACTTTGCCAATCCATCATGGCTTGTTGCATATAGCCTAAAGGATAGAATTTCTTTCTGAGTTCTTCAATAAATTCATTCCAAGTAGAAATCAAGTTACCTTTTTGAAGCTCAGTTTCCTTCAACTTACTCTCCCACCAGATGAGAGTTGTGCCTCCCATACGAAGAGTAACCAAATGAATTTTTGACTCATCCCCTACAATCTTTTGGACCTTCTAATAAACTTCAATCTACTTGACCCAATTATCTAACTTCTCAGCATTAACTTTGCCATTAAACATTGGTAATTCAAACTTAATATCCAATTTCAATGAAGGGAGGTTTCTTTATCATCATCTAATGGAGAAGGTTTTTTAGTTTCTTTACCTTTTGATTCTTGTGAATCACCTTATTTTTTATTCCTATATTTCCTTTGTTTGTCATGGTATAGTTCCTCAACCATGCTTCTCATGTCCATGAAGGCTCGGTGAAAAGCTTGTTCATATTCCATCTCTTCTTCGACCATCCTTAAAGCACGCCTTAAACCAATATCTGGATTATATTCAATGAGTTTTCCTTCACCCTTTTGAGATTTATACCTTGTCAACATACACTAGTAATCATTGTTAAATAACAACCACTCTGATACCAAAAATCTGATCTATAAACTGAAAATACAAGTGTAGCATGTTCAAAAATCACTTGTTCATGTTTAAGAGATCCTTCAATTTCTCACTTTCTTTTCCTTAATTTTGTATAAATAAATTAAAACCAGATATAAAATGAAGATCAAAACTAAATAATAATCAGAGAAAATTCAAAGAATTCACCAGCAAATTGATAATGGAGTTCAGCTTCAATAGCCTACATCTCTAGGTCCATTCGAAGTGAGGACTATTCTCATTAATTTTCTAAAACAAATGGCTTCCAAAATCAATACAAGTCTTCAATTCACCTTCTTTGATATTTTTTTGCCTGTAAAAATATCTCTCAAACCTAAAAATAATGGCCCAAGGCCGTACAAATCAATAGCAAGTCTCTAACCTTCTTAAATCTCTTTACACAGTCTACTTTCTATGTATGTTCAAGTACAAATTAGTCCCTTTTATAACACTTCGGCCCCCATGGTTAAAGTGGTCAAGGCATTAATCTTTTAGATGATAGGTCTAGAGTTCAAAACCTCCTCCCACCTTTCTAGGGGCCTTGGCATGAGGAAAAGGTTGGCCTTCTTTCTAGGGCACGCTTTAGCATGAAATTTTGAATGTTTCCTTCCTATTTGGTGCCTTTGGACTTGGTTTTGTCCCACATTTAATGGGAAAGGAACTTTTTATGCTATAAATAGACTAGTTTGTTCCCTCTTCAAATGCCTAAGACAATGGATCCCACTTAGGCCGTTGATTTGACTTGGTCCATGCTTGGCTGGTGGGATGGGTGATGTGGCAGTTTCTTTGGCACCTTGTTTCAAAGTTTAAAAATTTTAAATAACATGTGAATAAAAACAACAAACCAACATTTTTTCACCAAATTATTTTTCCATGTGTCAAGTGGATATTGGTCCACTTGGCACATTTTCAATAGTGCCATGTCACTTTCAACATCCCCTGCTGCAAGATTTCTTCAACTAGCCATATCTTGAGCATCGAGACTCCATTTTTTGAACCGCAAAGAGTGCTAGAAATCTCTCAATGAGTAATACAATGTGAAAATGATTTGAACAAAATTTAAAGAATTTGAAAAATGAAATGGTACATGGATCCACTTGGATCAACACCCCTTGTTAATGTCATTGGTCTTACCATTTCCAAATTTATTCTTGACCAAATTATTTACCACTTTGGCATTCCTTATACCATCATTTCTGAAAATGGTCATACTTTCAAAAACAAACATGTTAAACAACTTTACAGCAAATTCAAGATCAATCACAATTTTTCCATGCCTTATAATCTAGAATGTAATGGTCAAGTTGAGGCCACCAATAAAATTATCAACAAAATTCTCCAAAAGACAATTCATGAAACCCATATGAATTGGCATATTCATCTTTACCCTGCACATTGGGCCTATCAAACTAACATACACACTGCCACTGGGGAAACTCCATTTTCTCTAATCTATGGTTTCGAGTCATTTCTTCTTTAAAATTTGATCTTTCCTCTCTTCGTATATCTCTTCATGGAATTATTCCTTATGAAGAATTACATGAAGCCCACCTTCATTCCCTTGATCTTCTTGATTAATGTCATCTTTCTACCTTGCAACATAACTACCAACATAAGGCTTGTATCGTTTGACAACATAATAAATGTGTTAAACTCTACACTTTTAATTTTCATGATTTTATCCTTAAATTAGATTACACCCATGATAAAGAAGGTAAATATACCCAAAAATGGTGGGGTCCATATTTAGTTTAAAAAATTCTTGATCCAAGCATTTACCATCTTAAAAATAATGACAACCATGTTTTCAAAGAGCCCACTAATGCTCAATTCCTTAAAATTTACTTTTCCTAAACATTTACTTCTTGTCATATTTTATATCTATATCTATCTAATAGTTTTTTTAGGTTATTTAAGCATGGATCTCTCCCTCTATAGTAGTTTCCTCTTTTTCACAAACCTTTAGTCCTTTTAAGTTTTTTGGTTTCTGGATGTACCATAGTCTTCTTTATCTTCTTGCACCCTTTGGGTTTCTCTTTTTTGAGTTGCTTTATAAGACTACGGAGAGGACCCAAAATTTCTCACAAAACCACCATAATTTATTTACTTTTATTTCATTTTTACTACTTTACAATTTTGTTTGGACATCCTTTGGGTTTTTCTTTTATGAGTTGCTTTGTAAGAAGGCTCCCTCACCTTGATTTTCTATTAATTGTTGACATCCTCATGGGTATTTCTTTTATGAGTTGATTTTTAAGACCATGGATAGGACCCATACATCCTCATAAAATTACCACCTCTTCATGTTCTTAATTCTTGCTCTCAAACTTTAGCTTTTGCTTCTTTGTCTAGATAACATTTCTACAACCAATCTATGTAATTAGGTTTTCCTTAATTTCCCTCCTTATGAAAAAGAATCACATTTTACTGTCATTGAATCCTCTTTTCCATTTTGTCAAATTTGTTATGATCTAAAGCAATTCAGATTGTTCTATATTTCATTCATCTTGATTTCCCTTCCTTTCATCTCCACTTTAGATAAAACAAGGTCAAAATCAAGATAACACCTTTATTTCACCTAGCTTTATGAGAATCTTAGACCCCATACTCTTTGAAGCTCTCTCTTTTAGCAACCCTGCCCCAAGTATTCAAATGAAATTCATCTTTATCACCCATGTTTGGTTTTCCAAATCTATATGGAGGAGGAATCTAGAAAAAGCCATCAAAAAAGTTAAATTCCAAATCATTTAAACAAAAGGCAATGATATCTAAAAGGAAAAATATAAATCTCAAAACTCAAATTCACACCAAAAGACATGATTTCAATCACATCTCTTATCACCAATCAAAGCTCAAACTCCATAGTTAGCTTCACATAAAGTCAAAGTCCTTTTGGGTATGGTAGGCTAGTAGATTGGAATAAGTGATTTTTTAAAAATTGATGGTGCTACCTACTTTCTCACGTAAGTACCCAATCTTCATAGTAAACTGAAGGCTTTGTAAGGAGTCCTGAATAATGGGGAACACATCATGGGGATGTAGGTCCATTTTAATTTTAATTCATATAGCCTTCATGGGATGATCTATTTACTCCATTTGTTGACCCAAGACTTGTGTCCCTAAGAGAAGTTCTTCATAGTCCTTAAGGTTAAAAGTTCTCTTGTTTTGAAAAATCTAATTTGAGTGTCTTGACTTCAATAAAAAGTTATCTACCTTAGTTTTTCCTTCAATCTCCCCTCTACCCATTTCACTTTCCCCCGTTGATAGACAATTTTTTATTCCAAATATGTTTTCCCTTCTTGAATTTCCATCTTCTTCACCTCTTAAAATCATCTTAGCACTACTTTGTTTTAATTTTATCTATGCTTAGAGAAAAACATGTTTGAGCAACTATGTATTTTCTTCTTTCTTTCTTTATACCATGATTTACATTTACTAAGCTTACTTTACTTTCCTTTTACCATTTATCATGATTGTGTTGTCTTGTTGTTATAGACACCTGAGTTTGTACCCTTTTTCCATTGTTGAGTGTGATTGGCTTGTTACTTCTCACTCAACAATGTTGTTTTTCATTTTATGAACCTTTTTCCATTGATGATTAAGATGTGGATTGTTACTCCTGATTCATCAATGTTGTTTTACCAGTTTTGTTTTTGTCTTTTTATCATTGATTTATTTATTTTACCATCTTGTTTGACATGTATCTTTGGTTTGACTTCGTGACTTTGCCTTTCTTACTTGAGGATATCCTATCTAAGTTTTTCAATCTTTAATAGCCTTGGCTTTTTGGTTACCTAATTTACTCTTGTTGTTTGACTTGGTCATTTGGTCTAACATAGCACCTATCACCCCAACTTTCCAAATTCCCAAGTATATCCCATCTTCATAGCACTAGCTATCTTAACTTTTCTTGCATTTGTTTCTTTTTTCTCTTTAGTTTTGTATTCTTGGGTTTGTCAAAAGTAGTATTTGTGCCTTCCACAATCAAAACTAAAAACACATTAGAAAACCATCCCATGATAAAGGTAATTCAAGGTAAACATTGCATTTAATTTTTAGTTATTTACTTTTTATATTAGTTTCCCTTTTTAGTCATTTACTTTCAGTTATTTTTGCTTTAAAATACTAAAATATTTTTTTTAGCACCAACATTGTGTGTTACTATGTTCTTTATTAAAGCACCATCCCCTATTGCACCTTAGTGAAATGTGATAATCTTCAAGTGGGTAATATGTATACATATAATATTTTCAACCTTTTATTAACTGTTGATGCTTCACATCTTACAGGAACCCATCGAGACTAAATATCTTTGAGTTCACACCCTAAGGGGTACACTAGGAAAGGGGTGAGTAGACCTTTGGTGCTTTGTATAATTATTGTCCCTTATTACCACATTATTACCAATCCAACTAGATCCCAAAATAATTCCCTAAGCTATTTCTCCTCCCTTGAGATATCCTCTAGTCTTTTACTAATTCATTCCTCCTTTGCTTACCTTAAACTATTTTTTGACTGTCTATTGTACTAGATTTACTAGGTCGACCCAATATAGTTTAGGGATATTATTTACTTTATTTGTTTATTACCCTTTCAACTAACTTATCACAGACCTAACAAATTATCCCCAAAAACACATTGGATTGATTGGGTTGACCACATACAACTGACATTCCTAGAATATTTTTAGGGTAAGATGTTCCTATATATAAAAGATCATTTTAGTCATTATTCATATGTGAAATCAAGAGTTATTATTTTCTCATGTTTCTTCACAATCTTCTCTTCCACCATTATACTTGAGGAGACTTAGCTTAGGTTTCTTATTTGGAGAATCTAGTCTTGTGGATAAGTCTTGAATGCTTTGGCCTTTCTTAGTGATCCTTACAAACCACAACAACCTCTTACGAATCCCCTTTGGTTAAGGGAGAGATTGAGTATTGATGGGTTCACATTCAAGTAAGTGTATTCTAACTTTGTTCTCCTCTCTTTTAGTAGATAGAATAGCTTAAGTGCTACCTTGAATAATATTATCTTTCATATTTCATGTATTAGGGTGTTACTCATACTTACTTTAATTGAAGTTCCCTATACATATTTGTTTTATTGCTTATAACCCCCACTTTATGCCACAATATTTGGTGTGCATTAGATTAAACTTTACTTTCCTTTAACTAGAATATAAGTGAACATTTTAAAACTTAGGACTCCATTAGGAATATTATGCAATTGTGTTAGACTATAGGATTTGCAACCCTTTCTAGCATGATGTGTTTTGAAAAATGATCCCCTAATCGGATCTAGTGGATCCCCATATTGGTCATGCTCTTACTTAAAAAGTGTATCCCCAATCAAAAATGTATATGTGATCTATCTTATTTGATCTAGGATTAATTAATAGATATGATGCATTTCTAATTGCATACTGGATATGTTATTTCCATCCTAAGATATGTGTATGATTTACCTTGGAATCCCAAAAAGTATTTTTCATCCTTTTCTCCTATAAGATCAAGGATAGTAGAAGAACATATCAGATATATTAAAATTATATTAAGGTTAATGAATGTTTTCCATGAGGATGTTGCATGCAAATTATTCCCTTTTATTTTATTAGATGCTACTTAAGATTGGTATTTGAAAATAATGGGTAATTCTATCACTACTTGGGTTGAATGTCAAGCATTTTTTCTTGCATAGTTTGGATAGGTCATCAATCCTATTTTAGTATAATATCATGAGGAGAGAACCTAATGAGCCCATCTTTGCTTTCAACACAAGGTTCTAGAAGATGTATAATTGGTTGATCCCAAGGTACAAACCAAATGAGCCATTAACATTCGAGATGTAAAAGAATGCCCTGGACCCAATCAATGTCATGTTCCTAAGAAGAGTAGTTGTTACCAAAAACTTTATGTTAGCATATGAAGATGATATCAATATAGATAGGCAACTCAATCCTTAGATGCCTAGTGTGCCTAATGTCAACCATGGCTTTTCAGCATTAAATCTAATACCATATGTGAAATAGAATATTCTTGTATTCAATCAAAATAAATTATACACACTTCCTCTATTGATACAAATAACATAGTTAAATTTTATATTCTTAAAAAATAATATGATAGGAAATGGCTACCACTAGAATCAATTATTAGCTGCACTAGCCACTACTATTTTATAAGGTACTAATTCTACAAAGGTATAACTAGATTCTATCTAGAAGATGGTTTAAAAGTTGAAAATTGAATTATTGAACATGCAAAAGATGATGGGAAATTATAATGGCAAAATTGCCAATCAGAATGTTAGGTTCTAAATATATAATAGACCTTTTAAAAATCCTAAATATCTAAACAAGATTCTAGAGATCAACATAGTAGAAATAGATCTTCCCAATTGGTTTAGAATTCACAATACTTTCAAGCATAGTCAACTCAACTAAATTGAATTTTGTGTAACATAAAAATATTTAAAAGAGAGGTGGTTAAATAATATTAGATGCATAATTTTAGACACCTAAAAATTTCACCGTGATAGTTTTCAGTCTTATCTTGACCTGTGGACCCTTTATCAACTCTCTATCTAGTGGACCACTTAGTCTACTAACAATCTAATATAGATTTATCATGTTAAATACCCCCTTCTTAAACACATCACTTAAATCATGACATTTTTACCCATTTTATCATGGCCACTTGACCATCATTTATTAGGTTAACCATTGACAATTGGCCCTAACCATCGATGGTTGGGGTCATAAACTTGCCTTAACTATTTTAAAGCATTTCTAGCTTTATTCAAGATTAATAACTTATAGAATGGAAAATTTCTTTAATGTCAGATTTTAAAGATTAAAAAAAAAAAAGGAAAATTCATCTCCCCCCAACATATCAACTTTCCCTCAAGCCTCCCTCTCTTACTTAACAACTTGGTGCTATAAATATAGGGCTCTTGGGAGAGTTATGCATCTAGAAAATCTGCATCTAGGCTCTCTTATTTTATTTGTATAGGTACTTATCACCTTAAAGATCTATCCACATCAATTTTTAATGTTTAAATGTTATTATGCTACCCAACTCTCTTCAAGTCTTCAACTATCATTCACTTGGAATCACATAGATATCCTCTTATTTTTAGTGGTTTCCTTTCCTTATCAAGGTTTTTCTATTTCATTATGTTCACCTATATAACACCCCTCACCCAAAAATACACACTCTAAATCCTACCCATTATAGATTTTATTTTTACCTCCATCTCAAAAATCACCAAAGTTTATAGGCAACTGACATCGATTATCAACAATCATCACTGGTTACCCAAACTGTCACCAATTACCTAATCATCACCGATCTCCTTGACCATCGATAGTCACTTCCAAGGAAAATAATATATTGTTATTTTATCCTCTTTTACCCAATCAAATACCTATTTCTATTCTTTATCTACCTTCAAACCCTACCCAAACCCTCTAAACCTAACTTTAGTGTATTTCTACATGGTGCTGACCCACCATTGCTACATTTCTACCAAATAGGTAAATCATTTATTTCTTTGTATACACATTTATGTTCATATCATTTTATTATCTTCCAATTTTATTTTTATAACATTTATATCATAAGGGGAGTGGATTGAAAACCATCCAAGGGAGCTTTGGTTCTTGGATCTGGCATTGCTAGGTAGTTCACCCTTCATACTTATCCAACAAATGAGTTTGTTTATTGTGATCTTATTATTAGTAGTCCTTCCTCACCAAAAGGAGTTCCCACTTTGTCTGGTCATCACCATGCATATTCTACCAAATATATATCTACACACCCTAATACTCACTTTTTTATCTACTTTCAAAACTAATAAATGAAGGAAATAAATCAAAACATTTTACCACATCTAGTGGGACCCTAGTTCTCTTTTTTCTATAATTGTTTGCTCATTGAACGAAATCATTTCTTTTTGGGATTAAAAATTAACCATTTGCATTCATTGATGCTTGTTGATTTTAGTTCACCTAGTAACTTAGGAGGCATAGTAATATTATCATAGCATTCACACTTGTTATCACACACAAAAATGAACCACAAAATACTTTACACATCAAAACAATACTTGAGACAAGGACCAACTAGGATTTCATCACTTGGTGGTGACCTTGCCCCCTCCCAACTATTCCACTTAGATTTCACCACCAAGGGGAGAACCAACTCATCTCTCTAGTTGAGTGTAAACTCTAGACTCAGTATATCTTGGCTAAGCACCTGAGACCCTTATCATTGTAGGATTGTGAAGTGAGGGGGTAAGACCCAACACTGAGCTACATACTGAAGTTTAATATATATCTTCCTTCTTGGTACCTAAACAACTTGAAATCATGTATAGACTTCCTCTATAGTACCCATTTTGTAATCTAACTTGCTTTATCACACTCTTTAAGGCATAAGATAAAAGTGACTTAAAAATAATCCTAAGGTTAAAAGACACTTCTTAGTGTATGTATTGTTTACTTTTTCGGTTTTCTCTTTTTTTGAGGTGTGAGTATTGCAATAACATTCCCTATTTTTTCATATGATTTTAACTAGACAATAAATGATAAATTAAGATAACCAACCACCACCTTCTTATTCATCCATGTATTTACCTCAGATGTGATAAATCTATTCATGCTTCACCTCACCATTCTCCTCCACCATCTTCTCCTACCAAAATCCCAACCATATCTACAAAAGATCTAGACTTTAATACCTTTCTTGATAATAATTTGGTTGCTTTACAACATTACCTCAATACCTTACCTCATCTTACCCCCTTTATTTAGTTCTTTATTCCAAACCTTATCTTGGTATGCCATCCCACCGTATGGTAGGAATCACTTCAACCCAACCATTGTCTCAGGCTTCTTCTAACATCCCATCCACTAAAACCAACCTTCTCCCTCCTAACCAAACACCTCCTATCACACCCCATGTGGGTTCAACCTTACCATTAGTCACCTACACCTCATATACTATGGAATTATCTTCTACTATGGCTTTTATCTTCCTTTCAATTGTAACCAATGCCTTAACCATAGTTCCACTTCAAAACCTAGTGTTCTTCATACCTCAAAACCTTCCCCAATAAGCACTAGGATAACTACCCAACCTCAACCTTCCAAACCTCCTCCTACCTCAACCATACCAACCACATTATTTCCTCAATATGTGCCTATGATAACTTACCAGTATGTCCCTAACCCACAAGGGTACATATCACCCCCACCCAACCTTTCATGCCAAGCAGTTCTTATGTACAACCATCTCAACCACTTGGAACTACTTATCAGTATGTGGTTTGTTTGATACCATCTACTACTTATTTATACATTGTCATAATCCAACCCCAACAAAATGTACCTCCTAATTATGTAGCTATTTAACCCCATCCCAATCTAATCAAAATGCTTATGGATAAAATGACTAGTTTGGAGTCATCCATCTCCATTTAAACTAATATTTTGTCTTACGACTAAATTTGTATCAAGCCTATCCACCCCTTCATGCCCATCCATTCTTAGCCTTCTCAATGTGAATTACCCAAAATTTCTAAATTATAAGGTAAAGAGGATCCTTACTAGCACGTAAGAGCCTTCTATCATGCTTGTTACTTGATCACTTATGATGATGCTCTCCTCCTATTAATATTTCCCATGTCATTATCCTAGGCCTCCATTGATTGGTATAATTTCCTTCCCACTCATTCTATCTTTTCTTTCTCTTAATTGGCACAATCCTTTATAAAACACTTTTTAATAAACATATCTAAAAAAGGTTTCCATTACCAACCTTTACTCCTTTAAACAATGTGAAGACAAATCCATTGTTGATTTCATTTCCAGATGGAGGGACCTCACTAATCAACTCACTTTATGATTAAACCAACCTAAATTAATCAAATTATTCTCTCAAGGGTATGCTAAACACATTACTCCAACTCTCTAAGTCCAAACCTTTAGGACCTTTGATGAAGTATTCACTATGGCCAATAAATTAGAAAACTAAGATATCAATGAAGGGAATTTTAAGCTTCAAAATAAAAATTATAGTTTCAAATCCACTAAGTCATCCTCCACCAAAACCATAAATGCAACTAGTTCTAGATCAAAATCATCAGCACACTCAATTATTCTCAAAACTACACCTCCTCCAACCATCAACCAAACACCTCAAACTAATGATCTTTCCAATCACAAAACCATACCCAAAATCAGGATCCTTCAAAACCATTTACCCCAATTGGGGAATCCTATGCATCGATGTTGGAAAAACTACTTAAATCCAATCTAATCTAACTTTCACCCATCAATCCCCCTCAATAATTTGATACTTCTCTCTACCTTCCTAGGTGGTACAATGAGAATGATCATTGTGACTATCATTGGGTTGTTGGACATGATACTGATAGATGTAATACCTTTAAGAGCATTGTCTAGAACCTAATTTATAAAGGGGAGATTTTGTTTTATAACCCAAATTCTCCTTCTAACCAATCTCTTGATATTTTTCAAAAAACATTCCCAAATCATCGAGCTTCAACCTAACACCATGAAATCCAACCTGAATCCTTCAACTCACATTAGGCAAATTTAATTAATGTCATCAATAATGTGCCCACTACTGAAGAATTCATCTCCTCTATCACTTAAATAGAGGAAAACAACCCATCACCTATTTATTTAGATGCCCAAATGGAAGTAGTTATCCCTTCCACTTCCTTGGTTGAAACCATGGTTCCATCTATCCCTCATATGATGGAAATACCCAAGGAGATAACCACTCCATCAACCATTTCATCCACTCCTCTAGACCAAATAGAAGAACCACCTACATCTTTGTAAAACCAAACCAAGGAAGGAACTATACCAACCCTTCCTCTTGAAACCACTACCCTTACCATACTAATTACGAAATTATATGTACCACCCTTAGAAACCACTTCCCAAGATAAAATATCCCTACCTACCAAATCATTACCTTTGGAACCTTCCACTAAGGATAGCAACACTAAAACCACCTATTCTTCTTCCCCAAAGGGTTTGAGATTTGAAACTAATGATCAAGGAACAAAAATTGTTTAAAAACCTTTTTCTTGACTAGTTCGAAGCTTGGAGTTCATCTCCCAACCAAACTTTCATAGAGCCGCCTTTTGGCATCATCTTGGAATCTCGTATCAAAATAAAACTAAACCTTCTACTTCACTTGAATCCACTTTTGACACTATAGTTACAAATCCACCAACTACCCCTCCTAAAGTCACTTTGGAACCTTCTCAATTAACCCCACCTAAATTTATCAATACCTTCTGATTCTTTTATCAAGCCAATCAAGAACTTAGGGATCCTTCCCATGCCCAATCTTTCTCACCCTCTTTTGATTGTATTTAACCACATTAACCCAACCAAGACATAATCCAATTAATCACATTTGGAAGGAAGGATTGCTCATACCACAACCTTGAGGAAGGACCATACTAACTCCTTCACCTCTACCTTCTATTTTAGGACCACATCCCTCCACCATTCCCATTACCTACTCTTCCTCTAAAAAACAATCTCCCCTTTATCCACCTATAATAAGCCAATCCTCTAGTTCATCATCATTCCTTACCAACCTTTCTCCATCCACTTTCCCATATGTTAAACCCTCATCATCTAGACCCCCAATTCCTAAACCAATTATAACTAATCTAATTCTTTCTAAGCTATCAACCAAGATCAATCCACCAACCACACCTCATATCAATTAAGCATGGGATATACTAAGAGGGGTGTGAATTAGTATAACATAAATCTTTTACTTAATCAAATTCCACTTAACCATTCATTCAAGATATGTAATAAAACTAAAAGCAATATGCACCACATGAAATATGTGTGTGTGTGTGTGTGTGTGTGTGTGTGTGTGTGTGTGTGTGTGTGTGTGTGTGTGTGTGTGTGTGTGTGTGTGTGTGTGTACCAAATTTTTATGTGGAAACCCAAAATGGGAAAAACCATAGAGAACAATCTCAAGTATATGAAAGAGCACTAATCATATTACAAAGTTTGCAAGTACCAACTTGTAGGAGCACCAACCCCTTTATTGAGCACCAACATAGAAAATATTTGTGAGCACCAACCCACAAGATAATCAACCCCTTACAAATATTTATGACCACTAGCCCACAGGAGCACCAACCCCTCTTGTGTATAAAACACAACTGTCTCTCAATGTTGTTTACTCAAAAAATGATATAACTCTACAATATCTCTTTTTATTTTCTCCTCTTTTATTATATAAAATAGATACAAACCATGCACTCACTTGCATATTTCAAATTTCTTCTCAAGCCTTTATTTATAACTTTCTAAATGAACTTTGGCATTTACCCTTCATGACCTTTGAATACTCATGAAAAATGGCACCAAACTTGCATGACCCTTTGTATCCTTGCATTTGAAAAGTCACATGGTGACCCTTCATAAGCAAATGCATCCTTTCCTCTTTTGTCTTTATCTTGGTGACCTTTCAAATTCTTTAAGGTGACTCTTCGTAGAAAAATGTGCCATACCCTCTTTTCTCTTCACTTGGTGATTCTAGGAATTCCTTGAGATGACTCTTCATGGGAAAATTCATCCCATTCCTCTTTTGTCTTTATCCCATGACTCTTTGACTTCTCCATGGGCCCTCTTTTTACTTTTATTCAACCAAAAATATATTCATTAATATTAAATAAATATTAACACACATTATCCAAGATATGAATATTTAAAACACCATTAGATACTATGGGGCCTTTATCACTAATGCTAGACCTCAATGACAATATTTCTAACAATCTCCCCCTTTGTCATTGATGGAAACTCCAAACTAAAACTACCACATCCTAAAACCTACACTACACATGCCAACTTATACATACTACCATCTAAAAAACATTAACTTCCCCCTTACTGTATCAACCTGTACGTATTCCCTGTACCTATTTTTGCACCTATTGCACCTTTACCTATAATTATTCTTATACTTGTTTTTGTTCTTCTCTCCCTTTGACATCAATAGCAAAGGTCCTATCCTAGAGCTAACATTTAGCTCCCCCTCAACTGAAGTTGATCCTCAATGGTAGGAAGTAAAAGAAATTACTACTAACTTCTCTCACAGATACTCAAATGTGTCTTTTTGTAGTGCCTTTGTGAAAATATCTACAATCTATTCTATAGTATTGATATATTCCATCTTAACCTATTGATTTTCAACCTGATCTCTCAAGAAGTGATATATGATGGGAATATGTTTTGTTCTTGAATGCATCACTAGATTCTTTAAAATATTAATGGCACTTATGTTGTCACAAAAAATATAAATAGGTTCATCATATTTTACCTTGATATCTTCCAAAGTTTTGTTCATCCAAAGCACTTGAGTACAACATAATACTACTACAATATATTTTTCTTCAACTGTAGAAAGTGATATTGAGTTCTACTTCTTGCTTAGCCATGATACTAAGCTATCATCGAGGAAGAAATCTCCTCTACTTGTACTATTTCTGTCATCCAAGAAACTTGCCAAATCTAAATCTATATAAGCAACCAAAGTGAAATATCTACCTATGGAATATCATAATTCATAATCTAATGTCCCTTGCATATATCTAAATATTCTCTTCACCAATTGAACATGACTCTCCTTTGGGGTTGCTTGATATCTTACAACCCAGCCTACTACATGTATAATGTCAAGCCTCAATGTTGTCAAATATAAAAGATTACCAATCATATATCTATATAAATATTGATATGTAATGGGTTAATATTCATCCTTAATTACCTTGTTCCCTATACCCATCAATGTACCAACTGGTGCACAATCCTTAAAACCAAACTTTTTCAATATTTCTTTGCCATATTTACTTTGAGATATGAAAATTCCTTTATCTGACCAAAAAAATTGTAACCCTAAGAAAATAACAATTCTCTAAGCATAGACATCTCAAATTCTTTTTGCATATTGTTAGAAAATTCTTTTATCATTTTTTAAATATTACCTCCAAATATTATGTCATCAGCATATACCACATTAATTAACTGATGCTCACCTTCTATTTTGATGTAGAGATTACTATCAACAAATCATCTCTTAAAACCTTGATCCTATAGGTATTTATGAAGTCTTGCATACTAAGCTTTGGGAACTTTCTTCAATCCATATAGTGCTTTCTTCAATTTGTATACATGGCTACTATCATTTGAGAGAATAAATTCCTTTAGCTGCTTAATGTAGATCTCCTTTTCTAGATTTCTATTTAGGAAAGCAGACTTGACATCCATCTAAAACACTTTGAAATTTTTGAACACTACATATACAAGAAACATTATAATAGCCTCTAGCCTTGATAGTAGTGCAAAAGTTTCTTCAAAATTTATTCCCTCAATTTGATCATATCCTTTACATACTAATCTTTCTTTATTCTTGGTCACTTCTCCATTTTCATTCAACTTATTTATGTAAACCCAATTTTTTTCTATCATATTATGATCTTTTATTCTAGGCACTAATTCCAAAGTATCATTATTTTCTATTTGATTTAATTCTTCATCCATTTCCTTAACCCAATATTTATCATGTCTAGCTTCTAAAAAAGCTCTATGCTAAATTTTGGATAACAAAGAGAAATTAAATTTTTTGGATTCACTTACCATCATTCTTTTAGTGTGAATTATTTCATTTATGTCCCTGATGATGTCACTTTCATTATGATTTCTCTAGACATATTTGGATGGGGTTATGGTGTCCTTTTTCTCTTTCTTCTCATCTTCATCTAATTCTTCAAAATCCTCCTCTTCAATGATTTTAGAAATATCTATTGGATCATTGATTCTTTGTGATCCATCTTCTTCTATCCTGACACTTGCACTTTCAACTATTTTCATGTTTTTTTTTGTTATAACATTTATAATCTTTACTTTTTAAATAATAATCAAGAAATATACCTTTATCTGCTCTAGATTTAAACCTACCCAATTTTTCATCAATTCTCTTTATGAAGCATCTACTACTGAAAAATCTAAAATAATCGGTTGTAGTTGGTTTGTCTTTCCATAGCTCATAAGAAGTCTTATCATTGTTGACTCTCATTAATGCTCAATTTTGGATATGCATTTTTATACCAACTACCTCTTTCCAATGTTTATCTAGTATCTTGGATTCATATAGCATTGTCCTTTCCATCTCCTAAATTATTTTGTTTCTCCATTCAACTACTTTATCTTTTTGTAGAGTTATAGTTGCTGAATAATGTCTCTTTATTCCATGGTCTTCAAAAAACTCAATAAACTAATCTAACATGAATTATCCTTCTCAATCTGATCTTAGGCACTTAATCTTCAAACTAGTTTCATTCTCAACTAATGCTTTGAATGCTTTGAAGTGTCTGAAATATTTTAATTTTTTCTTAAAAAACATTACCCAAATCATACATGAAAAATCATCAATAAGCAACATAAAATATTTCTCACCATGAGTAATTTGATTTCTCATAGGTCCACACAAATTAGTGTGAACAAGCTCTAGCATCTGAGTGGTCAAGTATTCTTTTGTTTTGAACCACCTTTTGGCTTGCTTTCCATATTGACAAGGTTCACAAAGCATGTTAGATGGATTTGTAATCTTTGGAAGATTTTTGATTTCTTGCTTCTTGTTGATGTTGACAAGATTATCAAATTTATGTGTCCCATTTTCCTGTGTCATTTCCAACTTTCTTCAATCTGACTAAAATAACATCTTTGGCCTTTGATGTCTGATAACATATACAAATTTTTATCTATTCTTTGAGCATCTTTAACCAACACATCTGAATCTTTTCTCCTAATTTCATAACCTTCTGCATAAAATTTTAGTGTGTGTATTTGATCACATATTTGACTTATACTCAAAATATTATGCTTAAGACCTTCTACATATAAAATATTTTTAGTTTTAGTTATACCATTATCCAAACTTAGTGTACCTTTTTTAGCAATTTTGCCAATAGTATTATCTCCAAATTTCACTGTCACCATTGATCTTCTTCAAGGTTATGAACTTGATCTTGTCTCCTATCATGTGTCTTGAACATCCACTATAAATGATCCATGGATTTTCTTCATTTATTTCATGCAAAGTTATTTGTATGAACATAGACTTTTCAAATTATTTCTTCTACCATGAACTTGTCTGAACTTTCTTCTTGATGAATGGAGCCTTAAAACTCTAGTCCTTTTTGACTGAATCAAACATGCTTCTATAGTACTAAGTTATATGTTTGAATTTTTTTCACTTATAAAATATTATGGCCTCTTCATTAATTCTTGATAGAGGAATAAAAGAGTTGTGGCTTTTGGTTGTCTCGACATGAGTTTCTTTATCTTTGTTTCTAAAATCATTAGCCCTTTTTTGACATTCTATTATATTATGACCATATCTATTATAATAAAAATAGTAACCATAAAAATAGAACTTATTCGTGTATCTCTGACTTGATTGCCTTTTTTAGCTATGTTCTTTCTAGCCTTCATTGTTTGAGATGTCCTCTGTATTCTTAACTTATTTTTTGTTTCCTCTTTTGTAAGAGCTTCAACATAGTTCTTTTTATTTTAAAATCTAATACCTATCTTATCTAATATTGATTTTAGGCTTTCTAACATCTTATTCAATATATTAGTGTTTTTATCAAATTTTGAATTATTGGTTGCTCTATAATTGAATGGTTTATTTGTTTTCTCAAGATATATTTTTAAAGAAGCAATTTCAATAACATACCTTTCACATTATTCACTTACTTTTTACAACTACATCATTAGATATTTTTTATTCTTCTAGGCTTCTTCAAAGTGTGTTTATAGATCTTTAATTATTTTCTTTGACTCCTTTTCATTTTTCTCGATTTGGAGCTTCAATCTTTGATTCTTCTTCTTAAGAGCTTTTAACTCTTCTAAGGCACAAATGAGTTCTCCTTCCAGATTCACTTTGGATTCATCTTTTACTTCTTCTTTATCATTTGTACTTTTGCTTGTGGAGGCATCTTCATGTATGGCCATGAATAGAATCTCTTCTTTTGAATCACTGACTCTACTATCTTTGGCTAAACTAGGATCTTTAGAATATAAAATCTTCTTCTCGAATCCCTTCTTGAATTTTCCTTTGAAATTCTACTTGTATGTATACTTTCCTTCTTCATTGTCACCATTATCCTTATCTAGGTACTTAGCTGCAAAATGTCTAATCTTTCCATAATTAAAATATTTAAAAGATAATTTCCCTTGATATTTACCTATGCTCTTTTCCAGCTTGTAGATAATAGAGCACCATTGTCATTTTTATCATCACTAGAGCTGTCACTCAATTCTTGAATCTTAGCTTTCTCTTTGTTTGATGTCTTAAAAGAAGCTTCTCTCTTTGAGGGCTTCTCTTGTTTGTCCTACATCTCATATGCCATAAGAATACCATGTAGCTCATCCATCTTTAGCTTGACTAAATTCTTCATCTCTTCAATTTCTAAAACTTTTGCATCATATCCCAATGGTAGAGATCTCAAAAAAAAATTGTACCATGATTGATTATTCTAAATTTTCTCCAATACCTTGAATCTGATTAACTATTTGATCAACTCACAAAAGGCAACTCTCTATATTTTCTTCATCTTCCATCTTTAAACTCTCAAACTATCTTCTACAATTCTAAAGCTTAGCTTGTTGAACCTTTCCATCACCTTTGTAAATATTCTTAAGCTTTACCCAAGTTTCATGACTAGATTTACATTTCATAACTTTAACAAATTTTGATTCACATAAACCACATAAAATAGAATTTAAATCTTTAGTATTATTTTCACTTGCCTTCTTTTTTCTAGAGTACTTATAAGTGTCTGTGGTTCTTCATGTTACTCTACTATTGCTTGCCAAATGTCAAATCCAAGGACCATCAACTAAGTCCTCATCCTTATGCTCTAAAAATCATAATTTGTCCCATCAAACAAAGGTGCCTTATTTTTATAAAAACCTTCATGTGTTTTAGCCATCATGTTTTCCCTGGTCTACCTTTAAGCTATAAATTTATTTTAAAAGAAACTTGCTCTAAAACTAATTGTTAAGCATATGATATAATGAGAGGGGGGATGAATCAATATATCATATATCTTATAAATATTTGACTTAATCAAACTCCACTTAACCATTCATTCAAGATATATAATAAAATTAAAAGCAATATGCACCACACGAGAGAGAGAGAGAGAGAGACACTAGATTTTTATGTGGAAAACCATAATGGGAAAAACCATGGAGAACAATCTATAGTATATGAAAGAGTACCAACTCAAACTACAAAGTTTACAAGAACCAACTTATAGGAGCACCAAACCCTTTTCTGAGCACCAACACAACAAATATTTTTGAACACTAACCTATAGGAGCACCAACCCCTTGTAAATATTTGTGAGTACCAATCCAAAGGAGCACCAACCCCTCTTGTGTATAAAACACAACTATCTCTCAATGTTGCTTACTTAATAAATGATAGAACTCTACAATATCTCTTTCTATTCTCTCTTCTTTTCTAATATAAAACAAATACAAACCATGCACTCTCTTGGATATTTCAAATTACATCTCAAGCCTTTATTTATAGCTTTCCAAATGACCTTTGTAATTCACCCTTTTTGACCCTTCAATCCTCATGGAAAATGGTGCCAAACTTGCATGACCCTTCATATCCTTGCATTTGGAAAGTCACGTGGTGACCCTTCATAAGCAAATGTGTCCCTTCTTCTTTTTTCTTTATCTTGGTGACCTTTCAAATTCCTTAAGGTGACTCTTCATGTAAAAATTTGGCATACCCTCTTTTGTCTTCACTTGGTGACTCTAGGAATTCCTCAAGATGTCTCTTTAATGGAAAATGTGTCTCATTCCTCTTTTATCTTTATCCTGTGACTCTATGACTTCTCCATGGGCCCTCTTTTGACTTTTATGCAACCAAAAATATATTCATTAATATTAAATAAATATTATCACAAATTATCCAAGATATGAATATTAAATACACCATTAAATGCTATGGGGCCTTAATCACTAAGCTAGACCTTTGACATTAATGACAATATTTACAACATTATCAAGAAGCCCTTGCCCAATAAGTTTCCTACACCAAAAATCCAAACTCCACCACCTCTAAAATCATTATCAAAATCTTATACAGCTATTTTATAGAGGGTCCTATATACTTCTACCATTATCTTACCACCAATCAAGCCTTTTGACCCCACTCAACAAAAGCCAACTTGGTTTAATGACAATCTAATTTATCTTTACTAGAGAACCCCTAAGCATGATATAGATAATTATAAAGCTATCCAAACTATCATTCATGGTGTTTTGGAGGAGGATGATCTATTGGATGAACCTTATTTAAGCCCCTTTCCTCTTTTACCACCTATCTAATCTACCTACCAATCATCTACTTCTCTACTCCCACCAAGGAGTGGAATAGAGGAACCAAAGCAAGAAACTAGTTCCCTTATCCATACCATTCATATGGTGACTTAGTATCAATTCCAATAAAAGGTTGATGGTAAATAAGTCTAACAAAATGAAAAGGTAAAAACCAAGGCCACCATTCCATGGTCTTACCCTTCAACTTCCCAACCAACCAACTAAACCCAAATAAATACACCTTCACCTTCGCTCTCACAACCATCCAAGCCTAAAGTCTCCATTTTTGGATCCCCTTCATAATCCAATACATCTTCATTTGTCCAACACCTAGTGATAAAATAACTTCACCAAATTCTATTCAAAATAAGTCTTTATGAATTAATTGGCACCTCATCTCAACATCATCAAGTTTTAATTATAGCACTATGTTCTATAGAGGTTCAACCAAATGATCCCCAACCTCTTCAATCTTTGATTGGAGCTATCCAACACACTACCATGGTCACCTTTCAACAGTCTAAAATTCCACCATATCGTAATGAAGACCTTAATCTCCCTCTTTTTATCACAACATCTATCAATCATACACATGTCAAAAGAGTTATGATTGATGGGGCAACAAGTATCAATATCATCTCCTTCCATGCCTATGATTGTCTCTAACTACCTTAAAACATCATGTCAAAAAGCTTAGTAGTTATTCAATCATTAAATGATACCTTGGCCACCACTCTGGGAATAGTTATTCTCCACATCTATTTGGGGCCTTGAACTATTCCTAAAATATTTTATGTCATAGAGGGAAATTTTTAATATAATGTGTTACTTGATCACCCTTGGATCTAATCCATGGGATGCATCCCTTCTACCCTTCATCGATGTGTCAAATTTGAATATGAAGGACAAATCATTTCTATCAAAACTAATCTAAGTACCTTTGCTTATTTTAATATGACATATCAGCCCAATGATGTTCTTATTCCACTTTTACCCTCTTCACAACCAAACTCTAGCCAACCCAACATGTCAACCCTACCATAACTTACATCTTTAAAAATGATGAAGCATCCACTGGTTCAACCATTTTTCATCACAAATCTAGGTCAAACACCCCTTGTAACCCATGTTTCAACATATTACACTAGGGGAATATTGACTTTTAGCTTTAGATGCTTTCCCTTCTCTTCATGAATTTGGAAACCTTTAAAATGATTCATCTTATGATCCCAATATTGGTACCCTTGTCCCTTTTGACCTTCTGAATAATATAACATATTTTTTCTATGAGAGACTTGATAAACCATTCCTTGCTCCCACCACCATGCCTTATATCTAGCCATTCACCTCCAAATTTTCTTATCTTAGCAACCCAACCTTTGCCCAAACATACCTTCATCAGTGTGCTTGGAAAGGGTTCGGTTTTAGCCTCTATGAACAAGGACCCCATAAAATTCCCATCATCAAAACCCAAAAACCTCATGAGTTCTTTGGCTTGGGATATGATCCCCCAAAATAAACCACATCACCCAAACTAATTCTCACCAATATCAAAAAACATCTAACCTCACCAACCCCACTTTTCCAATTTGATCAACCTCTACCTTCGTCAGCCTCACTTTTCCAATTTGAAGAACCTTTGCCCTCACCAACCCACTTTTCCAATTTGATGAATCTCTACCTTCACCAACCCCATCTCTACAATTTGAAGACATCAACATCATCCCACCTAACTTTGTTTTTATCAACACCATTAGTTCATGTCCTTTAACTTATTAATGGGAACACCAAACCAAAACCATTCCTCTTATCCACCTTGAAATGACTACACATGACTCACCCACCAATAACACTATCGACCACCAAGATGACAATTCTATTCTTGCCTATTTAGGTGTGGGGGACTCTTCTCTTCAAAAATCCCTCCCTCATAAAAACCAAACAATGTTAAATGAGTCAACCATAGAAGTTAATTTTCACACTCAAGAGGACCCTCATATTATCAAAATTGATCAATCCTTAACCCTCATGGAAAAATGAGACTATCAATATTTTCTTCATGACTATAGCATAACATTTGCTTGGTCTTATCAAGATATGCCTAGCATTAACCCTTCTATCACTCTTCATAACATCATTACCTATCTTAAAGCTAAGCCTGTTCAATAATATCTTCATTGTATGCACCATTACATAGCTCATCTCATGAAAGAAGATCTTTAACTCCTTCTATCTGTTAATTTCATTCAACCCACATACTATCCATAATGGGTCTCTAACATTATTCCTATTACCAAACCCACTAGGGGACTCCACCTTTGTGTAGATTTTCATGATCTTAACCTTGCATGCCCCAAAGATGACTTTCCTCTACCTAGCATAGACCAATTTGTCAATCTCACTACTATCTATGAAATTCTATCCCTTATGGATAATTTTTAGGATACAACCAGATCCTAATTACCCCTCAAGATCAACATAAAACATCCTTTATCATCCCATGGGGAAAATTTTGCTATTGTGTCATGCCTTTTGGCTTGAAGAATGTAGGATCCACTTATTAGTGGGCCATGACTTAAATTTTTCATGACCTCATACACAAAATAATTGAGGATTATGTTGATGATGTACTTGATAAATCCAAACACCACTAAGATCAACTCATTATTCTTGTTATCATCTTCAAAAGACTTATCCATTATCATGTCAGGCTCAACCCAAAGAAATGTATCTTTAGGGTCTTATCATGAAAACTTTTGATCTTTATCATTTCCCTCTATGGAATATAAATAGACCCCACAAAATTCTAAGCCATTTTTCCTCCCCCTACTAACCTAAAATAACTTTGTAGCCTACAAGGCAAACTTCAATCAATCTGTCACTTTATCTCCTAGCTATCTAATCAATGTCAGCCTTTTCACCACCTCCTTAAAAAATACACCTCCTTTAAATGGACCAAATAATGTCAACGGCCTTTGATGAAATCAAGGATTATCTTCTCTCTCCACTAGTCCTTAACTCTCCAAAAGAGGATCAACCTTTTTATCTATGCATATCTACCACTGATCACTCTCTAGGGGCCATGCTTGTTCATCATGATAACCAAAGGATCAATCCATTCATTACATCAATAACACCCTCATTGAATATGAAACTTGATACACTCATCCAAAAAAAAAATTCCTTGCCTTAGTTTTTGTCACCTCTAAGCTTCATCACTATCTTCCTAGCCACAAAACTTATGGCATTACTAACATCGATCCCCTTAAGTATATTCACTCCAAGACATATCACAACCAACATATGGCCAAGTTTCACATGCTACTAGTAGATTTTGATCTTGAGTTTTTTCCATAAAAAGCCATTAAGAGATAGGTGATTTTGGACCAACTATCTGAAGCTCTATTCCTCGATAATCAAACTCCCACTCTTACCTTTCTAGATGAGTCTATAGCTACCCTTTCTTTAGAAGAACCCACCTACCAAATGACTATGTATTCTGATGCCTCTAAATGTCAAAATGGTGGGGGTGCTAGCATAATCCTCATTCCCCTTAATGAGGAACTTCTTTCCCTATCTTTCAAACTCAATTTCAAATGCACCAATAATATAGCTAAATATAAGGCCTTGGCCATAGGTCTCCAAACTACTCTAGCTTTGGGAATCAAAATAATTAGGCATATTTGGAGACTCTCAACTTATTATCAACTAAGTCAAAAGAGCCTATCAATGCAAAAATGATTTTCTTTTAAATCACAAATAACTTATCGACAAACTATTAGCATCATTTGACTATTATATTATCTAATCAGTCCCTATTCTACCAATAAATTTATGGACACAATGGCTTCCATTGCATCCCAAATTACATCTCAAGCAATTGACTCTAAATTATTTGTCACCATCCATAATTTTATCACACCATCCTACCTCAGTCCTGATCTTCCTACCATTTACCAAATAGAAACATCATCTTTAGACATTTGGTATGATCAAATATTTGATTACCTTAACATTGGTATCTTCCCTTTAGATCTTTATAGAAATGATCATAGATATTTCATTCAAAGCACCTCTCATTACTTAATATTAGGGGGTAGTCTTTATAAATGAGGCTTTGACGGGCTCCTCTTTTGTTGCCTTCATAGCAATGAGGCTTCTCACACCATCAAAGAAGCATATGACAACATTTGTGAGGGGAACTTTAGTAGAATGGCCATTGATAAATGTATCCTTCACCTAGGTTACTATTGGCCCACACTCAATCAAGATTATTGTGACTATGTCAAGAAATGTGTCAAATGTTAACAACATGTTAACCTTCATCATGCACCTCCTCATGGTCTTCAAGTATCAATTGAATATTAGATTTTTTCATAATGGGGTCTTGATCTTATTAGAGAAATCAATCCACATTCCTCACAATGACATCAATATATCATCACCACTACAGAATATTTAACTAAATGGGTAGAGTCCATCTTGTTAATCTCAATCAAATCTAGAAAAATCATTTATTTTATCAACCACCACAACATTTGTCACTTTGATATTCCTCAAAAAATCATCACTGATAATGTTAAATCCTTTAAAAAAAACTTAAGAGCTTTGTGACACTTTTGGTCTCAACCTAAGCTTTTGTTTGCCTTATCATCCACAAACTAATGGACAAGATGATGCTTCCAACAAAACCCTCATCAAAATACTCATTAAGGATTATGTATTTATGGATTATAAGTGATGATGTTTGTAGATGTATCACCACCCAAAAATAACTCCACCAAAATATAACTCCACCCAAAAATAACTCCACCAACACCCCCAACAATACGCTAGGGTATCTCCCTCCAATAAAATATGGTAATGCATAATAGATTACCACTAACTAAAACATAGTCAACAAATGTCTATCTACCCAAAAATAACTCCACCAACACCCCCAACAACACACGAGGGTATCTCCCTCTAATAGAATTTGGTAATGCATAATAGGTAACCACTAACTACAATATAGTCAACAAATGTCTCTCTCTTGGAGCTCTCTAGTATAGCAGCCTAATACTAAACCCCCTAGAGTGGAAGTATACATCACCTCTATCATCTCCATGCACTCATAAATCTCACCCCCTTTTATATGGTAGATAGGATCACCATGAATGGGTAGACATGTGATTCGGTGAACATCCTCTAACAAGATACTCATCTCCCCTATCAATAACCAAAAGATGTTAATCATTAGGTCCCATTTCTTAATGAGGGTAACTATCATCATGGAATCCCTAAGTAAGCACTGGTAATGTCATATCCCTCTAAAAACCATAGTCTCCATGTGATTCTAGTACTCTACTGACATGGCATCCCTCACCTCTATAAAAATCTTTGGCACTCGATCCCATAATTGAATCTAATCATGCACCTGTAACCGTACATGAGGTAGGTCAAACACCCCATATAATACCTTTATATTTCAAATTCAATCTCAATTTACCCTTTTAACACTTATAAAAAAATCCATGTTCTATAACTTACTACATTTCTAACTCAACCCATCTCTTATATCTTCTAATTCCCTAACCCACCTATTCCTTAATACTCAATCCTATCCCATCAAAACATATCCTATCCCATCAAAAAATATCCTATCCCACCCATCTCACATACCTCCAACCCACCCTATTTCTAATAAAAACACACCCAACATCTTTCCCATCCACTCCAACTCAAGTATCCCACCTCACCTACTCGACTATCACTAGTTCTCCCAAATCGTTGATGGTCCCTTTGGGGTTATTTTTCCCCTTGGTTGACCATTATTGGTTAGCTAAGTGATCATAGGTGGTGAGCCTCAACCTCTTGACCTACTTCTCAAACCATAAACCTCCCCCTACTGACCTAAAACCACTCCTTACCACCCTTACATATGCCTAACCATCTCTCTATAGATAAAACATCTATCCCCAACACATAATTTTGTTCACACCAAACAAAAATACCCCAAACCCAAGCCTGAAAATTAACCACATCCCTAATTCCCAAAAATTTAACTTATGTTTCTAATTTTACCATTAAAATTCAACTATTATAATTTACTACCAAAGTTAAAACACCCCCTACCTCATTTTGAGACTGGTGTCACCTCCTTAATCTATACTTAGCCACTTATCCACCTACACCTCTAACGTCCATCTCAACCCCACCATAACTTTCACACACCACAATCCTCTCAACCAACTCCCCACCTTTCCACCCACTTACATAGAATTTTCATCCAAACACTTAGACCATATAACACACTGCTTCTCCAAATTGTAAATGGGGACAAAATGGGCCTTATTGACATTTTTACCATGACTTTAGGTTTTCAACCCAACTATTGATGATTTCATAACCATTTTTGGTTTACCCTTAACATCGATAGTTACCTCACCACCATAACCATTGATGGCTTCCTAACCATCATCAATTAATCCAAACCATCAATAGTTATGATGTTTTTCTTCTTTTCACCCTATCAACATATAGTTTTGCCAATTCACCTACAACTCTTAATTCCTTTACATGCACTCCTCCTTACTAACCTAATACCTATTTAGGATTTCATTTATCTCCACCCACCAAGAACTACATTGGGCTTGAAGTCCATGTTGGATTTATTATCCATGGGACTATGTAGGTAGCATCCTCTTACCCCATGCATCGAGAGTCAACGTAGCTATACTCTACCCAATCCACCCTCCCCACATATTTTCCCATATCCACACCAATTTTTTCCTTCCACATACCTATTTTCATACTTTGTGTCAACCTTTATTTGGTCCTCATAACCACCTTGACTAATTTTACCCTATTGAACCTATGTATTACACACCACCTTGAGTGTGCCTTACCCCATTGTGTTTTTCTCGGGAACACTTCCTACCCAAGATACTTGATCAAACACTTCCATTTTCTAGGAACACATGGTAAGTATAACCTAATTAGTTATGACTATTGCTAGGAAATGGTTATCTTGTCAGTTATCTTGGAGCTTGAAATTATTTTTACCAACATAGAAATGTTTGTCCTTATGCCATGATGTGCCTCAAAACTCATTACATCTCCTACAAATACATGTGTCTCACATGACCAACCTCATAACCTTCATTATAAAACCTCAACCCAATTTGTCCTTTGTCTTATTGAATCTCAATTTGAGGGGGAACACCTCCTCCCTCCCATACTTAGGGTAACTAGACCTAGACCTTGACCAACCACCTATTTTTATTTTATAGCTTGCTTAAAGATACACAACAAAAAGGGGAAAAATCTAGACACCTAAAAACTACACCATGATAGTTTTCAATCTTATCTTGACCTATGGACCTTTAATTGGCACTCCATCTAGTGGACCACATAGTCTACTAGCAATCTTTTACAACTTTATCATCTTAAATACCCTCTTCCTGAATACATCACTTAAATCATGACCTTTTTACCCATTTGCTCCTAGCCACTTAATCATCACCTATTAGGGTAATCATTGATGATTGAACCTAACCATTAATGGCTGGGGTCATAAGCTTTCCTTAAGCATTTTAAAGAATTTCTAGCTTTGTTTGATATTAATATCTTATAGAATAGAAACTTGATTTAACACTAGATTTTAAATATTAACAAAAAAAAGCAACTTCATCTCCTCCCAACTTAGAAAATTTCTCTCAAGCCTCCTTCTCTTACTTAGAAACTTGGTGTTATAAATATATGGCTCTTGGGAGAGTTATGCATCCAAAAAAAATCATCTCGGCTCTCTTATTTTCTTTGTACATGTACTTAGTACCCTGAAGCTCTATCTGCATAACTTTTGAAGGTCCAATCACTATTATTCTTCCCAAATCTCTTCAAGTCTTCAACTATCATTCACATGAAATCACATAGATATCTTCTTATTTTTAGTATTTTACTTTCCTTATCCAATTTTTTTCTATTTCATTTTATTCACATATACACCACCCCTCACCTAGAAATCCACACTCTTAACTCCTACACATCAACCATTCTATTTTCACCTCCATCTCAAAAATCACCAAATTTTACAGGAAACCATTGTTAATTGTCAACAACCACCCCTGGTTACCCAAACCATCATTGGTTACCTAACCATCATCGGTCATACCTAACCATCATTAATCTCCTTGATTGTCGATGGTCATTATCAAGGAAAATAATAGATTGTTATTTTCTCCCCTTTTACCTAATAAAATCACTCTTTAATTCCTTATTTACTTTTATACCCTACCCAAACCCTCTAAACCTAACATTGGTGCATTTAAACATGGTATTGACCTGCCATTACTACATTTTTTACCAAATAGGTAAATCATTTATTTCTTTGTATATGTATTTATGTTTGTATCAGTTTATTATCTTCCAATTTTATTTTTAAAAAATTTCTATCATTAGGGGAGTGGATTAAATACCATCTAAGGGAGCTTTCACTTCTTGGATCTAGCATTTCTAGGTAGTCTACCCTTCATATTTGTCTAACAGATGATTTTTTTTAGTGTGGTCTTATTGCAGGTAGTGTTTGCTCACCAAAAGGAGTTCCCACTTCATCTAGTCATCAATGCATGCATTCTACTAGGTATTTATCTACACACCCTAATACTCACATTCTTTTATCTACTTTCAAGACTAAAAAATGAAGGAAATAAATTGAAACAATAATCTACTTGAGCATCATCCAAATCTTGTCTCTTTTAGCACCTCCTTGTTCTTTCAAACTCCCAAGTTTCACTTTCTAAGCAAAGATGACAATGAACCAGAACATAATATGGATGAAGTTCACACTTTCCAATAGTTTTAGATAAGTGTATATAATTTAAGGAATAAGAATCCACTTCCAACATCAACTCCTCCAAATACCATGGTGATTCTTCTTAATCCTAAAGTAGATAATAATCCACCCCCTCCAAAGGGGAATAATTAGTAGTAGAGTAAGGAAGCACCAAGCAAAGGATGATACAACATTATAGAGGATATGGAATAGATCAAGGAAAATATAACTCTTCATGAAATAACATAGATCCCCAGATAAAATGAGTTGTTATGAAAGTCCATACTGGAAGGCCTCCTATGGAAATAAATAAAGCATCTATAGACAAAGTGAAAGTTATTAATGTCAACATCATCTACAAGAGTAAGCCTAAAGTTTCACCCTTCCTACTGACTATACAAGAATTTAGTAAGAAAATTCATAATTTTTTAGTTGATTTTTGAACTTCTTCAACTATCATGCCTAATTTTATATGTCAAAAGCTCAGTTTAACACCAAGCCCTTCAAAGAGGATAGGTTCACAACTAGACAAAATAGTATTACCATTAGTTGAATAATTGACCAATTTACACATTCAAGTGGCATCTAAACTTTGAGTCCAAATGACCATTGATATTTTAGTGGTATACATACTAGAAGGCCATAAACTATTACTAAGCAGGGATTTGTCTAAAACACTCAATGGATATCTCTTTCCAAACTTCTCTCATATTTTGCTGCCATGGAGATGGATTCCAAATCAAATCAAGATTGATAGAGAGTTGAAAATTAAGTATACCATTATAGAATACAATGTCAATAATGAAGAGGTAAAGTATGAGTCTCCCAACCTTGGTATTTATACTTTTACCACTCAAAATAAAGTATAAAAGCTAGAACCTTAAGGTTCCACATAGATATAGACTTTAAACTTTGATGGCACTAGATCTAAGTAAGGATCAAGCATGGGAATAGATTTGATTGATCCAAAAGGTAAAAGGTTCTTGGTAGCATAAAAATTAAAAATTACATGCACAAATAATAGGTTTGAGTATGAAGCTTTAAATCTAGGACTATAGTTTACACTCAAGAATAATGTGAAGTAAATATCAATATTTGGTGACTCAAAGATATTGGTTAATCAAGTCAAAAGCAAATACTAATACAAGCTATCTTATTTAATAAAATACAAACTATAGTCATATAAAATGCAAAATTTGGTAACTTGAATGTGGCTAATGACACCCAATCCATAGGTCCATCTTGTTTTATCTCATGACCCTCATAAGCATGTTTTGACTGATTCCCAGTCATTCATAGCCTCCTCAATTGAAACTTTGTAGACTTATATTTATCTTTCCATGTTTATTCCATCCCCCCAGGTCCTATAGCCATGGACAATAGTACTAAAACCCAAGGTGTCTTATTTTTTGCATTGTTGTCCAAGTGTATTTGGGCTTTTAATGGTCATATTTTTTTGAATCTTTATCCTAATTCATGTCAGCCTAATGTGAATTCATTTAATCCACAATCATTAAATCCCCTATAAAAGGCCATTCAAATTCCATGTAGAAGGTTTGACACTCATTTACAAGAGAGAAGAAAAAATACAAGTAATACCACTCAAGCACTTTTCTCTATTCTCTACATATAATGATGCGATAGCATTTCAAGATTATTCAAACATTTAAACCCATCCTTAGTCATTCCAAGTACACCCAAATTTTCATTTACTTGCATTTTCATCACACTATTACATGAAACACTTCAATGGAAGAATTACATATAGCTTGATCCCTCCTCAGAGTATTGGTATGTAGCTAGTGTGCCCACACACGAGGTGTGAAGTGCATATAGTGTATCCTTTACACACTAAATTCTCCTCTGCTTTTTCCAAATTTTACATTCAAGTTCAAGAACAAAGAGGACCTAGGGTATATAAGACTAAATTAGGTACAAAAAATATATAAGGAGTTGTAGGCTCTGATATTTTATAGGTAGGTCACACAAACCTAAAACACAAAACCTAGAATGCTTAGATCACCAAGATAATAGCACCAACATAGGACTATAATGATACAACCTAAGGTTTCCCACTTTTGGCACTCCTATCTAATCAATAAATAACCTCCATATTCTTATTTTTGATAGTCTCCCAAGCCTGCACATAGATTTCTAGACCCTATCTCAATTAGAATAATACCAAATAAGACAAGTTTGATTTTCTATCTCACTACTATTTTTTAAAAACCCTTAACTAAAATCAAGGATCATAAATTAGTAGCCTAATTATTATACATTATTTACTAATTTTATCTAATTAGACCCATTTATTATTTAAGAATTGAACATCTAATTTCCCAAAAATAATAAATCAATTTACAGTGCCACAACCTAGGATGTCCCACTTTTGGCACTCCTATCCAATCAAAAAATTAACTCTAGATTCCTATTTGTGGTAATCTCCCAAGCCTGCACATAGATTTATAGACTCTATCTCAGTAAAAATAGTATAAAATAACATAATTTTGCTTTTCTCTCTCTCACTGCTATTTATAGAAAAGCCCTAATTATAGTAAATTTTCACAAATTAGTAGCCTAATTATTGTACATTATTTACTTGTTTTATCTACTCAGACCCATTTATTATTTAGGAATTAAACATCTAATTTCCCAAAAATATTAAATCATTTTGATGAACCTAACTTTGAATTTTACATAAAAACCCTAGAAAACCTAGGGTATATTCCAAGCTAAATTTTCCCATTAATTTCTAAATTTTTTCTTGAATATTAAAATCAAAAATTCCTCTCAAATTTTCAAATTTTTTATAAAATTTTAAAATAAATTTATTTAAAACCCTAGTTTCATCAACTAGCTCCTAGTAATTTTCCATTAATTTTCCAATCATTTTATTAATTTTTAGTTGCGTATTAAAATCAGAAGACCACTTCAAATTTCAAAAATTCATAGTAATTTTTAAAAAATTATTTTTCTCAAAACTTTAGTTCCATCTCCTAGGTCTCATTAAATCAAGCACTTTCCCATAAATTTATAAACTTTTTCTTGAATATCTAACTCATAAATTCAATTTCAAATTCAAAAATACATAGTATTTTGAAAAATCCCTAATTGCACATACTAGCTCCTATTGTGCTTCTTGAGGTATCACCTTACATGTTTGAGAGCTCCATATCCTTTCTATGAATATTCTATTTCCTTGTTTAGATTATGTCATTTTAATGTTTTCTAATATTATCCAAGTTGTTTTCCCTATGCTAACTAAGTTCCTTGCATCTCCTCTTTCAAGATGAAGTGTAACACTTAGTGTAAATCCTCCTAAATTCATCTAGATTCCTTCAAATTGACCATATACTACGGATAAACAACTAGTTCAAAATTTAGTATAGATTATACACATCTAGATTACGTCAATTTTAATTAGAATGATTCAAATAATGAGGAATATGAAAATACCAACGATGATGTACACACTGATGCTCATGCTCCACCACATTGGACTACTGATCCACTTCCACCCATTGTTGATAATAAAGTTATACTCAACAAAGATTTTATTCTCCAAAGTTTTAAATAAAGACACAAGGAATAGCCTCAAGATCATACTCTTATATTATAATCTCTCATGGACATCAAAAAGGTTAAACAAGTTGAGTTCTTTATTCTTACAGAGCAACCAATTACAAATGACACTATAAGGGTAACTATATCTCAACAACCCCTATAACATCCCAACCTACTTTCATTCCACTAGTTATAACTAGTACATCCCTATCTCCTGATGTGGTACCCCTTGTGTAAGGGATAATATCTTTTCAATCCAAGGTGGTACATCTTGATCAAGATTCCACAAGACCTACATAGGCTATGGATTCTTTTTCTCTTTTAAATACACCATTGGCATGTCACATTGCATCTACACCCTTGCCACTAAGTTTCTTTCAACCTAAGCTTACTCTTTATGATGGCAAGGGTGATCTAGAGATGCATTTGAGAGCTTTTCACATATCATTCTTGGATTATGTGCTAAATGATTTGTTATTACCAAAGATATTCCCATGAAACCTAAAGGATTATGATTTACAATGGTTTTATAGTCTACCAAATTAGTTAGTCAATGCATTCAATATTTTATCCAACATGTTCCTAGCACTTTTCAATATGTCAGCATTGGTGATAAGGTCTCTTATGTACAAATTGCATAATAGAAAAAGAAATAAAATGAGCATCTCATAGACTATGTGCTTTGATAGAAGACCATTTTGGTTAATATTACTAGCCCCATGATAGATCAAGAGTTATAGGATCTCTTCAAATAGAGCCTTCTACCAGCATTGCAAGAATCTATTATGTTTAAAAAATTATATTCCTTCATTGAATTATGTCATACACTAAAAGAAAGAGAATTAAAACTCATTTCAATGGGAAAACTCAAGTATACAGGAATCCCATACATAAAAAACAAGAGTAATAGCAAAGTCCCATAAAAGATCAAATTCAATGATAAGAATAATTAGAATCAACCAACAGTGAATGTGGCTTCAGAGCCCTTTCAGCATGTGGTTTTATCAGCACCTCCTCAGTGTGCATTTACCAATCTACCAGTTTCTCTATCTAGGGTTTTATAGTAGTTATTAAAATGTAACATCATCATTCTCCCTCCTATTTATAAATTTTACCTAGTAAATCCTCTTCCATAGGGATATGATCAGAATGATTTTTTTGATTTTCATAGGGCATTAGGCCACACTACAAATAGATGCATTAGTTTGAGACATAAGATACATGACTTAATATATGACAACATAATTCATCTTGGCACTTTAGTTGAGCTTCCATAAGCAAATCCAACATAGGATAAATCTTTGAAAAGCTTCTTAAATCCATTTTCATATCATTATAAATAAGAGAAAGGGGACACATTAGGTGTTCATCACACATATCATGCACATCCTCCACCAGTTACATACCAGGCACCTTTAATTTTGTCACATCTTTTGAGTGGTATGATAGGTGTGTGTGAGTCTAGGGTTCAAAATAGACCTTTGATATCCTTCTCAAATTAGGATATTATTGGGGATAATTCATATTATAATGCACTCTTTATTAGAGCATATATGCATAATCATTACATTCACAGTGTTCTCATCGATAACGGTTCTAGTGTCAACATGTGCACCATTAAATTATTGAAAAAATTGGATTATTCAGAGTAAGATATCACTCTGACCGATATAGTTATCATCCAATTTAGTGGGCACATACAGATTTCATTGGGTAAAATTATACTTCATTTATAGACTATTCCAACACATGTGACCACACATTTCACCATAGTTCCTAGTGTAGGAGTTTTTGATATGTTACTTGGTCACTCATGGATTCATAAAATTTGAGTAGTACCATTTACAATTCATAAATACATGAAATTTATTCATGTTGATCAGGTTATTATAGTTGGTGGAGTTCCATATGAGTTACCACTCCCCACTTCAGAGTCATCTCTTTTGCAGTCACTAGTTCTAACTTCTCCACCAATTTTAGTTTCCCCACCAGTTACATTTATTCCTCCACTATAGATTTAGACATAGTTGACGTACCCATCACCATTAGAGAGAGTTCAGACACCTCCAAAACTTTAGGATTAAAGACATCTTCTAGCTACAATATTCATGCCTAGAGTAGTAACATTGAGATCACATGCTTCTAAACATAAAGCACACTTTCAGAGAACTCCTTCTCCTACTTTTAGATGGGTACCTAAGAGTCCATTAGTTTCATCCACTTCTTATAGTTATAGGGGAATCCCACATTTTATTTTCACTTTAAAGATATTAGAATAGTTATAATGCACACATCTCTTAGAGTCATAGTCTTAGCCTTTCCATTCTACTTCACGATCATGCATGATACCTTTATTTAATACAGGACACCATGATAGGGAGTCTCATATAAGACTCATAGGTTATTATCATTTATTCTCAATCTTTCCTATACATAGCTTATTTTAAAAATATAAAATATCAAAAATACCAAAAACATTCAAATATATCCAAAACACAAAATAAAATTGATTTTATGCATCATCCATATTACATTACTGCTTCTATGCTAGACTTACATTCATTATTCTATGTTATTCTTTGTTGATTTATCTACATTACCATGCTTCACTTTAACTTCTTTGAGTGTGTGAAGTGACACCCAGATCCTTGATTGCTTCACTCTACCTATTGAGGGGGCATCCTACTTCTACAAATGAGATACACATCAATATACATACCCACTTGAGGCATCTTCTACATGACTACACCATCTAGGTTATGTTATTCCTACACCACACACTCTAGTTATCATGTTGGCATACATTAATCACTAAGCTTACATGTATTACTACATCAACACTCACTACTATCTTGCACTTGTGTATTTCCTAGCATATACCTAATCTTGTACTAATATGTCTTGCATACTTCCACTTCTTGCTTTGATTAGTTAGATGTGATTTCACTTCCATTATATACATGATTTCCTTTCTTGATCGGTATAGATTGATGTGTTTTCATTTTCTCAATTCTTCTTCCATGCCTTGTATGTGTTTTAAGACATTTGTCAGTGTCCTTTACTTTTATTCATGTTTGTGCCTTAGGACATTTGCCAATGTCCTTTATTTTTAATCTTCCATGTTCCTGTGGTCCTTATGTCAACTTTGCTTATTTCAATTATATGTGTATGTGGCATTTGAATATGCTCTATATGATTTCTTTCTAGTTTGAGTGACATGTGCCCATGTCCTTTGATTTATTGGCCCCTTGGTCACTCTTGTATGCTTCTTATTTCTTGATTTGTATGTTTTTTGTCTAAGTACTTTTCCTATTTATAAATTCATGATCCATATCATGAATTTCCTTTCTTTCTTAGATGCAATGATGGACATCATGATCCATCTCTCCTTGCTAATAATTAACACTTTTGATTCTAATTCATTACATTGCACATGATATTACATTGTTACATATATCTAGGTATTACCCTATTGATCTAATAATATATCAAATCAAACCATGATATATCTTGAGATATCTTATTGATTATCATTGTTATAACATGTATATTTCTAGCTTAACACAATTTTAGGGCTCTTTCTTCTTAGGGAAATCATTACAACATCATCATTCTGACCCTTAAAAGAGGGGGAAATAAAAAAGGGTTTTGTCATAGAGATCAAAGCTCTTAATGGTCAAAAAACTAGTTTTTAGAAAACTCATAATATAATCTAGACATCAGACTATGCATAATAGACAAAGTAGACAATAAATAATCTCGAACAATTACCATATTTGGCCCTAGAAAATAGTACCAAAGCTAGAATATAGTGTCAAATAATAGGGCACCATATTTTTGGTGCTTTCATCTAGATAGCTAAAAAATCATTTTTTCCAAAAATAGACAAAAAAATGAGTTTAGTCACAAGTTTGTCAGCTCAATAAAGTCTATATTCAACATGTTTCAGTATAAGTTTAGTTATAGAGGGAATAATGTATATCATGATGTCTCTAACTTTCAATTTTAGATTAGGTAGTTGATATAATTTCTAGATCAGAATCCATGTTCTATACACCAATGATTAGGGGCAATGTGCTCGACACATTGATCCTCCCCTTTTTCGAAGTTTAGTTTATTTTCCAAGTATGTCTCAATAGGTTCATGACTTACTCCATCTACAGCTGGTTGGCATCCTTTTTCAAATTTTTGATTTCATACAAGATTAACTTCCTAAGTACTTGAGTTCCTAAGTTGGCTTCCACATAAGCCTATTACACTAGTTTTGGAGTGTCTTTCATACAAGCTTAATCTCTATCTTTTAAAATGGCCAAGAGTGGCCTAGTTTCTAGCATGCATTCAGCTATCCATGCCAACATTTTTAGATCATAATAAATTCATGGGCTTTAGGGGCCATATCATATGACATCTATTCCTTACAAATATTACTTTATAGCTTCAATTCATGGGGAAATGATGGAGCCAAAAGACTAGCTAGCCTTTGTCTTCTTAAGCCACCTATTTAGAGGGATTTGACATACACTCCAAACATTAAATAACACATACATGATTCATTAGCTTCACTCAGTTGGTAATGTTGGAACCAAAGGGCCTACCTTTGCATTCTTGAGCCACTTCCAAGGAATTGAGAAATCATCTCCATATGTAATAGTACTTTTGGTATAAGACACACCTAGTATAGTCCAACATCACAATAATTTGTGTATTGGTTCATGTACCTAGTGAGGTGTATTCGTTCCTTTTCCCTATCCTCAACATATAGCCATCTAATAGCATTTAAAGCTTATTCAAACTTTTACACCAGTCCATAGTCATTCCAAGTACACCCAATTTCACATTTACTTGCATTTTCATCACGTTATTTCACCAAGCACTCCAATGGGAGAACTACATATAGCTTGATCCCTCCTTAGAGTATTGATATGTAGGCAACATGCCAACACATGGGGTGTAAAGGGCATCTAGCATATCTTTTACACACTAACCCCTCCTCTCTTTTCTCTAAATTTTACATTAAAGTTCAAACACAAAGAGGGCCTATGGTATTGAATATTAAATCAGGTACAAAATGATCTCCATGGAATTTCAAGATTTGATATTTCATAAGTAGGCCCACATAGATATGGCACACAAAACCCATAATGCTTAGATCACTAGGATAATAGTGCCAAGATAAGACTACAATAGCAAAACCTAAGGAGTCTCACTTTCAATGCTTCTATCTAATCAAGAAATAAATTCCATATTCCTATTTGTGGTAGTCTCCCAAGCCTTCATATAGATTTCTAAACCTTGTCTCAGTCAAAACAATATTGAATAAGATAAGTTTGATTTTATCTCTCTCACTACTATTTTTTTAAAATCCCTAATTACAGTCAAATTTCACAAATCATTAGCCTAATTATTTTACATTATTTAAAAATTTTATCTACTCATACCCATTTATTATTTAAGAATTAAACATCTAATTTCACAAAAATAATAAATCACAAACTTAGAGCATGGGACCTGACTGAAAGCTTTGAAGCTTTCAACATACTAGCACTTCCTAGAGAGAAAAATTAAATTACTAATTCATTAGCTGATGCTTCTACTAATCTAGAGTCACTATAATAATCTAAGGTAAAAAATTTCTCAATTGAATTGGTACCTTGATCCTCTATTCTAGATAACATAAAATATTTCTAGGTCTTTGATGATGACTAACAAATTATTTAGTTTTTAACTAATTTATTAGAATTCAAATTGAAAATCATCAATGATAAGGACATTAATCACCTCTATCAAGAGGAATCAAATAAAGAATGCAATATCTATCTCAAAGAGAATTAAATTATAGTTGGGTTTTAGTCTCCTTTAAAATACCATTTGACAAAGACCCTCAATCTCAGCAACTCAGGCATCCCAAGGTCAATGAATCAAACTTTAGAAGGTAAATTCTAGGAGATGAGCACAACCCATGCTATGTTAATATTGGTATTAGTTGCACTCCAAAAAAGAGATAGCAAGTGAAGGATAAAATCACTTGGTATAGGGATTTCATTTCTTGGACATATGAACACTTGAAAGTGTATGACCTATAGGTCATTACTCACATGATTCCCTTGAATCCAAATCACAAACCATTTAGACAAAGGCAAAGACTAGTCAATCCTATTCTAGAGTGTCTCATTTAGAGAGTAGTAGAGAATATTTTAAGCGTAAAAATCAGCTTTCCAGTATGACATTCTACCTGGGTGGCTAATTTGGTCCTATTAATAAAGAAGAATGATGAGACCAGATTATGTGTGGATTTTAGGAACTTAAATAAGGCTTCCAAAAATGACAATTATCATCTACCTTCTCTAGATGAGGTGATATAGATAGTAAGTGGTTCTAAAATGATGTCCTTTTTGGATGGATTTTTAGGCTATAATCAAGTACTAGTGCAATCTAAGGACAAAATGAATATGGTTTTCACTACAAAGTGGGAATTATGCATATAAGAGGATACCATTTGGCCTAATAAATATAGGAGCTACCTTTTAATGCACTATAGATCACACATTCAAAATACTAATAGGAAAATTCATAATCATCTACATGGATGATCTTACAATATTTTCAAAGAATCAAAAAGACCACATAAGTCATTTATAGTCCATATTCAAGAGATGAATTTTTTTTGATATTTAATTAAACCCAAAGAAGACCATATTCAGAGTGATCAAAGGTAAGATTTTTGGGCACATCATCACTAAGGATGGGATCACCATTGATCCAAATAAAATTCAAGAAATTTCAAAAAATTATCCACCAAATAGTAAGAAGGAGATTAAATCAATCTTCAAAAATATTAACTTCATAAGGAATTTCATCTCAAGATTTTCATAAATTGTTAGACCTCTAAACATCATGCTCAATCAAGATGCCAAAATACATTGGACAATTAAAGCCTAAAAATCCTTATAGGACATTAAAGATGTAATATCGTAGGCTCCATTATTAATTAGTCTAAATTTTATGAATTTTTTTACCTATAATCATTCACTTCAAAGAATATGATTATTGTTTTCATCATGTAAAAGGAGGAAAATGAGCATCCAATTGTGTTCATGAGTACAAATCTAAAAGATGCAAAAATTAGGTATTCTATGATTGATAAACAATTTTTCCCCCTTATCAAAGTCATAAAAAAGTTTTGGATTTACATTTTGAGGAATAAAACCATTACCATTATACTTGATCCTTTGGTCAAGCTCACCCTATCATAGAACAAAATAGGAGAATGATGAGGAAAATATATGTCCAAGTTGCAAGAATTTGACATAGAGATCAAGCTTGAAAATATTATTTAGAGCTAAGGAATTATTCAACTTATGACTAAACCAAATCCAGACATCACCATTTAAGATGTATGTGAAGCTCAAGTATCTAAAAGAGAATGGTATACTGATATAGTAATATATTTACTTATAGGAACATATTCCTCAGAACTCAAAAAAGAGAGAATAAGATTATTGAATCTCAAAGTTCTTCATTACATGATCAAGAAGAAAGTATTGTATAGAATAAATTATTAAGTTATTTACCTTAGGTGTGTATTCATAGATGAAACTAAATAAATATTAGAGAACTTACATCATAAGATAAGTAGTGGTCATCCATCACAAAATACCATAGCCTCTAAGATCTTAAGAATGAGATACTATTAGCCAATAGTTTTCAAGGATGCTCACATCAGAACATGTCATGAATGCCAAACTCTAGCTAAGAGAGAATTACACACAATAATGTGTATACAGTCAGTTATTGAAGGAAGGCCATTCGCCTAGTGGGGTTTATACTTCATTGGTGTCATCAACCTAAATTCTTTCACAAGCCATAATTTTATCCATACTGCTATAGACTAATACACTAGATGAACCAAATCCATAGCCACAAAGAATTAGAGAGCACAAGATGTGATTCACTTCATGGAAGAACACATAATAAATAGATTTGGCATGCCTATTTCTATAGTTTGTGACAATAGACTAGCTTTCATATCAATAGAATTTACTGAGTGGGCACATGACAACTAGATTATTATTAGGTCAACTTTTAGCTATTACCCTTAGGGAAATAGATTGATAAAATCCACAAATAAGAGTTTGATTGATGTAATTAAGAAATTAGTAGGCAATAAGCCTAGGGATTGGCATAATTTATTGAAGTATGTTATTTGGGTAGAATAGACTATACACAAACAAGCCCTTAAATTTTCACCTTACCTATTAGTGTATGGATGAAAACCAATATTCCCTATCATGTTGAAGCTACCCACATATCAATTTATGTAGGGCTACATAGAACCAAGTGATAAAATGGAATCAAGACTGTTGGACATAATAGAAATGGAAGATTCAAGGAATGACACCTTACAGACATTCAATAAACACTAGGATATGATCAAGAGGTGGTTTGATAAGAGAGCAAAAGTCAAAGAATTTAGGATTGTATATCTAGTGTTATTTTTGGATAAAGCCCATGAAAATAAAAGATAACATGACAAGTTTGCCCTACTATGGATTAGAACATATCGTATTTTAAAGATCATGGGTAGTAATGTGTTTCATATGAAGGACCTCTAAAGCAATGAGCTTACATATCTAGTCAACGAATAATTACTAAAGCACTACTTCAAGGTTTTACCATTTGTTGATGTTATTGAGTAGTAAGGGATAGATGAATGTAACTATAGTATTAGATTTTTTTCTTTCATATATTAGATTTTGTGCTTTCTTGGTTAAGTTTATTTCTTTTTTGGATTAGTTATTCTTTGATTTTTATGATGATCAGGATTGTGTTTTCTCTAACTATAACTAAGTTAAAATCCAAACCAATTGAGCTCATGACTTATAGAAAAGGGGAAAATTAAAATCTTGACACTTTGAGACTAGTTTATAGATTGGGTGTATTTCTATGTTTTTGAGTCTTTCAGATGAAGGTAGGTAATCATGGATTATTCTGAATGGTGTCACAATTGAATAATTTTACCAAGCATGTGTAAGTTTCTCTCAAAATACTTCATATAAATTTATAAAGTTTTCTTATTTTATTAGATCAAATGCACTTATCACATTAAATACCTATTTCAAGCGACAATTTTAGGTATAGGTGTAGTTGGAAGGGACATTCTAGTAATGATTTGTTTTATAATTATACCAACTCACTAGGATTCTAGTTCTTCTCTTTTCCATTCAATAATAAAAGAAGAAAAGAACCAATGAATTCAAAAGAGAAAAATAAGCTCTAAATAAAAGCAAATGCTCATATGATGAAATAAGGTCAATGTACTATAAATCATGATCAAAAGAAAATAATGGAAAGAGAAGAGGAGCTTAATGTATCTCTATCAGGGCTATGGATTCCTGGATAGTAGTAGAGTAATGCTTGAGTTACCCTTATTTTTTGAGGTTTAAGAGATACTAAAATGAAACATGCAACCTCATCAAAGCCTTTGAAAAACTCACCATAGTAAGGGATAAATGAATTACATATTTTGACACACACAAATCCAAGAAATTAGAAGGCAAGTATGTTGTGTGAATTAACATAAGATTTTTTTTCATATTTTTTATTTACATCTTGTTTTATGGCACACTTCATGATTAATTTAAAGACTTCAAACCAAATTTCTAGGTTCTTGAATACTCAAGAGTATTCCCCTTGTGAGCCACCATTTGTGTACCCAACATCCCCTCTTTATTTACAAAAATGGGGACCCACTTTTTTCAAACTATGGTCTTGACTTTGATCCCCTCTTCTATATGTTTATGCAAAATCTAGGAGATGATTGATTATTGACCTTTTCATAATTTATCAAAATGGCATAGGTATTATGTTAATAGACTAATTCTTTCTATCAATATTAGTCTATTGGGCTTATGTCTTTGGGCTTATCTTTATCAGACTTGTGCAATTTATCTTTATCGGGTATTTTCTCCATTATTTGAATTCTTTTGGATTTTGTGTTTTGGACTTATTATTGTGGGATTTTTGGCCACAAACTTATCTTTATCAGGGACATTGTTATGTAAATTTTTTCTAAATTAATTCCCTTGATTAAATTAGGTTTACAATACTCTTTTGGTGACCTTTTTGAGACTTACTCTTAATATTTTTTAAAGTTTACCCTCAATAATTTTTTCCTGAGCCTTTTCCCTTTGAAACATTTCCTCAGACATTTTGTCCAAGAGATTTTTCCCTTCACACATGCCCTTTGAGACTTTTGTTTCAGGCCATTTCCCTTCAAAACATTCCTTCAAACATTTTTTTGAAAGATTTTTCCCTTCGCACATGCCCTTCAGGACTTTTATCCCAAGCCTTCTCCCTTTGAACCATTACTTTAGACATTTTGTCTATTTTCCCTTCATATCTACCTTTAGGAATTTTATCCTAGGCATTTTTCCCTATGATCCTATCCCTTAGTACTTTTACCCCAAACCAATTCCTTCAGAATTATTGTCTAAATAAAATGTAATCCCTTCAAACTATATGTCTCAGATACTTTGTTCAATAAAATTAGGGTTTTCATAATAATTACCCCACACAAAAAATTTGTAACAATTTCCCCAAAATAAATACCATACTACCAAGTGACATCCCTGATTAGAAAGCATTTTATTATATTTTAAAATTAATTTAAGATTTTAGCCTAGGTCCCAATCATATTTCTCATACAACTAAGATCTTAGGATAGAATATTCATGCAGGTTCCTTTATATATATTTCCCAAAGTATTATGCTAAGTCGTCTTCATGTTTATACTTGTAGGAGTAGGGAGTCCCGAGGAAATGACAAGTGTCTATCTTTTATGGAGTTAAGTCAACTTGTAGGTCATGTGGACATCTTTGACCTTCATGTCAACATAAAAACTAATCTTAGAGATAAAAGGTTTGGGTTTAAATTATAAAAATCATGTGGGAATCATTAACAACTATAAGGACATCTTTGACGGTCAAATGAACATTAAATTTAGGCTTAGTAACTAATAGACATGGAATAAAATTATGACAGGCACATGGACATTATTGACTATTGTGAGGATGTCTTTGATGGTTGTGCAGACATCAAATTTAAGATCAGTAAGAAAATGATATGGGATTAAATTTTGGTAGTCATATGGATGTCATTGATGGTCATGAGAACATCATTTATGGTTATGTGGATGTCAAATTTAAGCTTGTAAATTATCCATTTTTTGAAATCAAAGGTTTCTAGGCTAGTAAAATCGATGACCAGCATTGATTCATATAGTTGATTTAATGATATGAGATTGATAGATACTTTTTAAGGAATGAGGATGTGATAAGTGTCAAAAGGTCAAAGGAGTCTATGATTCAAAGCACTAGATCTATGAACCACATTAACTTGAGCATAGATGATCAATGATGTGAGATCAACATGGACATTTCAAAGGTACCAAAACTAGCAAAAGGCTACCATGTGTCATAAAAAAATTTGAGATATGATTATAAACAACATAAAGGCCTCATGGAGTTATCAAATGGCATGCTCACATTCCATCATGTAGAGGATCAAACAACATGAGTAAACAATATACTTTTCAAAGAGTTAGACTCAATTAGGAACATTAACATGCATGGTTAGTGAATATGAAAGTGAAGGCAAAGGTGAGCATGCAATGCATAGTTTAGTTAGATTGATCACAGCTAGCAATAGTGTCATTAATTATAAAACATTAGTAAAGTGGTACTTATCTTTGATGCATGCCTGAGTTCTATTTGAAGGTGGATAATCTAAAAATATTCAATATGTTATTCTCATAACCTATAAAAGGGAGTATTACCATGTAGTTCGATCGATAATTATAAAAATTACCTCAATCTTTATACACATGCACACGTTGTATAGCTTTCTCAAGGCTATTTTAAACTGATAACTACAATTGGACTCTTATATTATTTTAAACAATAGTTAAAACTCAAGTTATGACTATCACATGTAATTATCTTGCATTACCTTAGAGGATAAGGTGACTCCTTCCCAAATTCTATATAAATAAGAGTAATCCAATATGGATTTTATTAGAGAATTTTGAATACATGAGCAGCATCAATTTTGATCATTAGTGAATGTGTTTATTTATTTTCTATCCAATTTATGTGTAATTAGTTTTTACTTTATTTGGTTTTATGTTTTAATAATATTTAGTGTGCAATAGCTATGAATGGGTTTTTGATTATTTTGATTGGTGTACTAATCTTAGATGTGAAACAACTATTGAGAGATTGGTAAAATATATTGGTTAAGATAGTTAATTTGATTGAGTCATAATTTTTTTTATGCATGTGTGTTTTATTGGATGTATTTTTTTGTTGTGTGCAAAAGCTACCTTAGATACTTCACTAGCCCAAGCCATAATCTCCTAATTAGGGGTGTGTAACAACTAACCTAAAAGGAGCAATCTTTTTTTGAGACCTATGAATTTCTTACATCATTATATCCTTAGAATTATTAGCCACATTTTATTATATGTGTGTAATTTTTTCTACCAATAGTCATAGGCTCTAAGAACACTTGTCCTTTTAGAAACTAGCTAGAGGAGTGATTCCTAAAAACCATAGAAGATTCATTTTCTACCTTACCCTTCCCTCCTTTTTTCAATTTGTTTTAAGATCTACTCACTCTAGATTAGGAACCAGCCATCCATCCAACTCACATAGAGATTCACTACCCTTATTAAGAACCACACCTCCATCCAAAAAAATTTGTCAACAACCTACATGCCCTACTTGTTATTCCATCAACAGGTTGTAACAAACCACATACCTATAGCTCATGTCATAGAGTGGAGCTTACCTCCATTGAGATATTAAAATGTTAAAGGCTACCTCATTTGACTATGTTTTGCATAAAACCTTCATCAACACATGCATACCCCATTTTATGGTGAAAGTAATCTTGATCTAGTTTGATTCTTACACTAGGATTTGGTTATAGCCAAAATAATCATCTAGAAGAGAAAACCTTTTAGACCCTGATATAGTTTTTAGAATTTACTCCATTGGAGGAAGGGGATAATGATCCTTTAGAGATGTTTTGTTCATATCTCTGAAATCTACACAAATCCTAATTTCACCATTCTTGTTTCTTATAGGGACCAAATTAGTAACCCAAGATGAGTGTTTGATAAGGAAGATGGTGTTAGCCTCTATTAGTTTAGATAGCTCACTCTTCATCAAGGGTTCTATTTTGGATTAATTGGTCTCTATTTTAGATTATGGTAAAAGCAGGTTTTGAAGGGACCCCAAAACCCTTTAACAAAATCAAAAAAGATAAAGCATTAACAACCACCAGGAATAACAATCCTGAAACTTACTGAAGAGTAGCATAAAACTAAGTTTTACAGGGACCTAAAACCATAATGATGTTATAAAATAGAACTGAGCAAATCGAGACATTAAAATTTTGCAAAATACCCTAGGTTTCTTTATCACTTTGATTTGATAGAGACACCATCAAATCTATCAATAAAGGTGGCCATAGCCATGTCGAGAAAAAGGTCATGCTCCACCATGCCCTCAAACCCTAAAAATGCACAGTTCGCAACCCTAGCATCCTTAAATTCATGACACTACTCATCCCAGTCAGAGATCTTAGGGCCCAAGCTATAGGGAGGGCCATTTGGATCCCTCTCCACTTTTGGCTCCTTGAGTTCCTCCTCTTCTTCTACAACAGCCATGACCTTTTCACTCACATTGCTATCAACAACCATGGTAGCCTCTGTGAGCACCCTGTGCAGCTCCCCATGGCAACTGATGATGAGAACCCTATGCAGCTCCTCATGGCAAAACTGTGTTGATAAGTCAACAGCTATGGCAACCTCTGTAAGCACCCTGTGTAGCTCCCTGTGTCAGCCAATGATGAGAACCCTGTGCAGCTCCCCATGGCTATGGATCCACAACATGTGATACAATTCCTTAATTGGTCTTTGTTTCTACCTAATAGGCTTGGTATTTGGATCAAGCTCAATTGTATGGTGGGATAAGCTAGGGTCAAACCCCCTTAGATCATGATAACTCAAAATTAAGTTATCATCAAATTTTTGACAAAACTCAATAAAATCTTATTTTTTAGAATCATTGCATACCTTTCTTATCTTCAATGATTTCCCTTCTGAGATAACCATTGAGTTTTAGTCTTCTTCATTTACCATGATATTCTTCTTTTCACCTTTCAAATGATCATTTGAATTGAAGATGTTTTCCAGAGTAACAAGACCCATAGGTAGTTTGTTTGTCATTAATTAGATGATTTCATCCCCATATTAATCTTGGAGTTATGACTAGTTCCTATCAAATAATTTAGCTTCTTCTCTCAAAAATTTGATAATTTTTTTGTCACTATCAAAGACTTACTAATTGGTTACATTATCAGGAATAGATGGCCTTACTATCAACCTTACACGCTGGCTTTTTTCTTCTCTATTTATTTACGTAGGTTATATTTGGAGCCTACTAAGGCCATACGATTAGCATCTTTATTTTATGCTCTTGGTACTACTTAAATGTTCAAAGTGGTAAAGTCTTATAGTAGGTCCTAGACCCTATGTTTTTAAGATCTTAAAAAATTATTCTTAGTTATGATTTTGGATCTCATTTGGTGAATAATCAACTCACTGCCACCAAATATTTGTAGGGATTTTATCCCTCTCTCCTTGGTTAATTATAGACCTCGAATCAAAGCTTCATATTTAGCTACATTATTTGTGTAGTTGAACTAAAGTTTGAAAGAATATAAATAGCTTTCTTTTTGTGGAGAGATTAAGACAATACTTTTATCTACACCATTCCTACTTCTCAAACCATCAAAGAACAATTTACATATTCCTTGAAGATCTTTAGCTAGTTTTACTAGGTTCAGGATAATTGAATCATTTCCATGAATATAACATGTACCTAACCATGTTTCTATACATAGCCATAAGGATAAAATTATATGGTTAATCCTCAATCATCTAGATGAGTATCTAGAATCTCTTTTATAGGTGTTTCAACTCCATGATCATCCTCCTCTTCCTAGCCCTATAGTGAGTATTTCATATCTATAAAGACAAGATTGTATGGATCAATATGGTCTTTAGTGATTGGTTTAGCTTTTATTATCAATCTTGTTCTATATATCATCCTAAGAAACATGTGAGACCTATCCATAGATAGATACCCTCTAATTTCTATAGTGAAATCTCATGAAAGATAGATGGAAAAATAAGGAGGAAAATCTATAACTAAGATATCTTGGTAAATTAACAAGCTTGGACATGCTTGGATAGTGAGATTTATCCCTTTTATTATTCCTACTAGTTGAATAGTAGTCCCATCTAATTAAACCACACCTTTATTCATAGGTGTATATTTATACCAAGGGCATCAACTATTTTCTTATGTATAATAAAGTTGATAGCCCTTGAATATACCATGCAATTATTAATGAGATGCTTCCCTATTATGAGTGAAAGATAAAAGCGGGGAGGCTTACCATTTTTTATTTAATTACTGCCAGTTTTTCATTGACATAAATTAATTTTAGCAATGGGTCCCTTGATTGGAACTTTATCTATTATCTAAAATTTTATCAAAGCTTCCTGTAGTAAATCTCTTTGCACTAAAATGGATAGTGATTCCCACATAGTAACATTAAAATTATTATTTTTTATCTACTCAAAAATGCTAAAAATAATTTTACCATCCTTGGTTGGTGCTTTTGTAGGAGCTACGTCCTCTTTTGCAAGATTTCAAGTCAACACTTTTGCTTTAGACTAGCTTGTAGGTACAAAAGGTTTCCTTTGTATTGTATTGTTCTTTGTAGGTTATTATACAACTTTGGAAGTTGTAGCTTGTTCCACCCTAGGGGTTTGATCACTTTCTATTGCTATTTTATTTGAATGTGTATTGGCTACCACCGAAACTATACCATTGACCAATGCCTCCTCATGATTTACAACACAAAAGTCCTCCTCTTACCAGTTTATACGAGTAGCCTTGCCCTGAGCAAGTTCTTATATATCTATTTATTGGTAAGTGGTTTCTTCTTTTTCTCCTATTGTGTTTGATATGCCTTTCACCATCAAGGCTTGACTAATAACACCATTAGGACAAGTATTATGATTATATGGCTGTGTACAAGGATAACACCATTTGTACTCTTGAGCCAGGTTATTTTGAATAGGTACAATAGCTTTGGAAACACCTAGTTTAGGTAAATAATGGATGTTTAGAGGTTTTTCTTTGAATATTTTGGCTTTATGGCTATGAATTACCTTGGTGTGGCTACCTATGGGGTTGGGATGCTTGGTTAGCTTGTTGATAAGGCTTCTAGTTCTAGGATTGTTTCCTCTTCATTACTACTAACTTAATGCCAAAACATTTGAGTTGTGATTTAACCTCATATAAATCATATATTGGAGTGGGAGTTAAAGTTGGTATTTTTCTTGTGGGGGAATTGGATTAATTACAGGTGGTGTAGGAGGCATTTCTATAAATAGAGGTATTGTTGGCCTTGGGTAATTTTTTCTTAATTGTATTAAATAATTTTATACCCTTATTATAATTTTATAGGCATTGGGAAGTGTTGACCATTTTTACCACAAGTCAAAATGGGTCAATGTCCCTATAGTCAAAAACTTATATAGAGGTTGTATATAATGTTATAGGGTGTATTTAATGTTATTCCATATTTTTTATCTTTGGTCATAGTCTAATTAGTCTATATGTCATTTTGAGTCACCTAGGGGTCATTTTAGAGAATTAAATGCAAGTAATAGGGTTTCGTGGTGTTTGAGCAGTTCAAAGTCATGGATGAAGTTCATATATTCCTCAAGAAATTATTGGAGCTATATAGAATTTAAAAAAATCTCATAACATAACTCTAACTAGACTATACTATCATGGGATGTTAGGAAAAAATAGATGGGTCAACTCACTTGCGCATATTATAAATTTGCTCAAAAAGCCTCATGTGGCTAATTGATCACACGTGATCAATGACCTTAGTGTCAAGAACATCCCATACAAATATTGTGTATTGATGACCTCTCCATCTTGAGATATAAATATTTAAATTTGAACAAGTAGAGAGTAATAGTCACATAGATGTTATTGATGTTCATGTAGATGTCAAAATCAAGCTTTCCAATTAACCATTGGGGTTCAAATTATGATGAGCATGTGGACATCAATGATGGTCATGCAAACATCAATGATGGGTATGTAGACATACAAATTAAGTCTTGTAAAATATCCATTTGAATTTAAGTGTGGGTAGATCCAATATTTAGAATTCAAATGTACATGTAGATCTGATGGTGTGAGGACAACCTAGCAAAATTAGTGGGTCTAGGCAAAATTGATGATACATGTTCAATCATACCAAGTAAATCAATGATACGAGTAAGATTCAAAGGTAAATGAGCTTAGATTAAGTGAAATGCTACCAAATCTCATAATCTCATGACCCTAGATCAATGATCACTAGCCAACATTTAAGCTTCAAGTAAAGAGACTCCAGAAGAGATTGATAAAGCAAATTTGATCAGATTCCAGATAGATAACATGAAGCTATGTGTCCAAATGATAATAGGCATAGTTTATAATGGAATGAATAATGTGGAAAGGGAATTCCACATGGGAAACTATGTATGATCAAGGTTTATCTATAAAATTAAGTCCTTTAGACTCATATGCTACCATGAAAGCTCAGTCAAAGACCTAAGATGAATAGTAACTACAAAATATGAAGAACAAAGTCTAAGAAAGTAGTTAATGATTACATATGATGAATACATGTGTCTAGAATATATTTATAAGTTAAAATCATATATTATGATTTTCATATCATGTTTTAACCTCCCTTAAATACTACATATGTGTTAACTCTCTTCAATTTAGTTTTAAATGCTCAAGATATGATCCATGATGAAGGAAGTTTCACAAAGGTTAGTTGAAGAGTATTTGTACCATTTTAGAGAGTTTATCATGGTTTATATGGATATTTTCCTTGGGAAGCATTCATGGTCTATTCCATACTCTAGTAAGTTCTAATGTAACTATTTATTGACTGGACATGTATTTTAGTGACCTTTGAACTTCAGTCTTTCTTCTCTCTCTAAAATTCTATTAGTAGTTACCATTTTGGCCTTTGTAAGATATACCACACTTGGTATGGTGAAGCCCTACTAGTTTGATGTCAAATTATACCTTAGAATAGTTAAATAAATCTAGTTTTAATTTCAATAATATCTTGTTCAAGTGTGCAAAATTATGAATGGTTAAGTTCAATGATTCTATCCTTTGCTTTTCCTTGTCCTTTCATGTTTTATATAAGAAACTATCATCTAACAGGTCATATAGAGTGTATTCAAGTGTGTTAGGCTAACTTAATGTGTATTATTGTCTTTGGAGTGTGAAAATTTCCCTCTAGTTCATTTTCCTTGTGTCTCTTTATACATCTCACCTCTTTATTGAAACACTCATGTTAGAATTATTTTGGACTTTGAGACTAGTTGATATGCTTTATTTCTAAGTGAATGAAATGTTATGGTCATGTGAAAAATATCTTGGTGTATAACCCCATTATTTTAGGTTTAATTCATGAAAATTCTAACTCTTTTCCCCATAAGCAAGCATTAAAATAGGTGAAAGCACTTCAAGATATATTCAAGGAACTAGACCTTAAATCTAGAGGCTCACTTCCACTATAGGTACACCCACATTCATGTAAGTGTTCCCATGTTTCCCAAATATAGAAGAGGCTTAAACACCCTCTTCTAAGGTACAATATTTAGTGAAAATAATTCTATCATGCTTGATGGGACCATTATTTTCAAAACAACTTATCAAGGTGAATGTTGGTCTTGACAACATCAGTTGTAAATTAGTGTGCTACTCAATATTTAACAACTCCATCAAGATAATATATGGCTCAAACCATTATCCTATTATAAAATTTCTCTCATAATTCATGGTTCTCACTAGTTCATCCTCTAGTAGAGTGTTAAACCCCATTATTCCACTTATTCATCCTAAACTTCCCCTTGAAGTTCAATATCCTCAACCTAATATGCCCTTTGGATAACTAGTGGATTTTTATAGAGAGAAAGAGGTTAAAGAAATTGAATATGTTGAAGAGTTTGAATAAGATATGGCTAGACCTCATGCTTTCTCTACCTTCAACACTAAAAATCTAATTCACCTTCAAGCATATGATATTATTCCTCCTAATGTCATAAAAGGTGTGCCCATATTCAATGGTGAGAGTCATGTTACACCTAGAGAGCACATTAAGTATGTCTCCATTTTTTGTATCTTCCATAATATCACTCAGATAACATTGATATTAGACTCCTTACCATGTCCCTTAGAGCAAAAGATCTTGATTGGTATAGAGCTTGAGAAGGTGGATGCATTACATCATGGGATGATTTTGGAGTATTGCTAACCTCAATATTTGGAAATGAAATTGATCATGCCTCTCTCATACATCAGCTCAATGAGATCTAAATAAATGATGCATGAATTCAATGAGAGGTTTCAAAAGACATAGAACATATTTCCTCCTCCTATGAGACCTCCTCCTAGTTTTGTGTTTCCTACTTACTTGAGAGCCATTGTTACTAAAATTATTGTTATGCTTTAATATATGGGTGGTTCCACTCTCCCTAAAAGATATAAAATTTCTATCAAAGCTAAGAATGGTCTCATCTAAGATGGAAGATTTCCCCCTAAGGTGTTTATGCCTCTTTTATCTCATAGTTTTTCTAGTACTCAAGACACAACCTAAATTTCCAGTACTAACACCAAGCCTAAATTTTCTCTTAATACGGTATAAAATTTCATGGATCCATATGTAGAAAATCAAATGCTAAAATCTTAGATTAAGCAAGTCAATGTGCAACTAGATGTTTATCAAAATCCATACCCTTACCAAAAATAATTTGTTTAATAGTATGGAATGGGAAGAGGTTAATGGTAGCCTAACCCCAATAGCCCTACTAATGCATACAATCCTAACTCTACCATGAATGCAAGAGAGATGATACCAATTCATAGAAATTTGGTACAAGGATAATATTGGAAAAAAGACCAATTCATGGATGCTAGTAAAAGTGGAGAGAAAGATTTTATTGCTCAAGGTGTATTTAATCCTCTTTTATCAACTGAAGATAAAGTCATTATGTAGATAAGTGAAGGTGGAAAGCTTCAAGGAGAGATCTTTAAAAACTTCCTAGTTGATGACACTTTTGTTCTTAATCAAGGAACCTATGTTGTAGAAAACACTAGATCCAATATGAAATATTTAATTGGTAATATTAATTTTCTTAAAATCTTATTTGATCCTCATATACACCAACAAATGATGTATATGTGACAACCTTAAATAACTCTACACATCTTCCAAATCAGAGTGTTGGAAGGACTGTTCAAGGCACTCCAATTCCTCAGGTTTCAAGCACTTCCTTACTTACAAGAATCCAAGATAAATTACGTATGTATTTTTTAAATATTTTATATTCATTTAAGAGTAATAAAACATCCATTTCCCTTTGGGATGTTCTTCATATGTCAAGTCAAAAATAGCTTCTATAAAAATAGTTGTCTGTTATCCCTACTAGTGTCCCTCCTTAAAATCAAAGTCATATCCATGTTTTCCTTAAAAATATATATAATATAATTTTTGAACCATATACTAGGGTTGAGAAACCTCCATCATTCTATCTCACTCTCATAGTGGGTGACAAACTAGTCCATAACTGCATAGTTGATAATGGAGCTTCTACTTCAGTCATTCCCAAATTAGTATCTAATAAATTGGGTATAAAATATGATACACATAAAAAAATATTTATAAAATTATATGGTACACCTATAGATACAATAGTTATAATTTAAAAATTTAAGGTTTTCTTGCATGATTGTCCAAGTTTTCCTATCTTGCAAGACATAGTTATTGTTGACCTCCCAACCCACTTTGCAATCTATCTATCAAGAGACTATACAGCTAATATTTATGGCTATCTATCAATTGATTGGTCCTTCTTGTCTTTTATCATAAGGTATGGGACCAAGGTGATAATTATGACACATCCTCTTATAATATTTTATATAGAACCTTACATTGAAACATTTTGTAATTTGAACTATGTGATTCATGAATAAAAAGATTCTATTATAGATTATGGTACTTCTTCCAAGCTTGAAGTAATTTTTTATTTTTTTATTGATTAATATGGTAAAAATACTTATGATAATTATCCTTATGCATTCACAGATTAAAATTATCTAGGAATATATTGTATACATGAAGAAGGAATACCAACACCTCTACTTGCCAAAGAAGAAGGTGAATATGATGAGATGTGTAAAATGTCTTTTGATGGTTCAAGAAGTAGAGTTGGTGTAGGATCCAATGTAATGTTAGTCCCCCCATCTAAATATAAATAATATGCTTCATATATATTTCATTTCAGTTGTTCTTGTAATGTGGTTGATTCATGGTCTTCAATGGGAAAGGAGAAAAGGAATCAAGATCTTACAAGTATATAGAGATAGTGAATTAGTTATGCATCAGGTTACAAATGTGGTTTCTACCAAAAACACTTTTCTTAAGTCATATAATCATAGGGTATGGTATTTTATTTAAGACTTCAATGCATTCAACATATAATTAGTCCCAAGGGAGTAGAATAATCATGTTGATAGACTATTTGCCATAGGAGCTCAATTTGATACACTAACTACCATAAAATAAGGAGGGAAGAAATATCACATTAAGATCATTATCATACCTTATCTACCTAATAATTAAATGTCTTGGAAATATTTTGATAGTGACAAGCACATTGCATGCTTATTGTAAAATGACGTTGAGTTTTCTTAAAGGAATCAAAGGAGACTTCAAGAATAGTTTGGTGATCAGATTATGTAGCTAAGTAAAAATAAGATACCTAAGGGTCTAGTGACCTTATAAATTACTCGCAGTGAGAATGATCAAAATAAGCAAGAGAAAGTGAGTATGTCTATAAAAGAGGAGAATTATGAAAGAGTCTTGATCTTCAAAGATAGTCTCCTCAAACTAGGAAAGGTATGTTCTAAATTAGAAAAACAAGCATTCATTAAGTTGTGTAAAAAGTTTCATGATATCTTTGCCTAGGAATATATATATCTCAAAGGATTTAATATTATTCTATCACCTCATACCATTGAATTGGAACCTAGATTTAAACCAATTAGATATAAATAAAGACCCATCAATCCCAAGGATGAGTAACTCATGAGGTCAAAGTTCACTAAACTTCTTGAATCTAAAATAATCTTTCCTATCAAGCATTCAACATGGGTACCTAACCTTGTGCCTATTAGAAAGAAGAATATGGAGATAATACTTTGTGTGGACTTCAGAGATCTTAATAGGGTGTCACTCAAATATCACTATCCTCTACCTTTAATCAAGTAGATTTTATAAGTGGTTTCAGGTTCTCAATGTTTCTCTCTCTTAGATGGATATTTAGGTTATAATTAGATTCTAGTGAATGAGGATTATTAGTTCAATACAACATTCACCACTAATGAGGAATGTTTGATTATAGAAAGATGTTATTTGGTTTATCAAATGCTAATGCTACCTTCTAAAGGGCAATGGACATGGCCTTCAAAGGTTTGATTAATGAGATGTTGTTAGTTTATCTAGATGATATAATAGTGATTTTTAAAGATGTTAATGAACATATGCAACACTTGAGACAAGTATTTTAAAGATGTAAGTAGTATGGAGTATCTCTTAATCCAAAAAAATGTATCTTTATTGTCCATAAAGGTAAGAGCTTAGGACACATTATTTCCAAGGATGATCTGGCTATTGATCCTACAAGGATAGAAGCTATTTTATCCCTAACATTTACCTTACATAATAAAAGTATCCAGAGTTTCTTAGGTAAGATAAATTTTTTAAGGAGATTCATACCTAGTTTTACATCTTTGGTGAAACCTATCATAGCCATACTCAAAAAGAATTAGGTATTTTCTTAGACAAAGGAAGGAAAGAATAGTTTTGAGGCCATTAAAAAGGTAATTTCATAAGATCCTACTCTTTTGAATCTTGGTTTTGCCAAAAACTTCATTTTGTATTAATTTTATAACCTTGATGTTGTCTCATCCATGTTAATGCAAGATAATGATGAGGGCGTGAAGCAACTAATTGAATTATTTAGTCAAGGTTTGAAATATTCTAAAGTTGAATACACCTTCATGGAGAAACAAGTCCTTTTTTTTAAGGGGACTAAATAATTTTAGGAATATGGTTTCAAATAATAAAATTCATGTTATGGTCACTCAATTAGTACCAAGGAGTTTATTTTGAGCAAACATATTAGTGAATAGAGTGTAGGTTGGATCACTAAAGTAATGTAATATGATGTTAATATAAAGGTGAAAAAGTTGATAATAGGTAAAGGCCTTTGTGAAAACCTAGCTTCAGATCTTCTTGAGTCAAAATAATAGGCTCTAGTCAATCATGATTGCTCCCAACTAGGTGGTTCCTTACATATACAAAGTTGGACACTAGATGTGATCATATTCCTTCAAAGTGTTAAGTATCCTAATTATATGAGTAGATATCAAAGGAAATATTTTAGACTACAAGTTATTCCATTTTTACTTATATATGGCTTGCTTTTTATAATGGATACTAATGGTGTATTATTAAGGTACATTAATAATGACCAATTCAGAGTGTTTCTTGAGAAGTTCTATGATGGAACAATAGGTCACTTCTCCCCAAGAACCATAGTTGCTAAGATCATGAGGGTAGGATATAATTGGTTGAGCCTCTTCAAGGACTATCATGCTTGGGTGAGGTGTGTACAATGTGCTTTCTTTATAGAAAAACATAAACTTATATCTCTCCCTTTGAAGCCTATCCAAGTAGATCAACCTTTCATGCAATGGGGTATTGACTTCTTTGGCATGATAAACCCTCCATCAAGTGTTGGTCATAAATTGATACTCCCAACAATTGATTAATTTACAAGGTGGGTTGAGGTAGTAGTATTGAAGGAAGCTAATTAAAATGTTATCTTGGAGTTATATTATATCATCATAACAAGGTTTGGTACTCCTATTATTATTTTAGATAATGCCCTTGTTTTTGTGGTGCTAAAATATCTTATTGGGTAATTAGTAATGGCATAATCTTGAGTACTTATTCTAACTTTTACCCTCAAGGTAATGGTTTGGCTGAATATACTAACAAGAATTTGATCATAGCCAGAGGGCTTAGCACACCAAATTAAAAACAATCCTATGAGATGATAGGATAACTCCCAAGAGGTCAATAGGTAATTCACCTTTTGTGTTTGTTTACAGAAGAGAGTTTAGGTTGTCTAGTTCTCAAGAACTACCTACTTTATAGTTGGCATATTAATTAGAATTACTTGATAACACTCCAATGGAGGTGAGATTGACATAGTTAATAGAGCTTCACAAGACTAGAGATAAGGCTCATAAAGCCATAAAACATCACCAAGTAAGAAAAGGTATTTTGAAAAGAAGGAAAATTCAAAAACATTCTAAGAAGGTGATATAGTGTTCAAATAAAATGAAGATAGAGCAAAACCAGAGAGGCTTACCAAATTTGATACAATATAGAGTGGACCATATGTCATCATCAAATGTAAGCAAAGCAATTCTTTCCAATTAGCAAGGATGAATGGAGAGGAGATACATATCTCTATGAATGGGATAAATTTTAATCCTTGTTATTGAGGTATTGAAAGTCAGTTTTGTAAATATAAATTAGGTGTGTATTTTGTTTTAGTTGTGTTTTCATGTTCCATAAGTGTTATAGTTGAACACATGTGTGTTTCTAATTTATGTCTTATTCTCATTGTTTTATGTTATTTGGTGTGTTGTTTTAAGGAAATTTGTATGTCAAACTTTTGAACATATGACTCCATAACCCAATGGATAGGATTAGGCAACTGGTCATGGCATAACAAGCATCCCACTCTTGAGAAATCACCAAGAATGTTAACCATTTTTACCATAATTTAAAATGGGTCAACCCCCCTATAGTTAAAAACATGTACATGTGTCTTATATAATTCTATATAGTGTATTTAATGTCATTCCATATGTTTTTATCCTTGGTCATAGTATAATTAGTCCATATGTCATTTTGAGTCACTTAGGGTTCATTTTAGAGCATTAAATGCAAGTAGTAGGTTTTCATAGTGTCCAAGAATTTCAAGGTCATGGAAAAATTTTGCATATAACTTAATAAATTATTGGAGATATATAAGATTAATAAAAATCTCATAGCATAGCTCTAACTAGACCAAACCATCATAAGATGTTAGGTAGAAATAGATGAGTTGGCTCACTTGCATATATTATAAATGTGTTCAAAAAGCCTTGCATATCCAAAATATAACATGTGATAAATTCCCTTAGTAATAAAAACATACCCTATAAATATGGTGTCTTGACAAGCTCTCCATCTCAATATATAAATCTCTAAATTGAATAAGCAGATAGTGACAGTTATGTGAATGTCAGTGACAATTATACAGATGTTAAAATAAATCTCATCAATTAACCATTAGATTTCAAATTATTATGGTCACATGGACATCAAAAATGGTCATGAAAACATCAAAATAAATTATATTTAAATATTCATTTGAATTTAAATGGGGGTAAATCCAATGGTTGGCATTTGAATATACATCTAGATCTGACAATGCGAGGACAACCTAATAGATATAGGGGGTCCAAGAAAAATCAATGGTATGTATTCATACATAATAAGTAGATCAAAGATGTGAGTGAGATTCAAAGGTCAAGGAGCTTATATTGAGTTCAATTCTACCAAATTTTATAATCTTAGGAACCTAGATTAATGATAAATGACCAGCATTGAAGATCAAAACAAAGAGACTCTAGACGAGATTGATAGAGCAAATTTGACTAGATCCCAGATAGAAAAGATGAATTTATGTGTCCAAATGACAATAGGCATAGTTTAGAATTGAATTAACAACATGGAAAGGTAATGCCACATGGTAAAATATGTAATGTTGAGGGTTATTTAGCAAAACAAGTCCTTTAGACATATACATTACTATGAAAGCTCAGTCGAAGACCCAAGATGAATAGTGACTCCTAAATGTGAATAACAAATTTAATAAATTAATTAATGATTGAAGATGAGGAATATATGTGTATAGAAGATAGCTAGTGTAGACACCTAAAATTGGCCACTGATAACCTTCAACAAAGTTTTTAACCAATTTCTACCAAAGTGCATAATTTGGATTTAAAACACTAAAATGCATTAAAAGAGTTGAAATTTTTATATTTAAGTGCTGATTTTTTCTAGGGTATCATTAAATGGGGTAATGCAATTTATGAAGACACTAACTTTGATCAGATCATTTTGAGTCCAAATGACATTTTTGCACTTAGGTGCTTTGGATTGCTCTTTTCTATCAAATTTCTTATAAGAGACATGTGCCTTTGTTATTTTGTGTTTGCAACATCCTAAATGGGATAATGGTTCTAATATATCTAACATTGACTTCCAATTCTAATCCAGTCAAATTTTGAACCACTAATATGACATTTTGACCAATTTGATTAATTTGTACACAAATTTCCAAGTTTTGCATTAGAGTTGACTAATCATGTTTAAGGCTAATTAAACCAAATCAAGAGCTTAAGTTAATTATCCATGGATATTTTTAAATATTTCTTTCTAAAAACTGATATTGAATAATTACATCATAAATTGAAATCATTTTTTGGAAATACATCCCTAGGCTATAAATGCATAAAATATCTCATCAAGCCACCCCATGCCTCATTAATACCCTCCACGCCTCTTTATTTCCTCTCTATCCCAAATATTTATGAAGGAATTTATTGATTTTTGCCTAAAAAATTGATTGGATTCTTAGCCATACATCTTCGTCTTGAGATGGATGGTTTAAGTTCAATCTAACCATTTTACAAAATCTATAAATAGAAGGCCTTACCTATTGAATTTTAAGCTTGGATAATACAAATCTTTAATGTAAAAAAAATTCCAAAAGCTATTGCAATTAATGTTATCATGCCAAAGTGTTAGTTAAAAAAATACAAAGCCATCACAAATGTTCCAAAGAGAAGAGGAGATAGCCAAGCCTCCTTTGATGAAGACTCATTGAGCACAAGCTGAGAAAACCACTTCAACAAGCTATTTGGAGCATCCAAGGGAGGTAAAAGAGGTTTATTTCATGTTTTAGTTATTATTTTTATATTTATGTTTGTTATTATGCTCCTCCTTAGTGTTTAGGCCTAGAAATGTATGTTTATTAGTGTGTTTCTTTCAATTTGATTTCATTTTAGAACTAATGCAATAATAACCACATCTCTTGAGTCAAATTATTAGTCTACATAATGGCATGCCCCAACTCAAACCCTAATCACCTTAATTTTCCCCAACTTCACCCCAACTCAACCCTAACTTGACCTAACTAGACCCCAACTCATCCCAACTCAACCCCAACTAAGCCCCAACTCAGCCTAACTTGACCCCAACTTGACCCCAACTTAACCCAAATTTGGCCCAACTTGACCCAAACTCGACATCAACTCAACCACAACTTGTCCCAACTTGACCCCAACTCACCCCAACTCGACCCCAACTTGACCCCAACTCAACCCCAACTCAGCCCAAATCAACCCCAAATCACCCCAACTCAACCTTAACTCAACCCCAACTTGACCCAGCTCACCCCAACTCACCCTTACTCAACCCTAACTCACCTATGTAACCCAACTTGACTATGTGAAACCTTAGAGATCATTTTTCAAAAGTCCTTATCTCATCCTCTAAAGTGCTTCAAAATAGGTAGTCTTAATCTTGTTTTTGTAAGTTAAAAGGATGGTTTAGAAATTAATTTGGGTGTTTTAACTAATCATACACCTAAATTTGGAGTTTTAAAAAGAGCTTGGTTAAAATCATGCACACTTCAAATTTGGTTCCTAAAATGAATCTTTATCATGTTATGTCTTGAACACTTCCAACTTTAGGTTTAAAATCAACATAGGTGCTTATTGTTTCATTTAGTTTTTATGTTGTAATGTTTACATGTTTTTACAGCTTAAGACTATGGGGTCAAAAGAATATCACTATACTTTTCATTTGGTGTTTAAAATTGAACTCATTTTTCAAAGTTTGTATTCAATAGTTGTTTAAATAGAATTTGATTGGAAAAAAAAAAGACATTTCATGTATGCTCTCTCATCCATCCCCTTTAGGTAAATTTTGGGAACAAAATCATTGTCTTTATTGTAAAATGACTTAATCAAAGGCATGAAAGAGAAGTTGTTAAGGCTCTCCTCAAGGACTCTCATGACTTGAGTGACCTAGACACAACCTCTAAGGCTCTTTCACTTAGTCATTTATTTCATTACATCTTGGCTTGTGATGGGGACTTCATTACCTCACACAAGTTCTATAGGGAAGCTTTGACTCAAGCTTTCATCTCACAGTATTGAATTTGTCACCCCTACTAAGATTAGAGGTTTGAGTTGTTAAACCACCCTTTAGTGTTGGGGTTAAGTACCAGGATGTATCTACACATTAGACATCATACAACACTGAGTAATTGATATATGTAGTGGTTACAAAAAGGGCAAGAACTTTTTACAACAATCCAAGTTCCCTAGACAACCAATTAAAGTGTGCTTATTTTACATCATTTGGAATGAAAGTCATTATTCAATTGATCTATCTGGAATGTTCAAAAACCAATTAATTTAGTTAACCCCACTTTGCCATACCTTGTCAATTTAGGATTTAAGATGATTAGTTAGTTTTTTTAATCTTGTCTTAGATTAGTTTGTCTTGTTTGAGACTCAAAACTTGGTGTTAACAAAATGAAATAGCTAAACACATTATCCCCAAATGTTTTTGAATAGAGGAGGTATTATGCTACCTAAGTATAAACATATTTTTTCTTGTTCAAATTCATCATCATATATCTTTTAATTTGGTGTAGTTATGTTTCCCATTTGAGTCTAGACATTTTTCCACATTTAGTTTAAGTCCCTCATTGAGAGTTTAAATTCAAAATTTGACTCTTCTAAGTTTTAAAGGTTGATGTGTTAAATTGGGTTTGCCACTTTTTACTTGACTTTTTTTAACTTGAGAGGGTCATTTTTAGACTCAACATAATTATCATCATTTGATAAGACTCAAGTCATCCTATGTGTTTACTAACTCTTTAACTCCTAACTTTGACTACCCTTCCTATTTTACCATTTATCCATTTGATAGCACATCATGCCTTAGATAAATTTGTCCAAATTTGTGTGTAGGTATCATTTGAGTTGAAGAGGGTAGTGTTATGCTGCCAAAATTATGATGGACCCTTAGAGTTTTTGAAACAAGCATTTGCCACATCTTTTGAGTAATTTAGCATTGTTACACTCCTCAAATTATTTTGAGACTTGTCTCATATACCTCTTTGCATTGAGATCAAGTCTTTTTAAATCCTAGCCAATCCAAGTGTCCTTTATAAATCTTTATCTAGCACAATTACACCATTAACCCTTGTCTATATTATTTGTCAAAAGGACATAGATTTGTGCTATTATTTGGGATAAAATAAACTATCTCCAAGTGCCTTTTATATCATACCTCATACTTATTGTTCAAGTTTTATGACCAAGAGTCAAATGCCTAGTTTTTGTTAAAAGTGTTTCAAATATATTAGATTAAATATTTCATCTTTTAAAGTCTAGCTTTTGATGTCATTTGATAAAAATTCCTAACACATGCACTTTGTTTGAGCCTAGCTTTTGACACCATGTTTGGCTAAAAGACTTAACAACTTTTATTTTTTTCTAGATTAGATTGATTTGACACACTTTGACCTAGAATTTGGAATTTCTATTTACAGTTTGATTACTTGACCTTTTTATGTGAGACATTGATATTAGCTTGTTTTGTCACAAATAATTATATTGACCTTTTTAGATATACCTATCCATCATTTTGACCAAGTTAGACATAGTTTGAACATCTTTTTTAGACATCTCATTTTTAGAGTTTGTATAACTCTATTTTATTTTGTTTTATTACAAAACATTCACTATGGATCCCAAAATGTCTTTTTACACTCCTATTGGTCTCATGTATAATCTAGGATTTAGTAATGTGGTTATAAAAGAATAAATGGTTCAAGACTCTTATGTTGATAATGTAACTTATGAGATGGATGCATATCCCTCTTATAATGCTCTAATAGGGTAATAAACCCAAGACCCATTATCTCATTACTTAGTAAAAATTCCTCCTTACTTAAAATAGGATCAAGCATGAATAAAATAATACCTAGTTATGGTACTTACTATTGAAGAGCATTTTCCTTAACAACTATTTTATGTTACTACACCATCCATGTATGATCCTTATTTATTTGAGTGTCACTTATTGGAGAATAAAGTTGATGTTTTAGTTATATGCATAGAGGTAGGGGCCAAGTTTTTGGTAGACTTACCCCATGAGAATTTACCAAGTCTAGTTAGAATACCTCATAACATACTGTACAATCAACAGCCTTCTTATAGTAATCCTTTAGCTCTGGTCTAAACAATGTATTAGGACCCTAGTATGCTATCAAAGGTAAATACCTGATTAAGGATCACTTTTTATAAATGCATATATCATACCAAACCTACTTAAACCTAGCACATAATTTTAACAAAATGACCATGTCAAATAGGCCTCTCATGGATTTAATTCCCTCAACTAGAGTGTTAATAGAGTTAACTAGTCAAGACAATCAGGGTACAGACCCATTCATGTAAAAAACTTTGGTCAATAACTTATTTCATATGCCAACCATCAAAGAAGTATGTTCTACTTTTACATAGAATAGTGGCCAAAATATAATGGATAATATGTATGTAACATCCAATCCAAACCAAAGTAGTGTAAGTAAATAAAAAAACTAATAAATAATCAAGTATACCTTTAGTTAACACCATGAGTAGTTTTCAAAATTATGGAGTAGGAGTTTATATATGCCAAATTTAACCAACTACTACCACTAATCCTCAACTAGTTGCTTCTTCAAGTACTCAACCAATAGGATTAGGTAGTGAACTAGTAACTAATGTTGTGCCTCAAAAACAAAATGTGATGAATTCTACTCCTCAATAGGTAACAAGTAGATTCCACAACAATAGGCACAATACAATATGCTGATATAGCAAAGGTCAAATATTTTACCACCTTAATATGGGTCAACTAATGCTCCACCTCACTAAGTACTAGTGAACATACCTCTTTCCTCATAGACCAATGTGTCACTTTAAATCCAAACAATGTCTAATAAAAAATGTATGACTATTGGTTAGTAAATGTTTAATCTCTAATATGAACTCACTTCCTAACTAGAATTCATGAAACAAAGATTTTCTAATGTTCCTCAAGTACCAATTAGGGAACCTTTATATTTCATGCAGAATGTACCACTAGTTCAAAGATAGGGTCTTGGTTCATAAGTACCCCCTAAACAACAAGGTTTGATTAGTCAACATGTCCCCCTTCAACCTTAATAGGCACAATATAGTTATACCATTACAACTTCAAAATGCCCAAAATCAAGCCTACATATCCAACCCTAACTAGAATATTACAAAAACACAAATTTAATTCAAACAATCAAACCCTAATTTATGCATGCATATTCTCGGTCAATTTCCTAACCAAATCAACATACCCTAAAAAATACCTCCATCATACCCTAGTCAAATTGCTCCACTTCTGACTACTCAATCATCTACCTAGGCGAATATTCCCCCTCAAGAAACTATTCCATGTAGTTTCTTATCCCAAGAATTGTAATAGATGAAGGATGCAATTACTACCATCCAAAATAGTAAATAGATTAAAGATTTTAAATTAGATGACATGTGTTCTTATCCATTCATAATGGAGTACCTATAGATACTATTTCCTCCAGGATATGAACCACCAAAATTTGACAAATAAAAAGGGAAAGGTGACCCCAAATCTAACTTGATCAATTTCTTTTTTTCATGCTAGCCAGTGGCATATAGTGACATACATTTTATTATTATTCCAAAGGAGTATACCAGGACAATCCTTGGACTAGTTATTGAAGTTTCCCAAGAATTATATATCTGATTTTGATGATTTTTTTACATATGTTTGTGTATAACTTTTCATATAATCTCAAGCATGATATTTCTCTAGTTGACTTAACATAAGCTAAGTAGGAGGCTAGTGAGATATTTTCAAGTTATCTATAGTGATGGAGAGCCCTTACAAGCTGATTCACCCATAGTTTACTAGACAAATAATTAGCTACTATGTTCACCAAAAAATTGCATAGTGAGATATCCTATCATCTGGAACTATAGTGTGTACATACCTTTAAGGAAATCATTGATAAAGGTTTGTTGATCGAATGAGCCCTTATTAATAAAAGAATCATCAAGATTAATTCAACTAATTAGAATCAAGGTACCAATCAAGTAAATGGTTAAAACCAATATCCAATCCAAGCATAAACATCATAACCAACATAGGCCAATAACTAAGATAGACCAAAGAAATTTGATCACAATAACAATGGTGTGGTAAATGGAGTAATTGAGTCATGTCATGTCCAAATGATACAAACATCATCTACTTAGCCAACACTACCTTTGCATATCACTCCTACCACATAACCTCTTTAACAGTAGTAGCATGTGCCACAAATGCAACAACCTAGGCCCCCACAATAGACACTACCACCTTTACCATTGCAAGTCCCTCCTCCAAGGAGAACAGTGCCTACTCACCATGTTTTTAGTGACCTTGGAGAGCTTACTGAATCTATGTTTTGTAAACTTGTCATTTCTAATTTGATTAGATGGCCTACACCAAAATAATATCCTTAGGGTATTTCTTATCTTGATTGGTACCATGAAAAATGAATTATGTGAATATCATCGAGTTAATGGGCATAATTTGTAAAGATGTGTGCAAATTAAACATTTGATTCAAAATATGTTAGAGAATGGGGAGATAACATTGGATAATAATACTTCCACTTCTAATCAAATGCTTGGAATCTATCAAAACCCCTTCCCCCAAAACAATAACTGGCCCCATTAGCCATAACAACAACACCATCCATTGCAACAATAAAATCAATAATATCAAAATCAAAATCAAATGCCAAACCAACAAAACCAATAATTCTAGAATGATGGATAGAACCAAGGTTAGAATAGTAACAATCAACAAACCTACCTTTTATATTCACATGAATACAATAGAGTTTTAGGAAATATTGTAGGATTTAGCATTAATACCATCTCCATTCATCTTAGACCAAATTTTAATTAGATAAAACCATTGCTAGCCATACTAAACCAATCTAATCACTTCAATAATCATTCCCTGACCTGGGACCACACACAAGCAAACTAGTACATAAGGATTCCCATTTTTGGACCTTATATCGATAACTCATCCTTACCTCATGACCATTCATAAGTGTACCAATAACTGAGACTTATCCTATCTAGTCCCACACCAACACCATCATTTGTCAGTAATCATGGTCCTGTAATTAATCTTGATTATGCAATCATAACTTGGAGGTCTAAGATTACCATCCCAAGCTCGCATCCATCTACCACTTTGCCCATTATCTAACTAGCCATTCAATCTTGTAATAAGCCATTTAACAATGACCAAGAGAAGAAATTTGACATTGTGGAATAATTGCAAAAGATGCCCATACAAATCTCCATTTTAGATTTGTTACATATGTCAATAATCTAAAAAAACATTTTAAATGACTTCTTGATCTAATCCACTATCTCAAGTGACATAACCCCTAATAAATTATAAGCTTTTATTGGACACCTAGCTCTAGACTAATAAGTCACTCTCAAATAAAGTGATATCTCATCCCTTGACCCACTACATAATAACCCATTATATATATAATGTTGCATAAAGTGGCACAAAGTGAAACATGTCCTTATAAATAATGGATTAGTTCTAAACATATTCTCTTAAGCTCATCAAGCTTCTTGAGTACACTATAGTAGATATTCAATCAAAAATAATAACCATCAAAGCCTATGACAATGAGGAATGAGAATCATAGGGCACCATCTATTTGCCAGCTATCCTTAGGCCTTTAACCCATGATACACTTTTCCACATGATAGATCTTGATTTGTCATACAATATGCTTTTGGGAAGACCTTGGTTACATGAAATTTTTGTCATCTTATCAATGTTACACAAATGTATCATGTTCTCTCATTCAGGGTTAGAAGTTTGTATACCATGAGATTAGCATCCATATGAGCACTAAAAAAACCTAGAGGCCAAGTTCAATAGTTATAAGTATTGCTTTGGAATGAATCCAATGGCCAAAAAAGATAAGGTAAAATCAATACTCCTTAATCCATTAGAGGATAATTGAATTGATGTTAATACCCTTAATTCCCTTTCCTCCATGTCACCTCCTAAAGTATCTAATCATTTTACTATCTCACATAATGATCTAGGGGAGTATGTGACCCATGATACCTTTCATATTTCAAACCTTCCATAGAATCAAAAGTCCTTTGGAAGACCTAAAGCTAATCCACTTCATCCAAAATGGTAATAAAAGAGCAAAGGTAAAGCACTTATCATATTTGTACCAGCATCTAGCCTAAAACTAGACCCTTTTAAAGGGGATGAATAATGGTTGTACAATGACAACCAAGCTAATTGTTACATAAATGCAAAGTATCTTATTCCCAATAGGATCATGAATAATAAATACCATGAAGGAGGAGGCCTCAAACTTAATCAATAGGGAACACTTGAGTCAATTTCCATGACTAAATATAAAAGACCCTATGAACTTGGATTTAAACTACCTAAGCGTGGCTCTATATACCTTACTCATGTTCCATCACCATTAACTAGTGATGAAGATGTTGACAATGAATTAGAGTCTAATCATGTCCCTTTTAATGACCTAGTCAGGAGCCATTTATTTGACACCCATTCCATTTGTACCCTTACCCCAGTCATTCATCACAACCCACTACCATTATATTATCCCCAACTGATAGATTGGGACCAGTAAGAGTCCAACATACCATTTGATGCATTTAAAAATGATGAGGCCTTCTATGATTTTCTCAGCCTTAGAGACAATGTTCCATTAGGGGACTATTAATCAGGGTTCTCAATCAAATTAAATCCTACAACATATTTTGGAGAGTGGGTAAATACCCTTATCCAAAAGTAAATAATTAAACATTGAGATCTCAAAGTGAAAATATCTTTGAGGTGATTTATAAGGTAAAAGTAAAGAAAAAGGCTAGTCTAGTGGTGAAAACCTATTTTAGGTGCCATTAGATGGAGGTGTTCAACCTTCTTCAACCATAGCTCAGAATACCACCAATGATAAACTTGTCTATGAGTCTAAGTTTAGTTTTGAATAACAACAAGCTTTTGATCAAATCATTTAGGAGTTTCTAATAGTTTTTATTACATGGCCAAACCTTCTATTCGGAGACTCTAATTTTCCATGCCTAAGGGAACTTAAAGAGATAGTGATAGCAAAGGATTTTAATATTTCCAATTAGTTCAAATATTTTCCCACTATTCTTGAAGATGGTTTGACCCTTCTCGTGAAAGACATGATAGAGGTTAACATCGGGTCCCTAGATGACCCAAAGTGGATCAAGCTAGGTGTTTCCCTTATTGAGAAGGAGTGTGAAGTCCTTACATCCCTTTTGAGGGAGTTTGTAGATAATTTTGCATGGGCATATTCTGATATGCCAAGTTTGGACCCTACCTTAGTTATGTACCACCTTGTGGTCAATCCTAAAGCCAAACTAGTAAAATAAAATCTAATTTAGATGCATCCTCAAATTACTGTATTAGTAAAGAAAGAGTTGGAAAAACTCCTATAAGTAGGATGTATTTGATCCCTTGACTACTCAAATCAGATATATAATGTTTTACCAATTAGAAAAAAGCTAGAATGAGTCAAAAAATGTACTGATTACTATGATATAAACAAAGCTTTCCCTAAAGATGAATTTTTATTGCCAAATATTGACATAATCATTGACTCCATAGTAGGTTATGAAATTATTTCATTAATTGATGGATTTTTAGGATACAACTAGATTAGAATAACACTAGAAAACCAACATAAAATAACATTCACAACTCCATGGGGAACATTCTATATTCAAGTTATGTCATTTGGCCTTAAGAATGCAAGGGCTACCTACCAAAGAGCTATGACTATTATATTTCATGATATGATGCATGATATTTTAAAGACTATGTCGATGACATTCTTGGCAAATCAAAGACCAGGGTTGATCACCCAGTAGTGCTATGTAGAATATTTGAAATATTATGTGAGTAAAAAGTTAGACTTAATCCTAAAAAGTGTGTCTTTAGAGTCACATCAGGAAAATTATTAGGCTTCATTATGTCTTGTCAAGGCATTAAAGTTGATCTGACTAAAGTCCAAGCTATAATAAAGATGAAACCACTGACTACTTTGAAGCAGATCTATAGTTTGTAGGGTAAGATCTAGTCTATTTGACACTTCATATCACAATTGGTTAATAAATGTCATCCTTTTATGCATCTTCTAAAGAAAGTATTCACATTTCACAAGGATGATCACTACCAAACAGATTTTCAACAATTCAAAGACTATCTAGTGAATACACCTATTTTATTGCCTCCTATGTTAGGAAAGCCATTCTTGTTATATCTATCAGCTACTGAGAATGCCCTAGGAGCACATTTGGCTTAGCATGATATCAATGAAAAAGAGAATGCCATGTACTATTTAAGTCATACATTGGTCACATATGAACATAATTATACATCTATAGAAAAAGCCTATTTAGCCATGGTCTTTGTAGCTCAAAAACTATGCCATTACATGTTAAATAATAAGACTATGGTTATTTTAAAAGTAGTTCCACTCAAGTATCTACTATCTAAAATATATTTAAAAGGATGCATGGCCAAGTGGATCATGCTTCTAAGTGAGTTTGACATCAAATATGTTAATAAAAATTTAATTAAATTTATTAGAAATTAGCTTGTTGAAGTACCCCTTGTTGATACAAATCCACTCACATTCCAATTTCCCAATGAATCCATAATGACCATCATTAACACACCTCTTGACAAGAAGCTCTCAAAGTTGTATTTTGATGGATTATTCATAGCAAATAGATTAGGGGCAAGCCTTTCATTTATTACACCATAAGGGGATCTAATTCCTAAATCATCCAAGATTAGTTTTCCTTGTACTAGCAACATGGCTAAATATGTAGCACTTATTATAAGGCTTCACCAGGTAGTATAATGGAATTTATCTCATCTCAAGGTTTATGGTGAGTCTTACTTAATCATCAATCAGGTTATAGACCATTTTTAGACCAAAGATGACAAGTTGGTTCCATATAAGACCATGATCAACACTCTCAAATGATAGATTATTGACATTCAATTTGAGCATATACCAAGGAAAAGTAATAGAACTATAGATACTGTGGCCACTATTAGATTTTTAATTCAACAAACAAACACAACTAAAGAATATTAGCTCCTTATCAATAACTTACTAGCACCAGCTCATGAACCTTCAACCATCATGATGATTTGTGATATTATTAGTCCTAGTTCTATCTAGTACTTAGACCTTTATAACTACTTTCATGACCAAGTTTTACCACCTGACTTATCTTGAAAATAATCCAAATACTTCATCCACAAAACTACTCATTATACCTTACTTGTATCAACCCTTTACCACCATATTTTTTATCAAATTCTATTTCATTATTTAACTTCAACAGAATCTACACTAGCATTATGAGAAGTTTACAAAGGCATATGTGCATCCCACACTACTAGGGCCATGCTATCCAACATTATCTTACATACTAGTTATTATTGGCCCATGATGGATGGAAATGTAGTTCTATATGAAAAGAAGTGTGACAAGTGTCAATGGTATGCCAATCTGATTCATGCCCCAACCAAGACTCTGAAAACAATGTTTACACCATAGATATTCACTACATGGGGCCTTGACCTCATTGTGAAGATAAATCCCACCTCATATGATGGACATAAACAAATCATTACCACTACTAAATATTTCAATAAGTGGGTTAAAGCTATACCCCTCACATGACTGGAAAGTAAATTTCCAAGTTCATCTTCAACCATCTCATTTACCGCTATAGTATTCCCTTTAACATTATATCTGATAATGGAGGATCATTCAAGAATAAGGATATTGACAAGATATGTGTTGAATACAACATCACACAGCAATTTTCTAGGACACATTACCCTCAAGGTAATGGCTAGGCTAAAGCATCAAATAAAACCATTATCACCATTCTCAAAAATATTATCAATTATGTCAATCATGATTAACACCTTATATATTCTATGCCCTTTGGGCATACCATACCAATCACCATACACCCATAAAAGCCACTCCATATTTACTTGTTTATGATACAAAATCCATCCTTCCCATTAACGTTGAGTTTCCATCTTTATGCATCTCTTTTAAACATGTCTTGGATGACAACAACTATCAATCAACTCACCTAGAAGAACTAGAGTTACTTGATGATAAATGCATGGATGTGGTGAATAATCTCCAAGCTTATTAGAATCAACTTTGAGGCTACTACAATTGGCATGTGAAACATAGATAATTTAAACTTGGTGATCTTGTCCTTAAATAAAATCAAAAGAATACCATGACCAAAAAATAGCATAAAGGTAAGTTCAAACCCAACTAGGTTGGTCTTTTCATCATTATAGAGAATTTTGTAATAAGATCATATAGGCTTGCCATACCATATGGCCATGAACTTGATGAGCTGATGAACATTATCTAGTTCAAGTAGTACTATTCTTGAGTGAATTGGCATATTTTCTATAAGGACCACTTCAAGTTGTATGATATTATGAATCTTATTTGTAATAATACCATTTTATCATCCTATTATCCTACCAACTTATCACTTTTCATATCACACGTATATTTTACCATACCTTCCCCATAAACCAAGTTCATCTCCCCCTATCTACCCAACAATGTGACCTTGGTTTTGTTATGTTTAGTTTCATCATTACTTTTAGCAAGAGGATTTAGATTCAATTTTAGTAGTTTTTTCACATATTTTAGATAGAGGCAATATTTTGGAGCAGTCAAACTGACATTTGGTAGTTGCATCCTTCATTTCTTATTTCATTCTCTCTCATTGTCTTTATCCTAATTATAACCACTTACAAGAAAAATAATATCATTGACCTATGTCATTGTATCCTAGTTATAGCCACCTATGGTTAAACTAGGGGCAACACTTTTTTATTATGCCTTGACCATACCAACTAGCCATTCTTTATGCCATATTGTGCCATTATACCAACTATGCCTATTTTATTTGAATTGGATACTACACTAGTCAGATTTCTCTACTATAGTGAATAATTATAGTGACTTGAGGTCCTAATTTGGGACTATGCAGATAGTGCTCGATACTTTTTAAGGTTAGCTCAATCATGTTATCCACCATGATCTCACCATTTTTTAAACAACCTAAGCCATCCTCTTACCATTTTATGAGTAACCTAAGCCATGCTCTCACCATTTTATGAGCAACCTAAGGCATGCTCTCACCATTTTACAAGAAACCTAAGTAATGCTTTTGCCATTTTGTGAGCTTGAACCATTTAGTCTCTTGTCATTCTCAAACTAGTTGTGATACTCCAAATATTCCAAAAACATTTGTAAAATCAATAGAAAAACGAAAAAACATTGACCACTTCTTTGCCTTAAGGATTTTGGGAACCCTTACTAAGTCACAAATAAATCACTTGTCACTTAGTTTCCCCATCATTTTTGGCCCTTTTTCTCATGCCCTTGCCATTTTGTAAGACCATTCTCATTCTTCTATCTCATCTATCATGTTTTTTCATCAACTATCATTTTCTTCCCATTTCCTAGGAGAACTACATTTTGCCTAAAGTTTTTATTAGATATTACATCCATGGAACTATGTAGGTAGTATCCACTTGCCTAGTGCATATGGAGATAGCTCAACCACCCCCTTCCTTTTCTTCTATTTCCCCATCATGTTTGTTTACTAAGTTGTCTCCTATTTTCTAGGGGAAATGTTTGTCTCATTTAATTCATGTTGTTTGAACTAACATTAGGACTAACTATTCTTTGTTTTTTTGTTTATTTCTTTATTTATTTGATTTTTTTTGTGTGTGCACCTATTTGTTTGCTTTCAACACTATTTCCTTGATTCGGTCTATGTGTGTTCATTACATGATTCCTTGTGCATTTATACCTGAATCCATCCATATTCATATGTTTACATTGTCATCATAGTTTTTATCATTGGTGCATTATTTTTTATTGAGAATTGGATCTCGAGAGTTAGTCCCTATACATATTTTAGCTTAGTCCTCATGGTGTTCTATCATGATGCTTACCATCAAAGTGATACAATAAAAATTAGATTCAATAAGTATATTCATCAAGGGAGGAATCAACATCTCCTCAGTATCAGCATCCAAATCATGTCCCAAACAAAGTAATTAACCATGCAAGAATTTCAACCTTTCTTAGTTCAGATGAGCATCTCCCTACTAACAGGTTATTCTAATTCATCATACCCTTTATGTTAAGTTACCATCATCATCAGCCAATCAATCATGTTTTCCATAATCAGGGTCTAGTGATTATAACCTCCTATGGGAAAATCATTGTACACTATCCCACCTGCATTTCTCAATGATTATAACCACCTTTGGGCAAATCATTGTGTTCTCATCAAATTTACTTTCTTTTTTCTAAAATAGGGAAATTTTTTTATCTTGTTTATTTGTCTTAGTTGGGGCAACTCCATCTTCTCAATGATTATAATCACCTTTGGGTAAATCATTGTGTTATCATACCATGTTGCCACTATCAAGCTATAATGTTTATATCTACCTTTGGGAAAACCTTTATACACCATCCCACTTGCATTTCCAATGATTTTGACTACTTTTTCAAATTCATTGTGCTTTCACCCCATCATCTTCCTTTCTTCTGTCCCCTCATTTTGCTTCTTTCTTTTTGAGGGACCATTTGTCAACCTACTCATACCAACCATTCCTTCAAGGAGGCATCATATAGTTAGTTTATCATCATTACAATTATAGGCATATGTGACATTTTCATTATTTTAGAAGATGTTACTATGCCTATAGCTTGTAATGCCTTCTCAAATAGGGGCAAACTATAGACACCTAAAATTGGCCATTGATAACCTTCAACCAAGATTTCAACCAATTTTTACCAAAGTGCACAATTTGGCTTTAAAAAACTAAAACACATTAAAAGAGTTGAATTTTTTGTGTTCAAGTGTTGATTTTTTCTAGGGTATCATTAAATGGGCAATGTAATTTATAAAGCAGTTAACTTTAATCAAATCATTTTGAATCAAAATGACATTTTCACACCTGGGTGCTTTGGATTGCTCTTTTCTATCAAAATTATTGTATAAAACATGTGCCTTTATTATTTTGTGTTGTCAACATCCTAAATGGGATAATGGTTCCAATGCATCTAACATTTACTTCTAATTCCAATCTAGTCAAATTTTGAGCCAATAATGCGACATTTTGACTAATTTGATTAATTTATGCACAAATTGACAAGGTTTTGCATCAAATTTGAGTAATTATGTTTAAGACTAATTAAACTAAATAAAGAGCTTAAGTTAATTTTCACTGAATATTTTTGAATATTTATTTTTATAAATTGATATTTAATAATTGCATCATCAAGTGACATCCTTTCTTGGAAAGACATCCCTAGGCCATAAATGCATAAAATATCTCATCAAGCCACCCCATACCTCATTAAGACCCTCCATTCCTCTTTATTTCCTATCTATCCCAAATATTTATGAAGGAATTTATTGATTTTTTGGGTCAAAATTTGAATGAATTCTTAGCCACACATCTTCATCTTGAGATGGATGGTTTAGGTTCATTATGACCATTTTACAAAATCTATAAATAAGAGGCCTTGACTATTGAATTTTAAGCTTAGATAATGCAAATTTATAATGTAAAAATAACTACAAAATCCATTTCAATTAGTGTTATCTTGCCAAATTGTTGAGCCAATCCAAATCCAAAGCCATCGTAAAAGTGCCAAGGAGAAGATGAGATAACCAAGCCTCTTTTGATGAAGACTCATTGAGCACAAGCCAAGCAAGCCACTTTAACAAGATATTTAAAGCATCCAAAGGATGTGAAGGAGGTTTTATTTCATGTTTTATTTGTTTTTTTCTAATTATGATCCTCCTTAGTATCTATGACTATAGATGTATTCTTGTTAGTGTGTTTCTTTCAAATTGATTTCATTTTAGAACTAATACAATACTAACCACCTCTCTTGAGTCAAATTCCTAGTCTACAGCTAGAAGTTAGGATCACATATTATGACTTTCATATAATGTTTTAAAATCCCTTAGATAGTACATATGTGTCAACTCTCTTCAATTCAATTTCAAATTCTTAAGAGATGATCCATGATGAAGGCATTTTCATAAAGGTTAGTTGAAGAGTCTTTGCACTATTTTAGAGAGTTCATCATGGTTTTTTTTATATGTTATTTCCATATAATATAATAGGTTAACAATTGGGCATTTGTTCTAGTGACCCTTGAACTTCATTATTTCTCCTCTCTCTAAAATTCTATAAGAAGCTACCATTTTGGCCTTTGTAAGATGGACCACACCTGGTATGGTGAAGCCTTGATAGTTTGATGTCACATTTTTCCTTAGAATAATTCAATCAATCTAGTTTTTATTTCAATAATATCTTGTTCAAGTGTGCAAAGTGATGAATGGTTAAGTTCGGTGATTTTATCCTTTGTTTGTCCTTGTTCGTTCATTTCTTTTACAAGAAATGATCATATAAAGTGTTTTCAAGTGTGTTAAGTTATTTTCAAGAGTATTATTATCCTTGGAGTGTGAAATTTTCCCTCTAGTTAATGTTCCTTATGTAACTTCATACATCTCACCTCTATATTGTAACACTCATGTTAGAACCCTTTAGGACTTTGAGACTAGTTTGTATGCTTTATTTCTTATTGAATGAAATGTGATGGTCATGTGGAAAACATATTTTTATATCACCCCATTATAATAGGTTAAATTCATACAAATTCTAACTCTTTTCCCCACAAGAAAGCATTAGCATAGGTGAAATAACTTTAAGATACATTCAAGGAGCTGGCCCTTAAATCTAGAGGCTCACTTCCACTATATGTACACCCACATACCTAGAAGTGTTACGACATTTCATAAATATAGAATATGATTGAACACCCTTTTATATGGTACAAGATATGGTGCTAATATGAAGCATGGTTCCACCCATTGATTGAACCATTAAAACCATATCACTATTCAAAGCTCCTTAGTAATATAAGAAAGCATTATTCTAATTTGAATTAACCAATATTGGAATTCTATTCCATGTCTTTTGAAAATGAAAATTTAAATAAATCATGTGTTCATGAGGATTACATTGAATAGAGGTTAATTATTCAATGAGGGATAGTTGGTCACTCTTGTCCTCAAATTGAGTGCATAGTACAATGCCTGAGTCATCCCAAATTTGGATAGAACTGGAAGGAAGACCTTCGTACCATTGTAAGGCTTTACCCCTAAAAGAGGAGACTAGAAGTCTGATTACAACATTATCTTGTACCATATTATGGACTGAACAAATATTATCAATATCTTGTATATGTTTCGTAAGAGTGGTGGAAGTTTTACTAGTAAAATACAGAAGGCTTTTTTAAAGTTGAGGTAAGTATATCATCATAATGAGATAACTAGAGTGGGTTGTCTCTATTGAAACCTATGAAATTTAAATTTATATCCATCATGGGAGGTATGAAATTGATGGGAATACTTTAAATAAATGTAAATAAATTTTTAGGATAAGGTACAACTGATTTTTATTTCTTTTTAGATGGAAATGATAATTCCAAAAAATCAGCTCTCTTACCTTTAGAAGATGATCTTATTTATTTACTTGGCATATGTAAACCTTGAACTATTGAAATTGTAAGCCAATGGAGTAACCAAGTGATTTTGAAATTTATACAAAGATCACACAATGCTCGTTGAGAATAACATCAATCTCTTTGTAATTTTTGGGTCCCACCGAGCATGTCAAAAACTGTTATCACATAGTTTTTACACCCATTTTTAAATGTCATAAATCAATGTGTGAAAATATAATGATACAATGGGATCTCCTCCAATATTTATCACCTTGGATAATTGAGGTGAAACTCTAAATAAGGTTATATTCCTTTCACTAAATTTGATGTAAATTATAAATAACTAGTTTATAGAAATTGGTGTTCTTTAGTGATCTTGCTCCTAAACTAGGGTTTCACTAGGGAAAAGAGTTTTGAGAATAAAATTCTCAAAACTAAAAATGGTGATTATACAAATTATTTTTGTAGTGTATTTCAAAACTTAATTTAATGAACCTAATAGAATGTAAAATATATTAAAATTTTTAGGAGCACAAACTCATGCAAATGGGAAATCAAAGGCAATAATTGACATTTTTCATTTAAGGGATAAGATTCTTTTATTTTTAATCAAACAATCTTCCAAAAGGGTAGAAAATACCATAAATGAAATTTCATGACTGAAATAAGAATTTAAATATCCATAAATATTCAAAGAACCTTGCATATATAGAGATTTATTAGATAAAAAAGGTAAATCTTTAATCGATTATCATTATCCAAGTTACAGCATGTATAAGAGTTATTCAAAATCTAAAATAATATTTATAGCAGAAAAAATATAAATAGGCTATGCCATAATTCCCATATTTATACAAAATATCTCATACAAGAGATGTAGTTAACAATGAAATCCAATGCCTAGTAGAAGCTCATAAAAATTTAGAAGCTCCATGAAAAGAGGCATGATCTATAGTTATGGCCTCCATGGCATGGTGAACAAGTTGGAAAAAACACATGCAAGAGCTAGGCATGATCTTTAGTTTTTGAAGGCATGGAGGAAACTTATAAATCTTCATGTAGTACCTTCCTTCTCCATTATAGATGCAACTTCATCTTCATGCAATGGGGGTGCCAAAATGAAACTTAGTCTTTTCAATAAAATATAAATAAAAATAACTTAAGTTACTTTTTCTCAAAACCCTATTTTATAATTTTCACTTGAGACTTTCATAAATTTCAAGTCATACCACTATGTCAAAACTGGAATTACATTTCATAATATGTGATTTTACAACTTAAGCAACCTAAAATTGTCAAAATGAAAAGTGTAATTTTCAAGTTTGTTTTTAACAACTTTCAAACTATCAAAATAGGAAGTGTAAATTACACATTGATCTTTCTCAAAAAGAGATGTCAAAAAGATACTTGAAATTTACAAGTTATGTTTTTACAACTTTACAATATTTTTACAATAATGAACATATAATACAAAAGAATACTTTTGATGGAAATAATTAATCTATTTCCAATACTTCTTCTGACTCTTTATCCTTCTTAGCCTTTGTTTTCTACATGTATGCATCAAAACCCTTAAATATCTCCAAGATGTTATCTTCATCAAGACTAAAAGAGTATAGGTTGGTTATCTTGAAATATGTTATTGTATCAAAGATTTCCCTTCTTAAATATCTATATGTTTGAATATCTTTACCCAGTGGATCCAATGTGTTATGATACTTGATGTAATTATGGATAGAGATCAAGGCAAAAACTATATCTCATGTAGATTCTTTTTAATAAATTATTTGAATTTATTATAAACTTCTTCTACTAAAAATATCTACTCTTGATAATCTATTGGTAAACATGAAAATTATTTAACAATTCTTTAATGTCATATAGCATGTTGGTGGCCTTTTAATGTTCTAATTTAGCTTTATGGGTAGCATTTGTAACCATATTTGTTCTAAATTGAGATACTCTATCTAACTCCTCTTGCTCTCCATCATTTTTAGTATCTTTTCTATGATGATGTCCATATCAATCGAGTCCACAACTATTAATTTTGGATAGAAAAGATTCAATCTTTCTATCTCTCCCTCATACTTGTTGACCTATTCTCTTAAGGTGTTCCTTATCTTTATAAGGGTTGTATAGTGATCCACTAATATATCAATAACTTTGTTGCCTTTTGAGATTAGCTCTTCAACCCATTCCTTGGTGTCCCTTCCCATGCTACCAGTTTCCATCACTACATCAAGTGTTTCCTAATTTATGATTTGGGTGATATGTTATGTTGGTTTGGGTTATGTTGGTTGCACAATGGGCTCAATGAATTTATTTAAAACAATTTTTAGTTATTCAACCTTATTTTTTATATTGTCCTTAGTGACCTTGTCATTATCCATTTTCTCAAAGAGAGAGTTAATGTTGGATTGAATGTCATATTTCAACCCTTCTCTTGTAGAACGTCTAAGGTGAAATTGTTATACCTAATAATCCCCCACCACTGCATCTTTATATTTCACTGGTGGAGGACTACAATCTCTACATAAAACTACTGAGTCATATAATATCCTTGAAATGGTCTGGGAAGTAGTCTTAGATTTCTTATGTGCATTCAATGTATTTGGGGACACCATTTACTTATTTTTCTTCCCCACTATATATGCTAACCAACTAGGGGTAGCATCTTGTTGTAATAACACTATCACTTTGAGATTCTACATCTAAAAATGCTATGGTAGTGCGCATGGTGACAAGTGTTGTATTCTATATTGATATTACCACTAATTGATTGGTAGATGTATTTGTAATTCCCTCCCTATCTATGGGTTAAATTTCCACATTTACATCAAGGACTTATTCCTTATATTTCTCTCCTATATGGGTTACTATGGAAGTGGAAGAGATAAGGGCAATGGAAATCAACGTGTCTACTTAGGGTGTGGGAGATGAAAGTGATACCAATAGAGGAGTAGACATAGGGAGTTGAAACTTAGGGATTGGTGGAAATGTGGAATCCAAAGCCTTAAATGAGTTAATCGAATTGGTAGGGAAACTCAAGGGTGGTAAAATAGGAAAGATGAAAGGGGATGAAGATTAAGTAGTAGTTATCCTAAGAGTTGGGATGGCTAGTAGAATTGAAGTCAAAATGACTAAATCAATGGATAAATAGTATTGTGTTGTGTTGGTGATTAACATATATGGAATGGAAGGGATTGAAAATGAAATGGAACAAATTATGGAAGGTGGGAGTGAAATTGTAGTAGAAGAAAGTGGAATAAAAACTTGAGTATCCAATAAAAGGGAGACCTAAGTGTCGAATTAACTTAATTTCACTATTGGCAATGGACTTATTCTCATAGGATAAACTAGTGGGAATGGAGGGTGGATTTACTTGAGGTGAAGGAGGAGTAGAGATAGGAGGAGGAGGTGTTGGAGTTGCAAGAACAATAAAGATAGTTGGAAGATGTATTACAGAGATGAAAGTGGTAACTATTACTAAAATAGGGGTTTAATCTGTGGATGTTTCAACAACAACCATATCTTTAGATGAAATGGGTATGGGTTGATCTATTGCCTCTCCCTCTTTACTTGACTATCCGTTTTTAGCCTTTGATTTCTTCTTTCACTTGTGGGAGATGACTAGCCTATATTGTTGCTCTACTAATGCACCACTAAAACCCTTCTTTGGTGGTGAAACTCTTTTTTCTTTGAGTTTTAGTAGTTGTTCTTTAATACTTACTATCTCTTTGGTCACTTGGACCCCTTTACTCCTAAGCCAGTTGAGTGTTCTATTGATCATGTAGGCAGTTCTATCTATTAAAGGGAAATATTTAGGAATAAACTACCTTACTACTAGAAGGGGTTATAAGTATATCTTATTATCATGGTAGACCTTATCTACCAAGTATTCATCATCTACCAAGTCCTTGGGGTAGGTGATAAGTCAAAAGCTTTAACTTGATCCAAGTTTATTTTATAGTAGTCCTTCAATCTAACTTCCTCTTCATAATTCAAATATTCATATTAATATTTAAAGTAGGGGACATGGGAATATGTGGATATTCTTAGTGTTCTAGTGGTGTTACCATGAAAATCATAGAATGTTCTCACCTCCAAAGCTCTTAGGGTCATCTATGTCATTTCTACCTCTCCACACTTGGATTTGGCTAGGGAGGGGCATGTGTATCTACCTATACTGATGGGGAAATAATTTCTAACTTGTGTTTGCTAGATAATAGCTTATGAATCTCAACTATTTATCTCATTAGCTCTATCAATGCCCATTTATCACTCAAATATCTAAGAAGGGTGTAATGGAAACCACTGAATCCACCTACCCTAATGTAGGAGAATATGGGGAATTAGATGAAATAGGAAGCCCACTGGGTGATCTCTATAGTGGTTAAATCATAGAATCTCTTTCTCTTTACTTCCTTGTTGAACATTATTATGATTCAATAGATGAATTGATCATTCACTCTTCTAAAGTGTTGTCTACTTGCCTCAAGAGTGAGGTTAGGGTAATAGTTGAACACTTTATTTGCCTCACTAGCTACTATGTTGAGCCCTAGGAAAGCTCTTATTTTGGCCAATATATATACTAAGTAGGAGGTCATGTAGAATTTCCTTATGGTGTATACCTTCATCAACTACTTATGGATGGATTTACTGATGAGTTGTGCCCAGTGGATGTATTGTTTATTCTCGTGGATGACCCATATACTGATACATCTAATTTTTTAATCTCTTTACATTAAAGATACTATTGATCCTATGTAGTAACATAATTATATCTCCCACTTCATCCTTGTGTTAGAAATATTTTCATTGATGTCAAAGGTCTAGAATTATTAGTGATAAAGACCCCATAACATTTATTTCCTAAAGGTGTTTTTAATGTTCATATTTTATCTCAATATGTTGATATTTATTTAATATTAACAAGTATATTTTTGGTTGCATAAATTTAAAAAGAGGTCCCATGAGGAAGCTAAAGAGTCATGAGGGAAAGATAAACGAGGTAAAGGATGAATTTTCTCATGAAGGGTCACCTTAAGGAATTCAAAGGGTCACCAAGTGAAGATAAAAGAGGAAGGGTGCATTTTCCATGAAGATTCACCTTAAGGAGTTTGAAAGGTCACCAAGATAAATACAAAAGGGGAAAGGATGCATTTTCTTATGAAGGGTCACCATGTGAATTTTCAAATAAAAATATTTGAAGGGTCATGCAAGTTTTGTGCCATTTTCATGAGTATTAAAGGGTCAAAAATGGTGAATGCCAGAGTTCATTTGAAAAGATATAAATAAAGTCTTGAGAAGCCATTTTTAATATGCAAACAAGTGAGTAAGTACCTGGTTTTATCTATCTAAGAAGAGCAAGAAAAGAGAAGATAAAAGAGAAGAGAAAAGAAAGAGATGCAATATTCTATCATTTGTTGAGAAAGCAACATTATGAGATAGTTATGTTTTTTATACACAAGAGGAGTTGGTGCTCTTATGGGTTGGTGTTCCTATGGTTTGGGGCTCATGAATCATTGATGGGTTGGTGTTCAGCAAAGAGGTTAGTGCTCCTATGGGTCAGTGTTCACAAATTATTATTGTGTTGGTGCTCATGTAAGTTGGTGATTGTAATCTTTATAATTTGAGTTGGTTCTCATTCATATACTTGAGATTGTTCTTCATGTTTTTTTCCACATAAAAATATGCTCTCTCTCTCTCTCTCTCTCTCTCTCTCTCTCTCTCTCTCTCTCTCTCTCTCTCTCTCTCTCTCTCTCTCTCTCTCTCTCTCTCTCTCTCTCTCTCTCTCTCTCTCTCTCTCTCTCTCTCTCTCTCTCTCTCTCTCTCTCTCTCTCTCTCTCTCGTGTGTGGTGTATGTTATTTCTTTAGTTTTATTGCATGTCTTGAATGTATGACTAAGTGGTTAAGAAAAATAATTTGATTAAGTAAAATATATATGATATATTTATTCATCCCCCCCTCTCAGTATATCTCATGCTTAATAATTGGTCTCAACACAGGTTCTTTCAGAAAGAGCTTAACAACTTGAAGGTAGATCAGGAAAGCATAATGGCTAGATTACATGAAGGTTTTTCTACAAATAAAGTAACTTTGTTTAATGGGACAAATTATGCATTTTAGATCATAAGTATGAGGACATACTTGATATCTCTTATATTTGACATTTGGAAAGAAATGGTGGAGGAATACAAAGAGCCACAGACACTTGTAACTACTCTAGTAGAAAAGAAGGCAAGTGATAATAATGCTAAAGATTTAAATGATATTTTATGTGGTTTATGTCAATAAAAATTTGTTAAATTTATTCAATTCAAATCTACTCATGAGACATAGGAAAACCTTGATAATATTTACAAAGGTGATGGAAAGGTTTAGCAAGCTAATATCCAAACTTTTGGTAGATAGTTTGAAAGTTTGAAGATGGAAGAGGAAGAAAATATAGAAAGTTATATTTTACAAGTTGAATAAGTAGTTAATAAAATTCAAGGACATAGATAAAAATTGGAAGAGTAAATGGTGGTACAAAAGGTTTTGAGATCTCTACCAATGAGATATGATGCAAAGGTTTTGGCAATCGAAGAGATGAAGAATCTATCCAAGTTAAATATGGATGAACTACATTGTATTCTTATGGAATATGAGATGCATAATGAACAAGAGAAGCCCTTAGAGAGGGAATATACTTTCAAGACATTAAAAAAAGACTAGGTTAAGATTCAAGAATTAAGTGATAGCTCTAGTGATGAGGAAGATGATAACAGAGTTCTATTCATCTCTAAGCCTAGAAGGGGCACAGGTAAATATCAAAGAAAGTTGTCATTTAAATGTTTCAAATGTGTGAATATTGGACATTTTTTAGCTAAGTACCCAAACAAGAAAAATGGTGACAATGAAGAAGGAAATTCTACATACAAGAAGAACTTCAAAGGCAAATACAAGAAGGGATTCGATAAGAAGAGTTTATATTGTAAATATCTTAGCTTAGTCAAAGACAGTGGAGTTAGTGACTCAAATAAAGAATTTTTATTCATGACCATACATGAAGATGCCTCCACAAGAAAAAGTATATCTGATCAATAAGAATAACATGATGAAGTTGAGGTGAATCTAAAAGGAGAATTCATTTGTGCCTTAGAATAATTAGAAGCTCTTGAGAAGAAGAATCAAACATTAAAGTGCCAGATCAAGAAAATCAAAAGGAGATAAAGGTAATTATTAAATATCTACAAGCACATATTGAAGAATCCAAAAATATTAAAGAAGATCTAATAGCTCAATCATAAAAATTAAGTGAAGAATGTGAAAGGTATGTTGTTGAAATTGCCTCTTTAAAAGTAGATATTGAGAAAACAATTAAAGTAACCAGTGATTCAAAATTTGAGAATAGAAATAATATGTTCAATAATATATGAGAAAGTTAAAAATAAATATTAGATAAGATAGGTATACAATTTTAAAATAAAAATATCTATGTTAAATCTCTTACAAAAGAAGAAACAAAAAGGGAAGAAGTTAAGAATGTAGAGGATAGTTCAAACAAAGAAGGCTAGAAGGAACAGAGCTACAAAAGATAATCAAGTAAAAGATACACAAATTAGAATAGGTTATATTTTATTTTTATTGTTTTTATTGTAATGGTTATGGTCATAAGAAAATATATTGTCAAAAAAGAGTTAATAATTTCATAAATAAAGAAAAAGAAACTTATGCAGAGTCAAGCAGAAGCCACAACTCTTTTTTTCATTTGTCAGGATTTAATGAAGAGGCCATAATATGTTACAAATGAAATAATTTTGGACACATATCTTAGTATTATACAATAATATTTGACTCAATCAAGAAGGACTAAAGTTTCAAGGCTCCATTAATCAAGAAGAAAGTTTAGACAGGTTCATGGTAAAAGAAATAACCTAAAAAGTCCATGTTAGTCTAGATAGCTTTGCATTCAAGAAATAAATAAAATCCATGGTTTGTTAATAATGGATGAATGAGGCACATGATGAGAGACATGAAAAAATTCATAACTCTAAATAAGATCAATGGTGGCACAATGAAATTTGAAGACAATACCATTACCAAAATAGCTAAAAAAGGTACATTAAGTTTGGATAATGGTAAAACTAAGACTAAAAATGTTATGTGTGTATAAGTTCTTAAGAATAATCTATTGAGCATAAGTCAAATTTGTGATCAAGGACACACACTAAATTTTTATACATAAGTTTGTAAAATTTGGAGAAAATATTTGAATGTGTTGATTGTAAATGCTTAGAGGACATCCAATAATTTGTATATGTTATTAGATATCAAAGGTCAAAAATATTGTATGAGTCAGGTTGAAGAAATTTGGCTATGACATAGGAGAATGGGACACATAAATTTTTATAATCTTTTAAACATCATCAAGAAGCAAGCAGTTAGATATCTTCCAAAGATTACAAATCCCTCAAACACACTTTGTGAGACATGTCAACATGGGAAGCAGGTTAGAAGATGGTTCAAAATAAAAGAATACTCAACCACTCAGATGTTATAGCTTGTTCATACTAATTTGTGTGGACCTATGAGAACTCAAATTACTCAAGGTGAGAAATATTTAATGTTTCTTATTGATGATTTTACACGTATGACTTAGGTGATGTTTTTGAAGAAAAAACTAGAAGCTTTCAGCCACTTCAAACCATTCAAAGATTCTGTTGAGAATGAAATTGGTTTGAAGAATAATTTCATGAGATTAGATCAAGGAGGATAACTCATGTCAAATGATTTTATTGAGAATTTTGAAGACCATGGGATAAAGAGACATTATTCAATAGCTATAACTCCATAGAAAAATGGAGTAGTTGAGCAGAAAAATAGAATAGTTTAGGAGATGGTGAGGATAATGCTAAATAAAACCAAGATACTAGATAAATATTGGAGAGAGGTAGTAGGTACAGTAGCTAATATTCAAAATATATCATTGTTGAGATTCAATAGTGACAAGAGTCCCTATGAGCTATGGAAAGATAAACCAGCTACAATTGATTACTTCAATTTTTTTGGCAGTAGATGCTTCATAAAGAGATCCGATGAAAAATTGGGTAAGTTTGAATATAGAACAATTAAGGTATATTTTTTGGATATTCTATCAAAATTAAAACTTATAAATGTTATAACAAAATAAACAAGAACATTTTTGAAATTTCAAGTGTAAAGATAGATGAAGTGTAGCACAAAGAGTCAGTGATCCAATAGACACTCCTAAAATTAATGAAGAAGAAGATTTTAAAGAATTAGATGAGGATGAGAAGAAGGATAAAAAGAACACAAATACCCCATCTAAATATTTTCATATAAATCATAATAAGAGTGACATCATTGGGAACATAAATGAAGGAGTTCACATCAAAAGAATGATGGTATGTGAAATTGAGCAAATTAATTTTTTTTTGTTATCCAAAATTCAACCTAAATATTTTTAAGAAGATACACATGATGAGTAGTAGGTTAAGGAAATGGAAAAAGAATTAAATTAGATAGAAAATAATGTTACATGTGAATTAGTACTTAGACCAAAAGATCAAAATGTGATAGGAACAAAATGGGTATGCATAAATAAGTTGAATGAAGATGGTGAAGTTACAAGGAATAATGCAAGGCTAGTATTTAAAGGATATGCTCAGACTAAAGGTATATATTTTTAATGAAATTTTAAACCAATGAAATGGATAAAGGCTATTAGAATGTTTCTTACACATGCAATGTTTAATAATTTCAAAGTGTTTTAGATGGATGTCAAGTCTACCTTCCTGAATGAGAATCTAGAATAGGAGGTCTACATTGAGTAGCCTAAGGTATTTATTATCTCAAATGATAGTATCCATGTATGCATATTAAAGAAAGCATTGTATGGATTAAAACAAGCTCCCAGAGTTTGGTATGCAAGACTTGATAAGTGCCTACAAGATCAAGGTTTCAAGAGAGGTTTTTATTGATAGTAATCTGTACATCAAAATAGAAGGTGAGCATCAATTGATTATTGTGGTATATTTTGATGACATAATATTTGGAGGAAACATAGAAAATATGACAAAATAATTTTTTGATAATATGCAAAAATAATTTGAGATGTCTATGCTTGGAGAATTGTCATTTTTCTTAAGGTTTCAAATATTTCAATTAGAAAAAGAAATTTTCATATCTCAAAATAAATATAGCAAGGATATCTTGAAAAAATTTGGTTTTGAGGATTGTGCACTAGTTGGCACACCAATGGTTACAAGAAACAAGGTAAATAAGGATTAAGATTCATCTATTATAGATCAATCTTTGTATAGATCTATGATTGGTAGTCTTTTATATTTGACAACATCAAGGCCAGACATCATGCATGCAGTAAGCATGGTTACAAGATTTTAGTCAGCTCTAAAGGATATTCATGTTTAGTTGGTGAAAATAATATTTAGATATGTCAAGGGGACATTAGATTATAGATTATGGTATCTCATAGATAGATAATTCACTTTGGTTACTTATATAAATTTAGATTGGGTAGGCTGTGTTGGCCATTTTTGGCCCACATATAAAGCTCTTGCATGGTTTTATGAAGCATCAGATCAAAGGTTTATAAATAGATTAAACATTTTCAAATAGAGAGGATCCAAGAAAGGTTTTCTAAGGATCAATTTGTAGTTTTCAAGAATAAGCTTGCAAGCCAAAATCTATGTGCAAAACCTTTTATTCATCTAAGTCTTTACTTGTTCATTCTTTTAGACTTTTTATGGGCTAAGGGTTTCTTTTCTTTTGGGACCATATTTTGTCTAAGTGTTAAACTATTTTAGACAAGTTCTCTGAGACAAAGCTTTTGAAGGGATAATTCTTTCAGAAAAAATGTTTGAAGCAAAAGACAAAGACCTTTTCTTTCAAGAAAATTATTTGGGACATTTTTCCCTAAATCTAACTCTTCAATAAAATGGTCATTTTTATAATTATTGAAGGAATTATTCTATATAAAAGTGTCCTAATAATTTTTCCCAAAGGGTACTTTTCTTTTAAATAGTGTACTTTTCAAAAATTTAAAAAAATATATCTTTTTTGAAGAAATGGTCCTTTTTAGCAAGCCAAAGGGCACATTTCCTGGTAAAATGGTCAATTTCAAAAAATCTAAAGCGTATGTTCCTTTTAGGAAGGTTTATTTTTAAAAAACTTGAAGGAACTTTCTAAAGGACACATTTCCTTTAGGAAAATTATCTGAGACAATTTTTTTGAAGGTGGATTTCTTTCAGAACTTTTATCTGAAAAGAAACAAAATTTTCAAAAAAGTTGAAGGAAAAATTCTAAAGAAATTCCTTTGAAATGAATTCCATTAGGAAGAAGTGGCAAAAAAAATCTAAATTGAACTTTTCTCTACAAAAGGGGGACCTTTTTCAAGTTATGAAGGGCACCTTCAAAGCAAAGGGCCAAAACACTTTTTTTGAAGAGTCGTTTCCATGCCAAAGTGTTTTATACAACAATTTTGAAGGGTATCTTTTGAAGAAGTGGACCTTTGTAAAAGTCTCAAAGACCTTTTCCTTTAAATAAGTGGTGAAAGCAATTTTTTTATAAGGGTATTTTCCAAAAAGGTTGATGGTTAATTTCCAAAGGGAAAGGACATTTAAAATTTTTCTAAAGGTTACTTTCCCTTTGGAAAGGAGAATTTTGAAGTGGTCAAAAGATAATTTTCCTTTAGAAATGAGACTTATCCAAAGGATTTTTAAAAAATTTGAAGGATCATTCTCAAAATTCTGAAGTTTAATTCCTTCAAGAAAAAGTCTACAAAAATTGTTCCAGTGATTGCCCCAAAGAAAAGGGCCACAAGAAAGTGTTTAAAGAAAACATGACATTCATGCCAATGTCAATGTTCAAGCTCATAATATATCCATTGGGATTCAAATATCCCATGACAGTCCCATAAATATCAAAATCTAAACCCTAAAAGTAGCCATTTAGATTTGTATGGACTTACATCAACATAAATGGATACAGGAAAACCAATGTCCTTAGATTAGTTTTCCACCTATAAGAAAGATATGGTCCAATTTCTAAAGTAGGAGATGGTAGGTGTAATTAATACAGAGGCCCTCATCCTTCAACATGGCCATCATCTCTAACAAAATGCTAATAACCATAGAAGTAGCATGTATTGATCTAGTTTTAGAGTTATAAGTATTTTGTCCTTATACATGCAAGACAAGTGAAAGATGGTATGAGGATGATAGATGAAAATCAAGTGATTAGAAAAGGTAGCTCAAGAAATAAAGAAATTCTTGGAGAATTTCTTGTCTTCTAGCATGTTTGCTAATTGATGAGGGGCTCGAGGAGATTTACGGAGATCTTGGATAGTTCATTTCATGGTCAAGGTAGTTGCATTCTCTAAATGCAAAAGAGCTCAAGGACATAGTGGTGGTTTCAACCATTTATGACATCCCTCTCCATTTTCTTATGTGAGCCCCTTCTTTTGTCATCCCTTTATGCTATATATAGAAGCATGTGGAGTCTAAAAAAAGGATCCTTTGACTAGTGATGGAGTTACTTTGTCAAAATTTCCTTATAACACTCTCTTGAAGTAATGAGATGAATTTTTTGATTTTGGTTTGAAGTCAAGTATACATTATTTTAGTTTAACTTATAGATGTATATTCCTTTTCATCATCTACAGATTCTCTACGTATCTTTCTTTAATTCTTTTGGTTCCTTGTAGGTTGTGTGAAGTGTTAGACATTGGTCCCTTTCTTGAACTGTCATAAGTTTATAGTGTCTCATACAGACCTATTTCTTTCTATCCTTCAACTTTTAGGGTTTCCCTTCGACCTCCACACAAAATAATTATGCTTGTGGCCTTGAGATAGGATCAGATTAATCTATGTCTTGGTTAGGTTCATTAGTATTTGTTAAGGTTTCTAGGCTGAAAGTGGATCATTTCATATTTTAGTGCATCACCATCCTTAGCTTAGATTTCCCTTTCATGTTATCTTTCTCTCCCCTTTTCCTTAGTCATTAGTAGATTTTAGTGTGGGTAATATGTTCAAGTGAATCATTTAAGGAGCTACCCTCATTAAAAATCCTAGAGATTCAACCTCATTATAGGATACCCATAGCCTGAGGTTGTTCTAATATTCTAGCTAGGAGTGCGAGAGCCTGAAAAACACTTCCAAAAGGGTGCAATTCTAGCCTAAAATAGTTTTTGGCACTCCAAATTTTGACCACTTTCAAATAATATTGGTCAATTTTTATTTTGGTTTGATCAATTTTGTAGTAGTTATAGCTTTCATATTTCATTATCTAGGGACTCTGAAGAACACTCAACAATCTGGTAGTAGAATAGTAGTTTTCTTTCATGCCAAAGATGACCACAATATTATATTTTAAAGGTATTCCTTTTGATTTTGTTAAACACCCCTTAAATTCAACCAAAATTTTAAGGTTCACCAATACTCTACCATATGTAAGGAAACCTTTTCTTAACCCAGTCTCAAGGCCTACCCTTGCAAGCAACCTATTGATAGTTCCCCCTATTACCATGATTCCCTAAAGAGATTTTATAGGATTTAGTGGCAAAAGTCCTTTAAATGCAACATAATACAATCCTATGCTAGTATCAAATCTTAAAATCATCCCATATTTCATAGGAGACCAATCCATAACCCCTACTAAACACACCAATGACATGGCCAATTATTATAATATCCATAATGCCATTGTAGAAAATATAGCTACTAGACTATTAGTTATATCCCTTAAGGGAAAATATTTATATTGGTATAAAATCTTAGCTCCTAATTCTATTGAATCATGGAAACATCTAGGAGTGGCCTTATGTAATAAAATTGTAGACAAGAGTGACCATTTGTCACTAGTAAAATAGTTTACCATAATCAAGAGAGCCCCCATGAAATCATGTAAGACTTCAACATAAGATTCCAAAAAGATTGGGATAGAATTCTAGAATCTGTTAGACCATCCCCTAACTTTTCATTCTTATACTACATGAAGGATTTAAGTAGAGATATAGATATAATGATCTAATCTCTGGGAGGGGACATATTGTCAGATGCTTATGAGGTGGCTATTAAAGCAAAAAATTGCCTAGTTCAAGCTGTCAAGCTTGCTCCTAGAACCCCAATGCCTCTTTTCTCTAAAATAAAACCACCCCCTATGGATATTCACCCACTTGATGTTATTTTTACACCTCCAAAAATTATTTTTATACCTTCATCTAAACAGGAAAAGGCCTCTACTAGTGGGTCAAGTGATTGTCAAGAGAAGAAAAACTACCTATAACTTAAGAGCATGCTCCAATCCTTGGGAAATGATCTGGTAAATGTTAAGAGTAGCAAGCTCAGTTAAAAAAAAACCCTATCAAGCCCCATATCAATCTCATCAACAATCTTATCAAGGGAATAGACCACCCTTCAAGGGAAATTTATAAGGACAAGGTCAAGGATAGGGGAAGCCCAACTATGCTAGACAAAATAAGTAGAGCAGATATAACCTAAATGTTGTAGGCTCTTCCAACTCCTTAGTTCTAATTCAAAACAATAAGGTTCAAGAGGATGAAGGGATGATAAATTGGGATTAATATTTTAGGCAATCCATTGTCCCAACTAATGGTTTTAACCAGGTATTCAATGATCAATTGTATCAAGTTATTGTTTATGGACATAATCAGGCCTTAAGAGCTCAAAACATAGAAATCCCCATAATGAAAAAGTCAAGATAATCTCTACAATACCAAGGATTTAATTAGGTACCAAACCATCTAGATACTATAATGGTCATCAATGAACAAGGAGAGTGATATGTACTCAATTAGCAGGCTAGTTCTAGCTAGGCACACATTTTAGTGGTAGCTAATATAAGATTAAAAAAAGGAATGTGAGTGATAACTAAGGAGCATTTAAAGATCCTATTGTCATTACGCCTTCATTGTCTAAGTCTAATAATCTTTATATCACTTCAAATGTCCTATCACCTCTTAAAAATTAGAATCAAGGGACCCATTTTGATCCATAAAACTCATAAATTCAACAAACAATAGTAGTGGCTCCTAAATTATAGGTGGAGGTTGGTGGTCCACCAATCAAAATTATTGAGCAAATGAAGAAATATAGTGTGAGTGTACCAATGTGGGACATGATTTCCATGCTTGGTTAGGTGGATATCCTTCAAGAAGTTTTATCCAAGATAGGTGTTACAACAACTATAGGCAAATAACCAAATAAAGAAACTGAGGTCTACACCAATGCAACCCAAGGTCTTATGGGAGAAGGATCAAGTAAGGTGGTCAAACCTCCTCTGTTATACATTTCATTAATCATTGGTGACTCCTTAGTGTATAATTTCTTGTTATATAGTGGATCTATCACTTTAATAATGCAAAAGTCTATAGCTAATTAGCTGAACCTAAAATATGAGCCACATACTAAGGGAGTTCTACATCTTGAGGATTCTTCCACAAAGTTATGTGGTATTAACAAAGGTCTCACCTTAGCCCTATATTCTTGTCCTATTGTTTCAATGGCTCAATATGTGTTAATTCTATAGGTGTCTCCTCATTTTTCTCTATGCCTTTCTAGAGAATTCATAGCAAAGATAGGAGTCTATCTCATAGTAGATTGGTCATACATGGTATTTAAAACAAGGTATAAAACTAAAGCATAAATTAAAGCTGAGCCTATGGCATAAATTTACATTAAGCCTCATCAGCTAGATATCATAAACCTCAATTTTACTATCCTTGATGAGGAAGAATTTATAATTAGTCAAGAATTCAATACTTATCTTAAGGAGATTTTAGACTTACTCTTAGATGAGCTATGGGGGGATAATCAATTTATAAACCCTTTAGAAGGTGTTGAAGAAAGAGACATGGGTGTCTATTTTCTACTTAAAGAAAATCAACTCATGCCTTCCCTCATTGGACCTTAATAAGACCTTAATGGTATGTGGAAGTTATTCTTTGATGGTTTAAGGAGTAAAAATTGAGTAGGTGCAGGGGAAATGCTAGTTTCCCCTTTAGATGATAAGTATTTCTCTTCTTATAGGTTCCACTTTAGTTTCTCCTCTAATGTAGTCAAATATGAAGGCCTAATCCATGGCCTCTAATGGGCCAGTAAGAGCGGGATCAAGTAGTTGTAAGCATATGGAGATAGTGAAATTATAGTGAACCAAGTCAAGGGCCTAAACATTATAAAGAATCCTTTGATGAGGTCTTACAAAAATAGAGTATGGGACCTAATTGAAGATTTTGAATCCTTTAACATTTAATTTGTGCCAAGGAATTAGAATCAGCATGCTAATAGGTTGGTAGTTGTAGGAGCCCAATTTGATATTCCAAGTAAGATAAAAGAGGCCAAGGTTTAGCCACATGTCAAGGTGGTAGTGAGGCCATCAGTACTAGATAATGAATCCCACTGGTAAGTCTTCAAAGATGACAAACACATTGCTTATATCTTATAGAAAGAAGTAGAGTTTTCCTTGATGAACAAAGCTAAATTCTAACATCATTATAAGGATCAAATTGTTTAATTAAGGTCTAAAAAACTCCCTAAAGGGTTGGTCACTCTTGAAAGTCTTTTCCATGATGGAGACCATATGAGGAAAGATAAGGTAGTGATGTCAAATGATGAGGAAAACTATGAAAGAGTCTTTATTTTTAAGGACAAGCTCCTCAAGCTTGGGAAGGTAAGCAATGAGATAAAAAGGCATGCTTTCATTAGACTTTGTAGGGAATATTTAGACATCTTTGCTTAGAAATATAGTGACCTAAAAGGTTTTGATCCAAAGTTAGCCTAGTATACTAAAGAATTGGCTAATGTTAAGCCTATGAGGTAAAAACAAAGGCCTGTTAACCCCAAAATAGAAGAGCTTATGAGGAGAAAGCTAACCAAGTTTATTGAATCCAATATCATCTTTCCCATCAAGCACTCATCATGGGTAGCCAATTTGGTGCCTATAAGGAAAAAGAGTGGGGAGATAAGGCTATGTGTTGACTTTAGAGCTCTGAACATGGTCTCTTTGAAGGACCATTACCCTCTACCATCCATGGAGTAGCTTCTTCAAATAGTTGTAGGTTTAAACCAATTTTCTCTTTTGGATGGATATTCAGGTTACAACCAAGTATTAGTAAAGAAAGAAGATTAGTAAAAGACTGCCTTCACCACTAAATGGGGCACATATGCTTATTAGAATATGCCTTTTAGCCTATCAAATGTTGTGTCCACTATTCAAAGAGTAATGGGAATGGCTTTATAAGGGCTACTGAATCAAATGGTGTTGGTTTACTTAAATGAGATCATAGTTTTCTCCAAGGATGCCAATAAACACATGGACTACCTAAGGTTGATCTTTAAGAGATACAGAGAGTATGGGATCTCTTTGAGTCCCAAGAAGTGCGTGTTTGTTATCCATGAGGGAAAAATCCTAGGATATATTGTCTCAAAGCAAGGATTAGCTATTGATCCTAATAAAATAAGTGCCATCTTGGCCTTATCCTTAACCAAGTATAAGAAGGGACTCTAAAGTTTCCTTGAGAAAATAAACTTTGTGAGAAGGTTTATGCATGGTTTTGTAAATCTCATCAAACCCGTCATGGCTATGCTGAAGAAAAACCAAGTGTTCACTTGTTCAAATGAAGGTAAATCAGCATTTGAGGCTATCAAGAAAGCCATTGCTCAAGTATCCACACTCATGAATCCTAATTTCTCAAGATATTTCATACTATATGAATTTTCTAATATTGAATATATATAATCTATGCTGATGCAAAAGAATGGTGAAGGGCTTGAGCAGCCAATAGCATTTTTTAACCAGGGGCTTGAGGGGTATGAGCTAAGGTATAATTTTATAGAAAAATAAGTCTTTATAGTAGTAAGAAGCCTTATAAATTTCAATCCAATGCTCTCCAGTAGAAAAATCTATCTTATGGTGTCTCATCCTGGAGTGAGAGACTTCTTTCTTAACAAAGACATGAATGAAAAGAGGACTAGTTGGATTACCAAGGTCATGGAGTATGATGTGGAGATTAAAGTCACTAAGTTAGTAAGAGGTAAAGGCTTGTGTGATCATATGGTTTATGACCTTTGTGAAGATAAAGAGGTTATCTTATTAACAAAAGATAACTCAAAAATAGATGCACCTCCACCTCACACTAGTTAGATCCAGGATATGACATGTTTTTTGATAATAGATGAGTGCCCACAAGGTATGGATAGGGCAAAGAGAAGTTATTTTAGACTTTATTCCATACCTTATGCATTGGTTTATGGGGTTTTATTAAAAAAGGACCTCAATGGAGTGCTCCTAAGGTGCATAGATGATGACCAAGTGATAAGGATCTTGAAGAATTCCATGATGGGCACGCAAGAGGTCATTTTTCACCTAAAACCATAGTAGAAAAGGTAATGAGAGCTAGTTATTATTGGACCAACCTCTTCAAAGATGCTCATGCATGGGTTAGGAAGTGTCAAAAGTGTGCTTTATTTATGTGTAAGCAAATATTGGCAGCCCTCCCTCTCAAACCAATTCAGGTAGAGAAACCCTTCATGCAATAGGGGCTAGATTTCATAGGAATGGTCAACCCTTTATTAAGTACAAGACATAAATGGGTGCTTACTACAACTAACTACTTCACTAGGTGGGTCAAATCCATTATGTTGAAAGAAGTTAATGAAGGTGTAGTCCTAGACTTCTATGACAACATTGTGACCAAGTTTGGTGTTCCATCCACTATCATTTATGATAATGCATTAACATTCCTCAGTCTCAAAATGAGAGAATGGGATCTCAAGATGGGAATCTACCTCAGAACCTCTTCCAACTATTATCCTCAATGAAATAGATTGGTTGAGTCCACAAATAAAAATTTGATAAGAATCATTAGGAGAACTATATAAGAGAATCAAAGGGCATGGCACACTAAACTAAATATAGCCTTGTGGGCTGACAAGATGACTCCTAAAGCTGCCATTGGCAATTCTCCATTTGTCTTAGTATATGAAAGGGATGCCAAGTTACCCATTTATTTTGAGCTTCTTACATTAGAACTATCCCATCAGCATGAGTTCATGGAAGATAAGCCCATGAATGTGAGACTGGCAGAACTCATAGAGATTGAAGGAATGAGAAACCTTACAATGAAAACACTAAATACATCAAGCTCAAGTCAAGAAAACCTTTGAAAAGAGATCCATATCAAGGGAATTCAAGGAAGGGATCTAGTCCTCAAGTAGGATTCAAATAAGGCCAAGCTAGGCAATGATACCAAATTTGATAGCTTATGGAGTCGTCCTTATTTGATCCACAGATGCAAACAACATAATGCTTTTCAGCTAGCCCAATTGGATGGAGAGGTACTACCCATCCTATTCAATGTGATTCATCTAAATCCTTGCTATTAAAGATTTTGTAGCACTTAGGAGAAAACATGAAAAACTATATAAAATACATAATATATATATATATATATATATATATATATATATTATGTATTTTATATAGTTTTTCATGTTTTCTCCTAAGTGCCTTGTGCACATATTTTTAGTTATGTGTTTCCATTCCCTAAATGCCTTGGGCATAATGTTTATTTTATTATTGTTGCCCTTATTTCTTCAAGAGGAATTTATAAAAAGGTTCAGCTTTGTATCTAATTTTATATTAGCTCAGTTATAGAGGCTAATGAATCCATACCCAATGGACTAGACAAGGCAACACGGTCTAGGTTTTTTTTACATTGATAGGCATGTAACCCCTGTGAGCCACCAAAGATGTTGGCCATTTTTGGCCCACATATAAATCTATTATATGGTTTTATGAAGTAGTGGATTAAAGGTTTAGAAATGGATCCAACATTTTCAAATAGAGTGGATAAAATCAATGTTTTCTAAGGATTGAATAGCATTTTTAAAGAATAAGTTTGCAAGCCAAAAGCTAAGTGCAAAACCTTTTATTCAGCTAAGTCTTTACTTGTTCATTCTTTTGGAATTTTTGTGGAATAAGTGTTTCTTTTCTTTCGGGGCCCTTTTTTGGCTTAGTGTTGAATTTTTTTAAGTGAGTTATCTAAGACAAAGTTTCTAAAGGGATAATTCTTTCAAACCAAATGTTCAAATAAAAATGCAAAGACCTTTTCTTTCAAGAAAATTATCTAGGATAATTTTCTTGGAGGGGTAACTCTTAAATAAAATGTTCCTTTTCATAATTCCTAAAGGAATTATTCCAGCAAATTGTCCTAAACACTTATCCTGAATGATACTTTTCTTTCAGACAAGGCACTTTTTAAAATTTTGAAAAGATATCTTTTTTGAAGAAATGGTCTTTTTTAGCAAGTCGAAGGGCACTTTTCTTAGAAAAGTGGTCCATTTAAAAATTCCAAAGGGTATGTTCCTTTTAAGAAGGTTTATTTTCAAAAAACCCAAATGAATTTTCTAAAGGACACATTTCCTTTGAGAAAATTATCTGAGACAATTTTTCTGAAGGTATATTTCTTTCAAAACTTTTATCCCAAAAGAAAATACCATTTTTAAAAATTCAAAATAAAAATTCTAAAGAAATTCATTTGGGAAGAAGTGTCGAAACAAAAAATATGAAGGGCACTTTTCTCAACAAGAGGGGGGGCCTTTTTCAAGTTCCAATGGGCACTTTCAAAGAAAAGGGCCAAATCACTTTTTCTAAAGAGTCATTTCCATGCCAAAGTGTCTTATGTAGCAATTTTAAAGGGTATCTTTTGAATAACTAGACCTTTACAAAATTCCTGAAAAACCTTTTCCCTTGAATAAGTGGTATAAGCAATTTTGTTCAAAGGGTCTTTTCAAAAATGGTTGACAGTTCATTTCCAAAGGCAAAGGACATTTACAAAAGTTAAAAAAGGGTACTTTCCATTTGAAAAGGAGCATTTTAAAAAGTGGATAAAAGATACTTTTCCTTTATAAAGGAGACTTATCCAAAGGACTTTTTCAAAATCTGAAGGGTCATTCTCAAAATTTCAAAGTTTAATTCCTTTAGGAAAAAGTCCACATAAATTATTCAAGTGATTGCTCGAAAGAAAAGGCCCATAGGAAAGTGTTGAAGGGAAACATGATGTTCATGCCAATTTAAAATTTTAAGCTCATAATATAGTTTTTGGAATTAAAACATCCCATGACGGGCCTATAAATGTCAAACTCTAAACCCTACAACTAGTTGTTTGGATTTGTATGGACTTACATCGACATAAATGGATATAGGAAAACCAATGTCCTTATATTGGTTTTTCACCTATAATAAAGATCTATTCCAAGTTTTAAAGAAGGATCTAATAGGCTAAATTAATTGAGAGGCCCTCATCCTTTGACATGGCCATCATCTCTGACAAGTAGTTGCTCAACACAGAAGTAGCATAGATCGGTCTAGTTTTAGAAATATAGGGATTTTGTCTTTATACATGTAAGAAAAGTGAAAGATGGAATGAGGATGATATATGAAAAATCAAGTGATTATAAAAGGTATCTTGAAACATTAAATATGTTCTTGGATGAAGTTCTTGTCTTCTATCATGTTTTTTACACCAACAAGGGGCTCAATGAGATTTACGATGATCTTGGGATGGTTCATTTCATGGTTAAGGTAGTTGCATGCTTTGAATAACAAAGAGATCAAGGACATAGTGATGGTTTTATCCATTTATGACATCCCTCTCCTTTTTCTCATCCAAACCCCTTCTTTTCTCATCCATTTCTACTATATATATAGAGGCCTTTAGAGTCTAAAAAAAGGATCCCTCGACTAGTGATAAAGTTACTGTCAAAATTGCCTTGTAACACTCTCTTAAAGTAATGAGATGAATTTTTTGATTCTGGTTTGAAGTCAAGTATACATTATTGGATTTTAACTTATAGATGTATGTCCCTTTTCATCAACTACAGATTCTCTATGTATCTTGATTTAATTTTTTTGGTTCCTTGTAGGTTGTGTGAAGTGTTAGACATTGGTCCCTTTCTTGAAGTGTCACAAGTTTATAGTGTCTCATAAAAACTTATTTCTTTCTATCCTTGAAATTATAAGGTTTCCCTTCAACCTCCACATAAAATACTTATGCTTATGGCATTGAGATATGATTATATTAGTCTATGCCTTGGTTAGGTTCATTAGTAGTTGTTAAGGATTTCAGGGTGAAAGTGGATCATTTCATATTTTGGTGCATCACCATCCTTAGCTTAGATTTCCCTTTCATGTTATCTCTCTCCCCTTTTCCTTAATTATTATTATATTTTAGTGTGGGAAACAAGTTGAAGTGAATAATATGAGGAGCAAGCTTGATTAAAAATCCTAGAGGCTCAACCTCATTATAGGATACCCACAGCCTAAGGTTGTTTTAATATTGTAGCTAGGAGTGAGAGAACTTGAAAAACTCTCCCAAAAGGGGTGAAATTATAGCCTACAATAGATTTTTTGGATGATAGAAAGAGTAAAAGTGAAGGACCTTTCTTTCCCAGCTATAGCTTATTATCTTGGCTAAGTAAGAAGTAGAACTCAATATCACTTTCCACAACTGAATCAGAATATATTACAGCAATGTTGTGTTGTACTCAAATTCTTTGGATGGAGCAAACTTTAGAAGACATCAAGGTACAATATGATTAACCTATTTCTATTTTTTGTGACAACATAAATGCTATTAATATTTATAAGAATCCAATGATGCATTCAAGAGAAAAACATATTCCTATTAGATATAACTTTTTAAGAGAGCAAGTAACAGATCAATAGTCATAAAATGGAATATATCAGTACTATAGAATAAATTTTAGATATTTTCACAAAGGCACTACCAAAATACACATTCAAGTATCCTACAGAGAAGTAAGGAGTAATTTTTTTTACTTCCTATCATTAAGGATCATCATAAGTTAAGGGGGGAACTAAGTGTTAGCTCCAAGATAGACCCTTTACCATTGATATCAAAGAGGGGGGAAGAACAAAAACAACTATAGAGATAGGTACAGGTACAGGAACATGTATATGATGCAATAATAAGGGGGAGTTACTATATATTTTTCAATTGGTAGTATGTGTAGGTTGGCATGTGCAGTACATGCTTTAGGATGTTTTAGTTTCAATTTGAGGTTTCCATCAATGACAAAGGGGAATATTGTTGGAAATATTATCATTGATGACAAAAGGTATAGCATTTTTGGTGACAAAGGCCCCATAGTATTTATTATCTAAAGGTGTTTTAAATGTTCATATTTTGGGTAAATATGTTGATATTATTTAATATTAACAAATATATTTTTTGGTTATATAAATTCAAAAAGAGGGCCCATGAGGACGTCAAAGAGTCATGAGGAAAAGACAAAAGAGGAAAGGATGCATTTTC